>JARHVA010008230.1:2500-530777 GCA_037957365.1 Torreya grandis | reverse complement strand
TGATCCTTGATCTTAAAAACATTGAATGTTCATGTAACCTCAATGAACACTATCATTTTTTTAAGAAAAACCTTTATAGACTAATGTCCTAAGGAAATTCCTTATGACTACTTTGGATGAGCTATGTATGGTTTTATGTGCATTTTTAAACCTTGACATGTGATTTTGACTATATTTCATGAAGTTTTGGATTCATTCATAGGATTATTGATAATATTTTCTATCACTATCATACTAACACATTAGAAACACATTGTATTCTCTTATACTTACTTGATCTAGTTAGGTCTATCTTTTAGTGAGGCTATAGATGAATGTTTTTGAGACTATAGGAATTGGATTAAATTCTTCACATCACAATATAGGTTAATTCACCTCCACTTTTTCTCCTAATACATCTTCCTTTATGTACACCACTATCTCTTCTTTTGATCACATACCTTGCCTTGACATCTTGACTATATTTTCATACTTGTATAGACTATGGCTATAGGTGATGATGTTATGTGAGGTCATAAAAATATAATGCATTAATGAGTTTATTTAAGATGTCACATTAATTTATTATGACTCAACATTCTTATTAAAATTTTCAACACTCTTTATGTATACTCAAATTAACATTCACCTTTTTGACCTTCCATTTCCTTATGTTTGGTAGTTGTAGTTCCATGTTATTAGATGTAGGTACATCTTGTACCTATTAAACCATCCTTGAGACTTTACATGAATTTTATTATTTAAATATTCATTATATTACTAATCTAAATTATAAATGTATTTTTGGTGATCAAACTAGCGTCTTTGAGCCTTGAAAAGTCCTAAGACTACCAAGTAAGCCTTCTTTGAAATGACACAAGCCTATAAGTCGTTTTTAGTGTTATAGTCAGCTAATTGAGACTTGTCCTTTTTTTGATCATTTTTCAATTTACTAGGGTTAACCATCCTTTATTACTCTTCATTTGGTAGTGTTTTAGGTTCTCATAACCTTGAAAGGTCTCTTATATTTAGAAAACTCTCATCACTATAGGTAGTGACCTAAAGAGTACCTTGTAGGTGAATTTTTAGTGTTCTTTATCCCTATTCAAGAATTAAATATGTCCTTTTTTAGATTTGATTTGAGGTCGCTCATAAGGTACTTATCCATGAGTTTGATGATCAAAAAATTTTAAGCCTTGAAAGCATATAAAATATGACTATTGTAGCCTCTAATATGGGCCTATAGGTGTCTTTTTAGTCATTGTAGAAACCTTGATTGATATCATATGAGTGTATTTGAGTGTTTATGACTTGGAATGAGATATTTATTATATTATAAACCTTACTTGAAATATCATCATTAGTTAGACCTCATTGTCATAACCAAAACTATCCAAACCATGCACTTCCTCTCTCCTAGAATGGTTATACTATGAATATAGCATATTACACTGATCATGACTATTATAGGCCTTGGAGAGATCATTAAAAATGATTATGGTTCCTTCTCCTTTCCTTTATATTATTAGTGAGATAATTTGTATATACCAATACAACCATGAATGAGATCACTATTATTTTAAGATTTATGTCTTTGATGGAAAACCATGATTGTATTGATTTTGCTATAGGTCTATATCCATGACTTTAGTTTGATGTTTTGCTTGGCCTATGTCCTCTTATTCATTATTTTGATGGTCTAAATCAACCATTTTATCGATTGATGATGAGACCATGGAATGAATATGGGTGAAAGGGTGGTAGGGATGAAATATGAATACAAAACATGAAAGAAGGGTGGGAAAAGCACAAAAAAAAGTGAGAAGGTATTAATAAGACAATGATATGGAGGTGAGTCAGATGGAGGTGGAAAGGAGTTTGAACAAGCATGTTAAGACCAAGATGAGGAGTTATATGAAAACATGAACACATGATCTTAACAACATATTAATTTAGACTCCTTTGAAGGAGGACAATAAGATGAAAATGAAACATATGTTTTTACAAGAACCTTAAAATATGAAAGTTTTCCTTAAAGTATGCTAAACTAGATTGTTGAGATACTTTGAGAGTAAAAAGATGGGATAAAAAATTAATTATTGTATAAATTATTAATAAAATATATTTTAAAACATGATAGCATGAATCAAAACCATGCCATGGAGAAAACCAATGAATCTTGAAAACTTTCTCTCTCCTCTAGATAGTACAATCTCTTTGAAAGCATGCCTAACTATAAATTGCACTAGATGTATTTATAAGATTTTTTTGACCTTGATATGTGTGAATAAATATGGAAGGAGGTAATGTAATGGTGGATTAGGTTCCTAATAATCTCTAAAAACTTGATTTTTCTTGAAATGTTGCCCTAGTGATGAGTACTTGAAGAAAATGAGTTACCTTCATAGATGTTGAACTACAGAAATTAGCCTAAATTCTAATGGATGATTCATGATGGAGGAGAGAAAAATTACAAAAAAAATTACTCCCTTATTAATCTCTCTGAGTCTACTTTAACTAACCAAAATTTTAGACCTATACCTTCTCTCTCTAATCCATACCAACAACAAACCTGAACATAAGTCTCTATGTGAAAACTTGCCAATTGCTTAAAGATGACTAGTTTTGAGCCTATATGGCCTCCAATTTCCCCAAAATTATTAGATATGACTTGTCATGACCTTATCCTCATATTCCATACTTCAGATGTATGGAATTTTATATGGATCTATACTTTTCCTTGTAAAAAAATGGAAAGAGCCTTTTCTTTACCTTTAAAAGAAAATTAAGACTTACACCACCAATATTATAATGTGGTAGAATATACAAGTATTTTTCATGAAATAAAATCAAAATTAACATTTTACATGCTTTAAGAAGCCAAAATTGGCATGTGGGAGTTATAAAAGGCCCTTTTGGACTTTAAAAACATAATAAATCACCATTTTAGAGTATAAATATTTAGAACTAAGGTAAGAACATATATTTAAATATAATTAAATTAATTTTAGGATAACTTAATAATTTTTTAACTTCCATTTAAATATTTAAGCTCTTTTAGAGTAAAATACCACTATTTGACTAGCTTGCAGAGGCTATTGACATGATACTAGAATGTTTCAGATTATAAGGGTTGGTATTTGGCCTTAACATTGAAAATTACCAATAATGCCTAAGAAATATCCCACATCAAATAATAAAAGGTTATTTCAATTTATGTTGAACTAGAGTAGAAGGATAGAAAACAACAACAATAAGTAAAGGATGAAAAAAAGGGAGAGGATGATGCACACCAGCTTCTATAAGAGGAACCATAAGAGAAAATGTAAGAGGATGTGGTGGATTAGACACCATAAGAATAAAATGCACCACACAATGATTCTACCACCTAAGGGGTGCATGCTTAGCATTTTGTATTTTTTATAGATGAGTGTGGTTATGGGATTTTCCCATGCTAATTATGAGGCACACTACATTTTATCTTCCTATTAAAAACATGTCATGCACTGATTTGATATACATAATGAGTTATTTGGACATAACTGCATTGAGGAAGGAATCATCCTTGGATGTTTCTTACTTAACCCTATCAAAATAATTATAGGGTGATACCACTTTTCAAGAATTAATTGAGAAAATTTTTGCATCATTAGATACATAGGCTAACCATATCAAAGCACATACCATTAAGATCTAAGGTCATTTAAAAGAAGTTGAGAAGATAATTCAAGACACCTACCTAACATTAGTCACATGAGTAATCAGTGATTGAGTCATGTCTGACCATTTCAAATTAAAAACACTCATTTCTCAACTAATAATAGACTGTTACACTACCCAAAAGTTGTAGGAACTTAGTTCTTTAGGGAAATTCATCAAACCAAAAGTGGAGACACTCATCCTTCTATTGTAAGAGTATTAGACTATTATGATACAAGCACACTAGGTTACATGAAACATGATAGACTAAAAGCAAGAACTAGATTCAATAATGGTTTATTTGAGCTCAAATTTTTCTAAGGACACTATTACTAAGGAAATAATGTCAAGCCACATGAAAATAATGGAGGAGATGGATGTTACATTGAAAGAATATTAAAATTCTAGAGACAATGAAAGGGATAATTTTTTTGATTAATAAAGCCAAATTGTGTAGAATTCTTTTCAAAGACTTCAAGCATAAAGACCCGTAGATAAAATGGAGTAGCTAGTAGTAAGATTCAAACATGGATCATAAATATAAGGTAGCCATTAGAATCATTGACAATGTTAATCTTACACAACTCATAGGCTATCAAGACCCTTTATGCACACTATTGAGGCTAATATAGGAACCATACTATATAAGAATGACTAAAAAAATGATTTGTCACCATTCACTAGCTCCATTTCATAGATCATCAATGCTCATGCTTACATGCCATCATTGTAGCTTTGGTAGATCATCTCCTGATGCAAGGTAGCTCATCTACAATTAAAAGATACATCTATTATGGATCCATCCACATCAATGCTACGTCCATCTAGTTAAGTATTACATAAGATAGAGTTTTGAAAATTTTGGCTATATTTTATTTACATAGGACAGGCTGTTTTCACTAAAACTAAAGCCATCTATGAGTACTAGATGAATATGCATAGGTCCTGGATTATATTATGCATCAAGCTAAGTAGATAGTCCAAATAAGTTTATATTCAAGGTAACACCTTGAAAAATCCCTGGCTACTAAAAAACTAGAGTTTGTAATGGTATATGAAGTAAAATGTGGAATGAGTGATCAAATGACTACTTTAGAAGTAATGAATTACACATTTCAATACTTTTTATACTCCAAGGATAATTCAATGTATAATCTCCAAGTGTTTTAGAATGGCACATTGTACAACATATTTATGGCTATTCAAGACCAAAGCATGGTAGATAGGTTGGATTCTATTATGTCATATATCTAGCTTACGATATCAAATATAGGAGACTTACCATCATAAAAGAAGAATATGTGAAAAATATGATGGCCATTCAAATATCACCACATATTTTTCTTACCATTATGTGGTAAATACTTGATAATTGTAAAATGCTCAAGAATGATCTCTCATAGATTGAACTAACTATTGTGAAAATCATATAAGAACCTAAGTTCATTACATTGCAAGTGCTCCAAGTAATTTTGTAAAATAGAAAGTTAGATATAAAGGTTTAGTCTAAGATACCATAACCTATGAATCTATCTGGCCAAACTTCAAGACCACCTCCATAGTATATATATAATATTTTGGATGTATTTGGCCTTTTAATCTAAGTGATAGATATAAGAATTCTAAGAGTATTACCTTTTTTATGTTAAAAGGCTAGAATGTGAAGAGACTAAATCATGTATATATATATATATATATATATATGATGTAAGAGAATATTTTTTTGATGTGAAAAAAGATTATATATATATATATATATATATATATATATATATATATATATATATATATATATATCTGATGTAATAGAATATGTTTTTGATGTGTAAAAAGATTAATAGATTAGTTATGTTATGGTATTCCTAATAATATTTTATGTATTCCTAAAGTGAAGTGTTTTTATCATTTTTTATTTGGCTTATTATATCTTATATTATGTAGTTTTATTCTAGAATTGTTAATGACATGTTACTTTATGTAATCCTTGAACATGCACACTATTAGAATTTTATTTCAAGGTATCTCGTAAGAGATCTATTGAACTGCCTTGTAATACTTTCAAGAGTACCCTTATGCATGTTAGAAAGGTATCTCCTAGGAGATACCTTCAAGGTAGCCACACTTGTACTATAATGTCCTTCAAGGTATATTTTAGGAGATAATATTATTTGATGCCCACCTGGGCCTGCACATTCTTTTTTTCTAAAAAAATAACACTATTTAGCTAGTCCAAATCAAATAACACATGCCTTAAAAAATACAACTACTGATCAAGACATAGTTGTAAACAAGTGTTGCAAATGCACTAAAATGATCATGCAACAACCATAAAATAGGGGAGAGAAGAATATGGGGATGAAAACACAAAAAATCATTTATCATATTGATTCTTAAAATGATACATCAATTTAATAAACTTACATCTATAGCTATATTAATTTTCCTCTAAATTTTTTTTTCCTCTTCTACTTTGTATTTTCAAAAAACTACTCACCCTATTTTCTACATATTTCTATTATGTTTAAAGAATCTCTCTTGGCTCTATTCAATATTGGCTTCTCTCTATCTAACTACTACTACATTAAAATATCCTCTAACAATGTTGCTTCCCATGAATATCCTCTACCCAATTCTATTTTAAGTGATGGATGTTGCATTACAAGAATCTTCAAATGCTAGATGCAATGTGAGGGATAATCTTTTGGATTTGCAAAGCGATATCATGTGAAATTATTTTTCAAGACTTCAACCACATGGACACATGTAGAAAATAGAGTATATTATTAGTGATATTTAATAATAAATCATAAACACTAAGTCAACCATGATTATCACTAATAATATTGATATCATACAACTCATAGGCTATCAATCCCCATTGTGTATATTTTTAAGGCTAATCCAAGAAGCCATGCTAGATTAGAACACCTACAAGAAAGATCTTTCACCATTCACTAGTTCCATTTCATATATTATCAACACTCCTTCCTACATACCACCATCACAACTTTAACACATCATATCCCAATTTAAGGATGCGCAACTATAGCCAAAATAAACATCTACAAAACCTCCATCTTCATCAATACCACCTCCATCTAGTTAAGTACTGCACAGTGTAATTTTTTGAAATTTTGAGATGTTGTTTACTAGTAAAGGGAAGTATATAAATGATAAAATTTAAGCCATCTATGAATAATTTAAGGAATATGTGCATGTCCTGGATACTATTATGTATCATGATAAGCATATAGGCCAAGGAATGGTTGATTGGAGGAAACACCTTGATAATTCCTTGGATACTTTAAAACCATAGTTCATAATGGTGGAAAAAGATAAAACTATAATGATTGATCAAATGACTATTATAGAAGCTATGTAATTCATAGTTAAACAATTTTTAGACTCCAGGGATACCATGATTAATAAGCTCTAGGTGTGGTAAAATGAGACAATGTGAAACACATTAACAATTATTCTATCCCAAATGATTATAGATAGGTTGGATGGTATTATGTAAGATATCCATCTTTAGCTATCAAATTCAAGATGCTTCCTTACCATTACAAAATAAGATGTGAAAAATATGATGGCTATTTAGATTCCACCATGAATTTTTATTACCATGGTGTGGGAAGCACTTGATAATTGGATAATGCTTAATATGTATATTTTGCATGTTGAAACATCTATTATATAAATCATATAAGAAACTAAGTTAACTTCATCATAGGAGCTCCAAGAAAATTTATAGGAGAGAAATCTATATAGAAAGGTGTAGTCTAAGTAGCCATAACCTACTCATCCACTTGGCCAAACATTAGGACCACCTCTATAGTCTATATGAACTTTTAGATGTATTTAGACTTGTAATACAAGTGATAGATACAAGAATGCCAAGAGTATTTCATTTTCTATGCTATATTCGCCTTCTACATTCAAAGAGAGAAATAAGAAACTAAGAAGAATGGTCTGAGGCTTATATGTACCTGGATGAAGTCATGCGCACCAAAATCAGACAATAGCAGGAACTCCTCTTTGGTTGTGGAGGATGACACCAGAAAGAAAAAGAGATTAAAACATGAAAAATGTTAGATGAGGAGATGGTGGGCTGTCAAGCAAAAGCTTGATCCCTAAAGTACGAAGACTTCCTTGAGGGATATCAACCCACTGATTAAAAATAGAATATTTGACAGAAATAGAAATAATGAAAGATAGAATGAAATAAATAAAAGACAAAAAGCAAAATATGTACCTGATATGTACCAAACTACTTTACACAGTCGCCAACGTCGGTCTCTGTGTCAGCGTCGGTCAAGGAATGTCGCCGATGTCGGTTAAGATGCCGACGTCAATAGGGGTAATGACCGGTGTCAGTCGGGGCAGTATTTCTTAGACGGGGTCTGGTCAGGTCCAGATAGGTTTCAGGATTGCAGAATGGTCTGAAGTTTCATCTGAGGGTTAGGGAGCCTGTTTGGGAGTAAAAGGGATTATTTGGGGGTCTGTGCAGGGATCTAGGCAGAGTTACAGACTGTTTATTCTGGAAAGGGTGGATAGAGGTGATATGAGAGGAATTCAAGTTGGGTCTGTGGTCTGAATCTAAATTTGGGTGGTGATATCAATTAAAAACAATAACCAGAAAAACAAAATAAAACCATAGAACAAATGCTTACTTGTTACTTGCTAAAGATAGAGTAGGAGACATGATTGTTGTTGTTGGTGTGTTGTAGAAGTTCAATGTAGCAGACCTCGAGCGAGTTGACTGAAGCAGAATACCTATACTTGAGAGAGAGAGAGAGAGAGAGACTTGATTGCAGATTGATTGAATGAAAAGTTGGCTGATCCTCCTGAAGGTCCAATGAAAGAATGTTTTGAAAGAAGGTTCGATAACCGATTGAGAAACTGATTGAGAATCGAATAATGAATAACGGATAATGGATAATGGATAACGGATCCTACGTTCAGGTCAAGAATGCAGTTTAAGGATAACTGATGCCAGTAGAACTGCTGATATTGGCTGAGAAGTGACCGACATCGGCGACATCGACCGAGTAGTGACTGACGTTGACATATGCAAAATGGGGATAGAGGCTAATTTTAGCCTTCTGCTCATTCTTACATGCTGCCAGGGTCAAGGCTCATGGGAAAATGATCGGGAGGGGTTAAATAGGCATGGGAGAATAAAATGGGGGTTAAGGGGAGGACGACAAGGGTTAGACACAATTTTAGTGTCTACATTTTTGTAGACACCAAAATTGTGTCTAACCCTTGTCGTCCTCCCCTTAACCCCCATTTTATTCTCCCACACCTATTTAACCCCTGTCGACTATTTTTCCATGAGCCTTGACCCTGGCAACATGTAAGAATGAGCAGAAGGCTAAAATTAGCCTCTGTCCCCATTCTGCATCTACCGACGTCGGTCACTACTTGGCCAATGTCGCTGACATCAGTCACTTCTCAACTGACATCAGTAGTTCTGCTGGCATCAGTTATCCTTAAACTGCATTCTTGACCCAAATGCAGGATCCATTATCTGTTATCTATTATCCATTATTCATTATTTAGTTTTCAATCAGTTTCTCGATTGGTTATCAGACCTTCTTTCAAAACATTCTTTCATTGGACCTTCAGGAGGATCAACGAACTTTTCATTCAATCAATCTACAATCAAATCTCTCTCACTCTCTATCTTAGGTACAGGTATTCTGCTTCAATCATCTCGTTGGAGGTCTACTACATCAAACTTCTACAACACACCGACAATAGCAATCATGTCTCCTACTCTATCTTCAGCAAGTAACAGGTAAGCATTTGTTCTGTGGTTTTATTTTGTTTTTTTGGTTATTGTTTTTAATTGATATCACCACCCAGATTTAGATTCAGACCACAGACTCGACTTGACTTCCTCTCGTATCACCTCTATCCACATTTTCTAGAATATATAGTCTATAACTCTACCCAGATCACTGCACAGACCCCCAAATAATCCCTTTGACTCCCAAACAGGCTCCCTAACCCTCAGACAAAACTTCAGACCATTCTACAATCCTAAAACCTGTACGGACCCGACCAAATCCCGTCTAAGAACTACTACCCTGATTGATGCCGGTCATTACCCCTACTGACATCGACATCTTAACCAACGTTGGTGACATTCCTTGATCGACGCTGGCACAGAGACCGATGTCGGTGACTGTGTAAATCAGTTTGCTACATATCAGGTATGCATTTTGCTTTTTGTCTTTTATTTCTTTCATTCTATCTTTCATTATTTCTATTTCTATCAAATATTCTATTTTTAATTAGTAAGTCTTTGTACTTCAGGGATCAAGCTTTTGCTTAACAGCCCACCATCTCCTTATCTAACATTTTTCATGTTTTAGTCTCTTTTTCTTTCAGGTGTCATCCTCCACAAACAAAGAGGAATTCCTATTATCATCTAATTTTAGTGCGCATGACTTCATCTAGGTACATATAAGCCTTAGACCATTCTTCTTAGTTTCTTATTTCTCTCTTTGAATGTAGAAAGCGAATATAGCATAGAAACATTCTGGCACACCCGGTGGGACCTTAGGGTTCCTTTTCTTTTTGTTCATATAGGTGCATTAGGTTTCTCCCTTTTCACCTCTTCCTTCTCTACTAAACAACATCATAAGCAGGATTAAAAAGAACCTTTCTTTCTTTTCTTGCATTTCAAACTAGTCAAAAGTCATATTCTTCAACCCTTTCTCAACTTGTTTTCATTCAAACTTAACATTTCGACTTGGGCTTAAAACACATTGCATGTCATTTCTGCTTGCTTGCATTTCTTAGTCCACACTTAGTAATTAATAACTGCATATTAAATTAATCGTAGTCCACTTTAGTTACACAACCAAACCACTTGCATAAATCAAACATCAAACTTACCTGAGACAAGGCCCGACTGGGATTTCATCACCCAGCGGATACCTTACCCATCCCGGCAATCCTACTTGGATTTCATCACCAAGGGGAAAGCCCACTCTATTCTCTGGCAAAGGATAATCTCTAGGGGAAGTATATTTTGGCTAAGTGGGCCCAGCTTATCACTGGACTCGTGAAGTGAGGGAGCTTGCTCCTTAGCACCAGGCCAAGTACGGAACCTAACCCAGACTTTTGAGCACCTAAACAAACCTAAAACTAGCTCTAGACTACTTCTTCTAGGACCCGTCTCAAAAGCCAATCTTCCTCACACATTCTAAGGCATAAGCCACCAAGATCCTAATAATTTATTCCTAGGGATTTAACGTTTAGGGTCTGCTTGTGTTCTTCATATTTTTTGTTCTTATCTACTTGTTTGAGCTTTTGAGGACGTTCTTTCTTGCCTTGAATGGTTTTGACTCGCAATCAAACCAAGGCTCTTGTCGACCACGTGAGGCATCAACCTCTTCTGTCTTCCCCATCCATAACCAGTCCTATAATGGAGTTCCACTTAGAGACTGAAAGAACTCCTACTCGACCAACCCCAACCCAGTCTCCCATTGTCCCTGAAGGGGACCAAGATTTTGAAAGATTCTTGGACCTCAATGGTAGAGCCCTTTAACATTATCTCGTGCGAAGCCAAATGTGAGACTCCTTAGGTAACCCAATCTATGGGATGCTAACTTCCTTAGTCGAGACCATGATCACATCAACAACATCTACAATTCAACCTATAGACAATCAAGCCAACACCTCAACTAATAACCCAACCGTGTCCTATCTTCAAAATTTAGCCTCTCCTTCTAGATCTACCTCCATAGGGGTTTTGGCACCCCCTCAACCTCAAACTACTCAACCAAATCCTACACCTTTCCAAAACCTAGTGGTCTCTATCCCCCCTACTCTTGCACCTATCAACACAAGAATAACTGTCTACCCTTCAACAAGTGTGGCCACTCCTCAACCATCTTTGACGGCCCCTATCCAACTTGTGCCTACTAGTCCCATAACACAAGTGCCCTTGGCTTCAACTTCTGCCCCAATGACTAGCTACCCATATGTTGCACCTACACAAGTGCAACTAACCACGTCATATGCCCCTCTCAATACCTTCCAAGCACCTTATAATCTAAGGGGGGCTCCACCTGCCAATTCGTCAGTAGACATCATCAAAATACTGATGGACAAAATGTCCAGTCTTGAGACCTCTATTTCTAGTTCACATAATGCCCTCTTATACGAGAAAATTTGCAACGAACCCATCCATCCTTTCGTCCTGATTCGACCATAGCCCAACCAGTGGGAACTTCCTAAATTCTCTCGTTTCCATAGCAAGGAAGACCCACAACACCTATGGGCATTCAAACATGCCTATTATCTCATTGCCCATGACGATGTGTTGATTTTATGCATGTTTCCTATGTCCCTCTCTGGCGTTACTCTTGACTAGTATAGCTCCCTTGCCAGCCATTCTCTCTTCACATTCACTCAGCTGACCCAACTCTTCCTCGACCATTTCTCTATCAACATCACCAAAAAGGTCTCAATCATAGACCTCTATTCTATCTGGTAGTTTGAGGATGAATCCATAGCCAATTTTGTTGCTCACTGGAGAAGCCTTATCAATCAGCTCTCATTTTCCTTACCCCAACCTGAACCTATTGAACTTTTCTCCCAAGCCTACGCCAATCATATTTCTTCTACCTTGCAGGTTCAGACCTTTCATACCTTTGACGAAGCCTTCACAATGGCCCACAAACTTGAATTACATGCCATCGAGGAGAACAAAGTCAAGTTACAGAGTAAGAATCCCAACTCCAAGACCAATGACTCCTCTTCTTCTAAGCCTTCTTCATCTAACCCCAGGTCTAAAGATTCAAAAAATGTTGTGGTCATTAGACCTTCATCCTCTTCACCTTTAACCAACCAGCCTGAGCCATCCACATCCCAAAGCATCACCCACCAATTCCAGTAGAGATACGTACAATGACAGTATACTCCACTTGGAGAATCATACATGTCTATGCTAGAAAAACTTGTCAAACAGGGGGTTCTCAATCTCCCCCAAATCTGACCACCTCCACAATTTGATCCCTCACGTGCCATCCCTGCGTGGTATAGGGAAAATGACTTCTGTAACTACCACCGTGTTAAAGGCCATGACATGGGCAACTGTAAGACCCTTAGAAACATCATCCAAGACATGCTGGAAAAGGGTGATCTTGTCCTTGACAATCCCAATGTGCCACCCAATCAGGGCATTGACATCTTCAAGCAACCATTCCCCAATCATCTCCAACCCAAAATAATGTCCAAACCATGATTGAAAACATTCACAAACATAATATACAAATAGTCAATATGGTCTCGCCCTTCATCCCCAACCAGACTCTTTCACAAACTCAAGAAGTTAGTCCAGCCCTCAGTCCATCGCATATGGACGAACCTCCCTCTCTGGTTAGTTCTCTATCAACTTCTCTTATATTAGAGGACGCCTCAACCATACCAGCTCTACTGGTCTCACCATCCTCCTTCTTACTACCTATGGAGGACTTGACCCTTCCTACTCCTCAACCGTAAGTGGAGGGCACAATCATTCCTGCCCTTTACCCTCTTGAGGAGCCTCATTCTCTGATTTCTTCTCCACCCAGGGAAGAACCTATCTCTCCTCTGTCTCCAACCAAAGATGAACTTGTCATGACTTCATCATGCCTTGGGTCTGAGACTGCTACACTAGTCTCATCTTCAACCCCACAACCGTCCACATCCTCTCAATGACCCAAACCTCATCCAACATCTTCTCATCCATTTTCTCGATTAGTGGAGAAACTCAAACTTCTCCCTTCAAGGAAAGTGGAGCATCAGGTATTGTGGGAGTGTCTCACAGCTCTTCAACATGCCCATGCCCTCTCATCTCATGCTGCGAATCCTCCCATGGTAGAATCTCCCAAGACTTTAAACAAAAACCAGACTTCCACTTCTACACCATTTACACCTCAACCAACCGCATCAAGACTGAAACCCTCATCTACCCCATCTAAACCAATTAAGTCACTCAACATTCACCCTATCTCCAACCTCACTCATCTGCAAGTGAAGGTGGACTTAGAATAGACCTCGACCGATAGTAGTCTTCAAATCAAATCCAAGAAGACTGTTAAACCATAGAGGTGAACTCCTCCTCCCCTGTCACTATTGCCCTCTATTTTGGGCCCTCATCCTTTGACCTTAACCAAAATCCTCCCCACTCCAACCTCTAATCAAAACTAGTTGCCTCCTCTACTTCCTTTGCCTACCACTAGCCTACCCTCTCCCAAAAGGGTGGTACCTCTCACAAAGAAAGTACCGTCTCCACCTGTCGCTGCACCATCAACCCAAAAGGTGGTACAAAAGCCCCCTCCAACTCCGCCCAAGCAAAAGTCACCAGCATCACACACATCAATGAGCACAAACCCTTTGGTGGGCTCATACTCTTTGATATTACATTGACTTTTGTAGACTTCCAACATAACCCTTTTGCCCATCAAGCCCTTCCAACCTCTCGGGTCTAAGCCATCTTGGTTCGATGATACAAAGATTTACCTATATCATCGTACGCCAGGACATGATACTGAGACTTGTTGTGCCCTCAAGGCTGTCATTCACTGCTACATGGAGAAGGACATTCTTCTTCTCGAGGACACCATCAACTGACCCCCAACACCTTCTCATATTCCTCTAACCTCTTTGACCACATCAACATCCCATCAGCAAGCCATGACCCCTCCATCTCCTTCACCCCCTATTTTTGAAATCAATACCATTCACATAACCACTATGTCACAAAAGGACAAGGCAAAAGAAAAAGCTACCATTCCTTAGACCTATCCTTTCATCCAGCCACCTCAACCACCCAAGCCTAAGATTTCTATCCTTGGCGCGCCTCAACCCTCTTCCTCTTCCTCTTCAGGGGCGATTCATGACTCTATGTTAAAACAGCTTCACCAGACGCCCGTGAAGATGTCCCTTTGTGACCTCATCCAAACCTCACCCCAGCATCGTCAGGCCCTCATCTGAGCCTTGCAGGCAGTGGAGGTCCAACTCAAAGACCCCCAACCACTCCCTGCCCTGGTTCACTCTTTATCCCCTGTTGCCTCCATCACTTTCAACAATTCTAAGATTCTTACATCTAACACAAAAGATCAAGATGCCGCCCTCTTCATCACTACCTACATTTATCAGACATGTATTAAGCACATTATGATTGATAGAGGTGCCAACATCAATATTATCTCCACCCACACCTTTGATCAATTGGCCCTCCCCAAGAATTGCATATCCAAAACTGACACAATCTTGTGATCCTTCAATGACACCACTGCCACAACCATTGGCACAGTCATCCTTCACATTCACGTTGGTCCATGCACAGTCTCGGAGCTCTTCTATATCATCAAAGGAGAGTTTTAATATAACATCTTGCTAGTCTGACCCTAGATTCGTGCTATGACTTGTGTTCCCTCTACCTTGCACCATTGTGTGAAATTTGAGCATGACGGGCAAGTCCACACTATTCTCACTGACCCATCACCTTTCAAAACTTGTAACATAACCTATCGACCAAATGACATCCTCATTCCTATCAAGCCATCAACCCTGACATCACCTTCATCCGCAGAAGCTTCGACCAATTCACAACCGGTGGTCGACCTCACCCCTCCTCTTCAAGCGGTAATCAAAGACCCCATGGAAGACATCTTCCAATGACTTTCACTTGGGGAATATCACTTGCTAGCCTTAGACATGTTCCAAACTCTACAAGAGTATGGATGCCTTCACCACAGCCCCAGTTATGATCACCAGATTAGGATGGTCGTGCCTTATGGTACTCTTCACCTCCAAACCAATCTTGTCTATGGGGGGCTCAATCAAGCTCCTACTGATGGCAATCCTCTTTCTTCACCACAACCATTCACATCATACTTCTCATTTCTTGGCAACCCTACCTTTGCACACACCTACCTTTACAGGTGTGCATGGAAGGGTTTTGGCTTTGAACGCTATGAGCAAGGCTCCCATCAGCCCATCAAACCATTCAACAATGACAATGCCAAGAAATAGTATGGCTTGGGATACCATAACCCCACTTAGGCCCCTACAGACCTTTGCCCCAAACCCACCATTGATCAACCTCTTCATAGCTCACCCATTCTTCCCTCTTTACCTACGGAGTCGATGGTTTCCATCCCTCCTAGTTTTTTTTTTACATAAACACCATCCACCTAGAACCCCTGACCTATCAGCTAAATGGGGTATCCAGGTCTCTCCCTCTCATTTATCTCAGCATGATAGAAGATGAGTCGGTGACCATTCACAATGTCCACTGCCTTGATGACGATGCCATTCTTTCCTACATGGGCACTGATGACTCTTTCATCCAGCGCTCTCTCCCTTTTGAGACCCAGGTTATGTTAAATGAATCAACCATTGACATCAACCTCCCTTCTTTTGATGTTCCTCACATCTTAAAGATTGGTCAATCTTTAGACACTCAAGAACAGCTAGACTACACCCATTTCCTCTCAAACCATAGCAAGGCCTTTGCTTGGACCTACCGTGACATGCCTGGCATCAACCCCACCATCACTACCCATAACATAGTCACCAAACCAGAGGCTAAGCTTGTTAGGCAAAAGCTTTGAAAGATGCATGCTCGCATGGCACTCCTTGTCAAAGAGGAGCTTCAACGCCTCATTTCTATCTCTTTCATCCAGCCATTGATTACTCACAGTAGGTCTCTAACATTGTCCCTATCACCAAAGTGACTGGGGAGATCCAGATCTGCATGGACTATCATGACCTTAACCTAGCCTATCCCAAAGATGACTTTCCTCTTCCCAACATTGATCAGCTTGTTGATCTTATGGCCAGCCATGAGATGCTATCTCTCATGGATGGGTTTTCAAGATATAATCAGATCCTAATTACACTAAAAGATTAGCACAAGACTACCTTCATCACCCCATGGGGAACTTTCTACTATCAGGTCATGCCTTTTGGCTTGAAGAATGCAGGTGCCACATATCAGTGTGCCATGACTTACATTTTCCATGATCTCCTCCACAAAATCATGGAGGACTATGTGGATGACCTGCTCAGCAAGTCCAAGCTTCATTGTGACCATTTGACCATTCTCAAAATCATCTTCTCTCACCTTCTTCAATATAATGTCTGCCTTAACCCCAAGAAATGTGTCTTTGGGGTCCTCTCCGGCAAGCTCTTAGGCTTTATCATTTCTTTTCGTGGCATCGAGATAGATCCTACCAAGATCCGTGCTATCCTTGAGATGCCACCTCCAACCAATCTCAAGAAGCTTCATAGTCTACAAGGGAAGCTCCAGTCCATTCGCCATTTCATCTCACAGCTTTCTGACCACTGCCAACCTTTTCATCATCTCCTTAAGAAGGATGTCTCCTTTAAATGGGATAAGGACTGTCAAGAGGCTTTTAAAGCCCTCAAATGCTATCTGGTCTCTCCACCAATCCTCATTCCACCTAAAGATGACCAACCCTTCTACCTTTACATCTCTATCACCAACCATTCATTAGGTGCCATGATCGCGCACCGAGATGAGCATCACCATGAGCAAGCGGTCTACTATATCAGCCGAACACTGGTTGACTATGAAACTTGGTATACTCATATTGAGAAACTCTGTTTGGCATTAGTCTTTACCGCTACCAAGCTCTGCCACTATCTTCTTAATCACAAAACCTTTATCATCACTCACACCGACCCTCTTAAGTTTATGCACTCCAAGCCATATCAACATCAATGTATGGCTCAGTGGCTCATGTTACTTGCTGAGTTCAACCTCGAATTCATCCAAAAAAAATCCATCAAGGGGTAAACCATCACTGATCAATTGGCAGATGCCCCTCTTCTCAACAATCAACCTTCACAGTGCGAGTTCCTTGATGAGTCTATCCCTGCGCTTTCCACTGATGACACTGTCTACCAAATGACCATGTTCTTCGATGGCTCCAAATGTCAACTTGGTGGGGGTGTAGGAGTTATTCTCATCCCACTCGACGGTGAGCCCATGCCTCTGTCTTTCAAGCTCAACTTTAATTGTACCAATAATATGGCTAAATATGAGGCCTTAATTTTGGGACTTCAGACCACCTTTCTCTCAGCATCAAGTCCATCAACATCTTCGGTGACTCGCAACTTGTCGTCAATTAGGTCAATAGTTCATACCTCTGTAAAAATGAAATTTTACAAAGGTACAAAAACCGTGTTGGCATTCTTCTGGCCTCTTTTGACCATTACCTCTTGCAGACTATTCCCCGATCCATGAATAAGTTTTTTGACACCATGGCTTCTCTCGCCTCGCATATTCTGTCTTCATCATCATCATCTAGAATTTTCATCACAGTGCATTGTCTGCCATTGCCTTCATACCTTTCTTCTAACAATGTCAACACCATAGACTCTAATCCATAGGATGTTTGGTATAAACAACTTGTGGACTACTTATCTCTTTCTATCATCCCTCCCAATCTCTCTAGCAACACACGACAGGCTTTCATCAAATGCACAGCTCGCTATACCATGCTAAGGGGTCTTCTTTATAAGTGAGGCTTCGATGGCCTCCTTCTTCACTGTCTAACCTCCACTAAAGCCTCTCATGCCATTAAACAAGTCCACGATAGGATTTATGGTAGACACGTTAGTGGGAACTCGATTGCCAAGTGCATCCTTCATCTGGGCTATTAGTGGCCCACCCTTCATCAAGGCTGTAGTGACTATGTTTGGCATTGCATCAAGTGTTAGCAGCACTCTAACTTGCTTCATCTTCCTAGTCACGCCTTACAAGTCACTCAATATTTTTGACTTTTTTCTCAATGGGGCTTAGATCTCATCAGTGAGATTAACTCTCATTCATCTCTTCATCATCAATCCATCATCACCACCACCGAGTATTTCACCAAGTGGGTGGAAGCCATTCCTCTCATCTCCACAAAAGCCGACAAGATTGTCAACTTCATCAGCACCCACATCATCTGTCATTTTGGTGTCCCTCATAAAATCATCATCGACAATGGAAAGTCCTTCAAAAACAAGACCGTTCAAAAACTCTGTAACTCATTTGGCATCAAGCTCAGTTTCTCTTCACCTTACTACCCACAAGCCAATGGGCAAGCTGAGGCTTCCAACAAAATCTTGACTAAAATTCTCATGAAGGTGGTCAATGACACTGGAAGGGATTGGCATTTCACATTCCCTTCACTTTGTGGGCCTACCGCACTAGCATTTAAACCTCTATGGGTGCTACCCCTTTCTCTCTCATGTATGGAATAGAGGCTGTCCTACCTCTCGAAGTATAGATCCCGTCTCTCTGCATCTCTCTACATGACATTCTTTCTAATGATGACTTTTGTCAAGATCACTTAGCTCAACTTGAGTTACTTGATGAGTGTCATCTTGCTTCCCTCAACCATCTCCATGTCTATCAACATTGCATCAAGCAAGCCTATGACAAAAATCTGTGAGAATGAGATTTCAACATCGGAGATCTCATCCTCAAAGAGAATCATCACGTGACCAATATGGAGTGAAGTAAATGAGGTAAGTTTGCCCCTAATTGGCTCAGACCTTTCATCATCATGCATAAGTATGGATCAGGGATGTATCATTTGTCTTCTCTTGACGAACGGTCAGAAACTAAGCCTCTTAATGCGCTGCATCTATGACCATTCTACTGTTAGTCAAGTATTCATCCACTTGACATTTACTTTGAGCTCATCCCTTGAGCAATCCCCATCCTCTTAGTCCTCATTCCTTTCAACCCTACTTCCCTTAACAAATCCTATATACCCCTTTTATATAATATGGATGCTTTATCCTAATAAAAGGGAGCCCTTGACCTTCTATAGTCTTGTCCATGACTCACATTTCTGTCAAAACAAATCAAGATGTCAAAATATCCAAGGTCACCAACTCAACGCAAAAATCAGACTGCTCCCTCGAAGGATAGCTGTACTATCATTACTGTAGCTAATAGACTACTCCCTCGAAGGATAGCTATTCAAAGCCCTTATATATAAAGCAAAAATATAGACCACTCCCTCAAAGGATGGCTATGACTAACTCTTGCTACAAACAACAATCTTTCTTAGAAGCTTCCCGCATTGATCAGCTTCGTAAATGATCACCAAACAAATGACATCTCTATGCAGACTTCCCTCATTGATCAGTCTACACCAATATATATATATATATATATATATATATATATATATATATATATGGGTCATAGACTTGGCTTGTTGTTGTCTCAAGGTCTCCTATAAAAAGGGGCAAAGTTATCTCTGCTCTAAAATAGGTTACCCTATCCTCCTCCTATCACCTGCTCAAGGGACTTTGAGCT
This sequence comes from Torreya grandis, assembly GCA_037957365.1. Taxonomy (NCBI): domain Eukaryota; kingdom Viridiplantae; phylum Streptophyta; class Pinopsida; order Cupressales; family Taxaceae; genus Torreya; species Torreya grandis. Next base: position 510,745 of record JARHVA010008230.1, on the reverse strand, counting down.
CACTTTAATGTCAAAGTGATTCGATTACCTCTCTAACACAACCTATGGTCAATGATGTCATGCATGAATGGGGCTCTTGGTTCTAATAACCACTATCTATGCTATCCTTCTAGTCCTTGTCAATGAATGGGCAAATATGCCTTTCACTTCTTTTGCACTTTGGTCACATTCAACCAAATTATTTTTCTCAAACCAAACCAACCTCACCATTTTTAGACCACCAACATCATCATAGTCCATTTCACATAGTTTCTATGGACACCAATACACATGGAAACTATCGACCAGACACAATTTATGTTAAGCATAAACCAATACTTGCTGAAGCATAAATGGACCCAATTCATTTTTAGCATACATCCATCATGCCTATGGAAAATTTCTAAGAATGAAAGACCCCTCGACCAATGTTACAGAATACACCATCACACAATATGGAAAAGGTTGTAACATCTTCTTTCTCCTCATCATTTCGACACATGACCACACCCATCATCGACCATTTTGTCTCTTATTCTGAACTACATTGGTCTGAGGCCCCTTCTAATCTGGGCTATGTAGGTAGCACTCAGTGTTTTGAGGTTAGCTCGACCACCCTCATTTGTTTGTCTCTCTGATGGACAAACCTTCTTTCTTCCTTTTGACCATGACTTGCCCTCGACCAAGACCAATCCATTACCTTTGACCCTTCCTCCTTTTTAGGGAGAACTACATTGGCCTGAGGCCCTTCACACAAGGGCTATGTAGGTAGCACTCAGTGTTCTGAGGTTAGCTCGGCCACATTCTTTCATCCATCTATCCACCTCGACCAATGACCATTGGAGATCATTCCTATCTCCTCTGACCTTGACCACTTCCAAGATGACTTTGCCTTGGTTGTTTTTGCATGTATGTTACCTCACGACTAGTTAGCAAAATTATGCGTAGCCCATATTTTTGACCCTCACAAGTATAAGATCACAAGCCAGTTGATCCCTACTACTTGTGAATTTTTTGTGTTTCTAGGAGCACTTCCTGAGCCTGAGATACTTGGAACATGATGACCATTAGAGCTTCAGCTTAGATTGAATAACCCAATCAACTACGACCACATGTTAGGGCTTGGTTACTTCAATTTTGGCACTCCTCAACCCTTGACCTGTGACAATTTGACCTAACCATCTTGTGAAGTGGCATGCGCACAATTACAACTATTACAGCATTCACCCTCACCATTTTTCATCCACTCTTTATCAAATCAACACCCGATTCCCAGTTCCCTTCCCTCGACTCCTACTTTAAGGGGGAATACCTCATCTCATCCGGTACAATCCTCTTCCTATTTTGTCTTTTAGTTCATTCAAACAACCAACAGGACAAAATTGACCTTATCCCACACCTGGGGAAACCAACTCCTATTTTTGTCTTGCAGTTCATCCAAAACAACTAACAAGACAAAAAGGGGCAAATGTAGACACCAAAATTGTGTCTAACCCTTGTCATCCTCCCCTTAACCCCCATTTTATTCTCCCACACCTATTTAACCCCTGTCAACCATTTTCCCATGAGCCTTGACCCTGGCAGCATGTAAGAATGAGCATAAGGTTAAAATTAGCCTCTGTCCCCATTCTGCATCTGCCGACATCGGTCACTACTCGGTCGACGTCACTGATGTCAGTCACTTCTCGGCCAATGTCTGCAGTTTTGCTAGCATCGATTATCCTTAAATTATATTCTCGACCCAAACGCATGATCCTTTATCCATTATCTGTTATCCATTATCCATTATTCATTATTCGGTTCTCAATCAGTTTCTCGATCAGTTATCAGACCTTCTTTCAAAACATTCTTTCATTGGACCTTTGGGAGGATCAGCCAACTTTTCATTTAATCAATCTGCAATCAAATCTCTCTCACTCTCTGTCTCAGGTATAGGTATTTTGCTTTAATCATCTCACTAGAGGTCTACTACATCAAACTTCTGCAACACACTGACAACAACAATCATGTCTCCTACTCTATCTTCAGCAAGTAACAGGTAAGCATTTGTTTTGTGGTTTTATTTTGTTTTTTTGGTTATTGTTTTTAATTGATATCACCACCCAAATTTAGATTCAGACCACAGACCTGACTTGACTTGACTTCCTCTCGTATCACCTCTATCCACCCTTTCTAGAATATATAGTTTGTAACTCTACCCAGATCCCTGCATAGACCCCCAAATAATCCCTTTGACTCCCAAATAGGCTCCCCAACCCTCAGACAAAACTTCAGACCATTTTACAATCCTAAAACCTGTCTAAACCTGACCAGACCCCATCCAAGAACTACTACCCTGACCGATGCCGGTCATTACCCCTACCAACGTCGGCATCTTAACTGACGTCGGTGACATTCCTTGACTGACGTCGGCACAGAGACCGACGCCGGTGACTATGTAAAGTAGTTTGCTACATATCAAGTATGCATTTTGATTTTTGTCTTTTATTTCTTTTATTCTATCTTTCATTATTTCTATTTCTATCAAATATTTTTTTTTAATCAGTGGGTTGATAGCCCTCAATGAAGTCTTTGTACTTTAGGGATCAAGCTTTTGCTTGACAGCCCACCATCTCCTCATCTAACATTTTTCATGTTTTAGTCTCTTTTTATTTCAGGTGTCATCCTCCACAACCAAAGAGGAGTTCTTGTTATCATCTGATTTTGGTGTGCACGACTTCATCTAGGTACATACAAGCCTTAGACCATTCTTCTTAGTTTCTTATTTCTCTCTTTGAATGTAGAAAGCGAATATAGCATAATAACACTTTTAGATGTATTTAGACTTGTAATACAAGTGATAGATATAAGAATGCCAAGAGTATTTCATTTTCTATGCTAAATGATAGAAATTTAAGAGACAAAGCCATGTAAAAATCTATATATAGTTTTATTATGTAATGGAATATAATTCTAATGTGTGATAGAGATTAATAGGCTACTCTATTATTGACTAGTGTATAGTGTTTAATTTGTTTTATTTTAGCTTTTTCTATCTTATATTATGAAATGTATGTTTCAAAAAATTTAAATACATGTTATTTAATGGAATCCTTGAGCATACACATGATTGGAACTTTCTTTCAATGTATCTCTTATGAGATCCCTTGAAGTGCCTTGTAATACCTTCAAGGATACCCTTATGAATGTTTGAAAGGTATATCCTCGAATATACTTAATTTTACCATTGATTATACTTTAATGTCCTTCAAGGTATCTTGTAGGAGATGTTGATGGTTTCTTCCCAAATAGGCCTAAACATTCTATTTTTTTTTTAAATGTGGCTACTAACCTGGTTCAGACCAAACACCATAGACCTTAAAAACTATAGCTAATGACATCAACTGACTACATAGAAATTCATTTATGATATTAATTATTAAAATGATTACATTAATTGAATAAAAATATAGGTACAATTGTAACAAATATCTTTCAAAAATTATTTTTTCCTCTTCTATTCTCTATTATTAACAAACTACTTGTCCTATTTTATATAGACTATTATTTCATTGGAAGAAGATCTCTAAGCACTATTCACTCTTGGATTCTCTCTCTCTCTCTAACTACTAATACATTTAAATATCTTATTCCACTTCTCTTAGGTGATGTTTTCATGAATATCCTCTACCTATTTCTCTTTCAGTTGTTGCTAAGTTAACTTCTATTATACTCCTTCCACTTTCTATATTCATGTCTTATCACTTTTTGTGTTTATTAGCTTCTAATTTTTTTAACAAATTCCTTGTTTCCACCAAATTTACAAATAGATTCTAGAAATTTAAATTCAAATTATTTTTCATTTAATTTCTTTAGTGAATTAAATGCTCCTATTGTAGATGTCTGGAGTTGGATAGGTAGGTGAGGAAGATAGGGAAAGAATGTTTTTTTAACAATCGCCCTTATTATTGACCTTCCTATAATGGTCTATAGGACTTTTCTCAACCCTAAAAAAATATTTGTGTTGGGAGAAAAGTAACTAAAATGTTGGTTTAATTAGTCTTCAAAAAAATTCATTCAATTTTATTAAACATATATTAACCATTCTAACAAGCATGTACATCTTAGCAAGCATAAGTACCAAATCATAAGAGCATGAAACAAATGAACACAAAATATATGTAGGAAATCCTTAAGGGGAATAAAACCCAATAATGAATAAAATGGACTATAGTCCTAAAACACAAATTTAAATCTTTAGTGAAGCACCAACCCTAACCAACTTAACACTGACTTATCTAGACTTTAACAAGCACCCACTTGCAAGGAGGCACCAATCCCCTAAATGACATAGAACTAAATTAGACACCTGATAAACTTTATCACCTTCATAAAAACTTGTTTATTCTAAAATATAATATGATATTGATCCTCATCTCTTCACTTTTATCCCTCTCAAACTAGTCTGCATCCTTCTTTGCTCAACTAGCCCTCTTTATGGCTTGATTAGGTCTTCTAACCTTGATCCTCATATATATAACCTATATTAGATATTCATGAAACTTATATTATGGTATTAATTACCTCATTATAATCTCCAATGATCTATATCATTCACTTATTCTCTACTTTCTCTTAACACACAAATAGGCCTAAACTACCTAGTATTTATATAAACCACTTGATCATATCCTTCTTAGTTGGCCATAAATCAAATATATTAGGTCAGCCATGAATATATATTAGTATATTATAATAAAATGCATTAATAATTAATAAATCAATACATTATGTTGGTCATAACTCAAATAAATCTTACTCCTCTTTTAGGCTTAATGGAGACCTAATATGCCTTCTTAACAACACATTACCCTTTGATCTTTATTGGAGCATATTAAGAAACCTCACATGGAAATAAAACATCATATTCCACTATAATATACCTTATAAAAACTTTTATTTAGGTCCATAACACCTTTTAGTTCCAACTACTATTTAAACCCTTTATAAAATCATTTTTCATAAAAGGCCTATGCATATACAAAAACTATGTCTTGAACAACTAAGGCATAATCTCAATTTTTACAAATGATAGTGAAAAAAATTATATATTAAAAAAATTCATGACCTGAGGGAAATCAAAAACTTCATCATATGATTCAACTCAACGTATACATGCTCAAACTCTTCTCTACAAGATGCTCACTCAGAACTACCAATTGACTTCAAAACATAGTCAACGAAACATGAAATTCTAACACTTGATTATATGAATTAAAGGGATTTAAATGAATTAAAAATATCTTATACAATATTTATATAAACTTAATCAAATATATCATAAGCTCTAATGGAAACTATTGGTCTTGCAAACCAATCTATTGACCTTCTCTCTCATAGACTCTACTAAGCTAGATAAGCCATTTTGGATTCAATGTTTCAACCTCTTACACCAACATAAAAGATTATTAAAATCATAAATAGATTATTAAATTCAAAAATAACATCATCATGAACTTAAATTCATCACTCTTACATGAAAACACATCAGGAAACATCTTGTCACGTATGCTTGATTTTTTTACTGTCAGCAAGACCAGGTTTGTTAACGACTGGCCAAGTTAGATCACCAACTTTGCACACCTAATTTATGTAAAATATCCATAAAAAAATGGATAAAAACTAAAATTATCATACTATGATCTTCATCTACTTATTAACTTTAACTCGATCAACTCTACCTACTACAATAGATCTCTAAAAAATAAGCACTTGCTTATAGGGTTTGCTCATTCACCTGAGAATCCAATCACACCTAGAGATGCCTGAAAGAGTTTAATTCAATATATAAACTCTTAACTATCCATACCAAACTATTCTGATATCTTTAGAACAAGATCTTCAATAACGGGTCATTACTAGGGTTCTATGAGGGTTTAGACCATCTTCTAATCTTTATGATCATTCATAAAACTTAGCATATGTTTCTAGAAACCAATGCTCAAAACTTTGAAATAAAACCATTCCTAATATACCATGACCAAATTATATTCTCATTTAAATGTTGAATGTGCTAATGAGCACTTGAAAAACCTTCTCAAGTAGACCATTCTTTATTTTATGCACTTGAGAAACCTTGAAACACTTTTTCAAGACTTTTCTTGAAAACCATGGCCAAAAAATTCATGAATATACTTAAAAAAAATTTAATCACCTCTATCAATATTCAAATACTCACCCATGTCATATAAACTAATCCTAATTCTCCATCTATCCACCATCTCTCTTCTTGATTTATAGGCCTTGATCTGTAAGTCTCATTAGGTCTTAAATTTGATCTTCTAACCATTGTACAAGCTCTCAACACTTCATATATATGTCATGAAATCTCCTATCATTATTAACTACTATAAAACTTATTTCATTATCTTGTCATTAGCTCATGATGACTTATTAATCCAAGAAAGATCTATAACTAGTCTATTTGTAGACTTGGACTGAAGTACTTTTCCCTATAGACTTGACCTTGAAACTTATCCTTAGTTATTCAATGCCTCTTATGTATGATAAATTAACCTTATAAAATTAATATTATTCAAAGGTAAAATAGATTATCTTCAAATCTTGACTAAGGATATTTTTACCTCATTCAGAGCATCTTCAGAGATGCACACACAAATCTTTAGATATGACCTTCTAATCATTTATAAGGTCATCAACACCTCATGTACAAACATAAATGAACTCTCTCATTCTCAAATACTATCAAGTATTGTTCGTAACATTCTCATATTCATATCTCATTTGGGGTAACTTCAAAACTACATTCATAGATCTTTAAAGCATACAATTTCTTCTTCAGATCTCACTCATTTCTTCATGTTGCCTGAAAATACTATCTTACAAGATCTAGATAAAGATTTTCAATTTATTATAAAATTTACACACTAACCAATGATTACTCATGTTTATTCTCATTTATTTCACTCAAAATAACATCATAACTTTCTTCAAATAGTACTCTCACATTACTACTTTCATATAGGAACAACACTCACTATGTTAGTAATAAAACTCATCATACACATACCTCAAAGCTTGCATGATCATGCATATTCATAAGAACCTTTGACATCAATGAAAATAGATTGACATTAATAACAACACTTAATCCAATAACTCAACAATAAATGATAATTTTCAAAAATCTCTCCCTTAATCAATGACAATATTCAACAATATCCCCCTTTATCATTGATGGCAAACACACTCAGAAAACTATGTCAACTATTCTTTATGGAAATCATCTCTTAGACCTAGTTCTTAGTTTTTCTCACCCTTTCTGATCTTTCCTTTTCTTTCTTTATGATCTTTCTCCCCCTTTGACATTAATGACAAGGGTGTTCCATAATAATCATCTCTTTCCAAATGAACTCAGATTACAAAACCATTTCAACATAGATCAATATTTAGTCAATAATCTAAATAGATCTCCCTCAAACCAAGCATCCATCATGCTTATGTTAATAGTAGACATTCATAACTACTGAAAACATACTTTCTTCTTTTCATTTAAAACTATTTGTAAAAGATACTAGATGGCACATAGTCTTTAGAAACTATGGCAACCACCTATGGAAACTTCTCTTAATTAGATCACTCTCTTCACTAATACATTAAAATATTAATAAATATAGTCTATAAATCATCTCAAATAAAATCTCTCCTTAACTCCATGCATATAAAAAATAAATCACTTTCTTGACAAAGAACATGAGCTACCAAGCACCCCCTTAGACCTAGCATATCTTATTTCAAATAACTATAAACTTAGATTACTTACCTTCCTTGATATACCATACATAAGGCTATACCATGCTTGAAACTAGCTGCATAATTAGGGACTCCCCCTTTGTCTTCAAAAATCAAGATCAACTACTCAAATAAATAGATATCAAAAAGCTTACCTATTATATACCAATTGTCTAAACTTTTGAATTCAGATGCCTAATAATAGCCTTAGATCTCTCATCATGTTACATACTCTACTTCAAACCATAGAGATACCAACACATGAATGGATAATATCCATCTTCAACTCCTTGATTACAACATAGACAACCTAGAATCTTCTAAAAAGGAAACCCCCTCTTTTAATACAACCTCATGCTTCAACTGATAGAATAATATGTCCATGATGCTTGATAGAGACACCCTTTTTTATAGGGAATTAAAACAACATGAACTCAAGATATTCCTAGATCTCCATACTTTTAAAATACTGAATATTCTTTAACATCCTTCTGTACTTGATTGTCATAATAGGCTTGATCTCATCATCAACCATTTAATCATCAATGTGACTTTACAATAAACATTCCTTACTTAATTTCTCATTTGAGGCATTCTCTATCTTAGCAATCAGTCTACTCGATATTTCACACTAATCATGATTTATCTTTACTACCTTTGGTTTCAACATATTCATTTCCCTTCTTTCTTGCATTCTAAAGGCTCCAAACTTCTTTTTTTGACTTGATGACCTTCTAACTTTGTTAGGATAAAATATTTTAATGTGTCATATATTATGATAGTTGTAATAGATCATCTTATAAATACTAATTGACTAATGTGAATTGTGACTCCTTCTATAGTTCCATGAGCACTCATTCTTGGAGGATCTTCTACATTCTCTTGTTTTATAACCAAACTAATGCATGTAAAGTAATAACCATTAAAATAACTAGCATACCTTATAACATTGGGTTGTTTGATAGCTATTTACATGTTGACCTTCTTATCTTCAATAGTCTTATCCTTTACTTGAGATGCCTTCTTTTAGTTTTCTTTGAATCTAATACCTTTCTTGTCACTCGAATAATTATGACTACTAAAGATATCATCTAGAGCCTCAATGCTCTTTTCAAACTTCACAAAATGTTTCACCTTTATAGATGCTTGATCCAAATCAGTTTTCAAAGTTTCTATTTTAGTTTAATATTTGATTAAATCTTCCTCTTTATCATTTTAGATTGACCTTGTAATCTCCATCTAGGTTTCCACTTGGTGGATGATCTCTTCATACTCCTTGAAAGTGTTGCTTAGCCTTTCCTCAATCAAACTAATCTATTCCTCATAGTCCTAAACTAATGACTTTAGTTTTTTGTTCTTTTTCTTCACAGGATTTAACTCTTCTAAGGTACTCATGAAATCAGCTTCAAGATCCACTTTAGCTTCTCCTTCTTCACTATCATAGTATACTTATTCATCTAATTCTACATCAAACATAATTCCTTTTCCACTTGAACAAACCTTATTGCTTGATTCTATGCCTATGAACAAATTTCGCTATTGTCATGTTCATATTTATTACTAGCATCATCATTGTTTGATGTGTTTGAATCACTTACATTAGATGAGCTATCTTATTTGGTATAGAAAATCTTTTTATTTTTGAATGAACCTTTCCTTCATTCTTATTTAAATCTCTCTTTTTATTTTTAGACTTGTAGACTTTTATTTCAACTCCATGATATTCATGATGTTCTTCATTATGCTCATATTTGTGCTTATGAGGACACTTGTTTACAAAATGTCTAATTTATCCATAGTTGAAACACTTAAATTACAACTTACCTTTTTACTTATTTGTACCTATCTTTAACTTCCTACAAAATATGGTAATCAATTCATCATCATAAACATCATCCTCAGTCTTTTTCTCTTTTGACTTATTTTCAACTTTGAAAGCTACTACTTTTTTGGGAGGTCTTCCTTCATTGGTTCTCATCTCATAGGCAATAAATATTACATAGAGTCCATCCATTTTTAACTTGGCCAAATCTTACATCTCCTCTACTATAGATGCCTTATAGTCAAACTGAGGAGTTAGTAATATCAATAAATTTTAGAAAACATTAGACTCTTTCACTTTTCCCAATCCTCTAATGATATTGATAACTTCATCAATCCTCAACAATTAGGATGTAATAGTTTCATATTCATTAATATTTAGGATTTTAAGCTATCTTTTATGGGTCTATAACTTTTCCAAATTCACCTTGGTATCTCCTTAATAAATGGTCTTTAATTTGTCCCATATATCTTTGGCTGATATACAATGCATTACCTTTACAAGCTCTACCTCTGATAGGCCACAAAGAATGGCATTCATTACCTTGGAGTTATTTTCACTAGCCTTCTTAACTACTACATCTATTGGTGGAATAGGAGGTGTAATATAACCATCCAAAACTAATTATAAAATATCATGTCCTTGTGACATCATATGTATCTTCATTCTAACATTTAAACACATGGTTAGATCTATTGAAAAATATAGCGATACTGGTAGAAAAACCAACTTGAGATTGATGAGTAGTTATCCTTAATTATTAGGAACTCCTTTAGGATTTTAGACCTACTTCAAAGGACTAGGCTTTGGTACCAATTATTGGAAGCAAAGTGACTAAGAGGGGGGTGAATAAATCTTCACAAACTTTAATTCAATTCCATTAAACATATATGAACCATTCTAACAAACATGTACATCTTAGAAATCATAAGTACCAAATCATAACAACAATGGGGCATACTTCTTGGAGGATAATAATACCAAGTACATTGCCACACACATCAATCTCGATAGTGAAGGTCTTAGCAAAATATGGCATAGCTAGAATAGGTGTAATACACAGCTTATTTAAATTCTTAAAATGCACACTTAGTAGCTTGTGTCCATGTAAAAACATCCTTTTTTAACATATATATTAGTAGATCTACAATCATCCTATAAGCATTGACTAACTTATGATAGTATCCAGTCAGTCGCAAAAAACCATGGAGGCTCATGAGTGTCTGAGGATGTGTCTAATTTATCATGGCAACTATTTTATAAGGATCCAACCAAACCCTTAAGATAACATAATATTCCTAAGATACTCCACTTTATCTTATCTAGAAGTACATTTAGAATATTTTGCACATAGATTATGGTCAGAGAGAAGTTGCAGTGCAAGCTCTAGATGTCAGAGATGCTCACACCATGTCTTACTATAGATGAGAATATCATTAAAGAATACCATAATGAATTTTTAAAATTAGGGATAGAATATTTTATTCATCAATACCTATAAAGTTGAAGGAATATTAGTGAGGCTAAATGGCATGACCAAAAACTCATAATGGCCATCATGCATGTAGAAAGATATCTTAGGGATATCATCTTCATGAAGCCAGATTTGGTGATATCCAGAGTGAAGATCTAACTTGGAGAAAAATGACCACCATGAATCTCATAAATAATAGGGATTCAAAAATTATCCTAGATTGTGAGGTGATTAAGTGCATAGAAATAAATGCAGATGTGTTAAGACACATCTTTTTTCTAAATAAGGAGAACTAGGGAAGAATAGGGGTTGGTACTTGGGTGAATAATGCCATACTTTATTAAGTCTTGAATGAGCATCTTGATCTTAGTATTTTGATGAAATGGGTAGAGATAAAGCATGATTTTTAGAAGAATGCTTCCAAGAAGGAGTTGAATATAGTAGTCCTCTGGTTGTGAAGGTAGAAATCCCACTAGTTTGATAAATATACATGCATACCTCTATAGAATGGTTTGTAGATCAAAAGGAGTAGTGGAGAATATTGATGGTTGCATTTGAATTGAATGGAGCTAGGAAATGATGTAACGTGAATTATTCTTAAGAACATTCTCCATGTGATGTGAATTGAAAATTCTAATAGATCCTAATTGTGGGCATTTTAATGTGTGTTTGTGCCCATTGCTTAAAAATTGCATCCAAAGTTTAGAAAAATCATATAAGATAGGTCCAAGTGTGTATAACCACTAGGCTCCCAAAATAACATCACATATACCTAAGGTTAAGGCAAACATGGTGGAGTGCAAGTTATAATCTCCAATATAGATATGCATATTATGACACTTCTATTTTCAAGGTAATGTGCCCTCATTAGCAATCATGACTTCAAAGTTAGAGCAAGGATGGATAAAATAATTAGCATGTTTGGTGATCTAAGGGTTAATGAAGCTATGAATGCTACTTGAATTAATGAGTATTATGATAAGTAACTTCCTAAATTAACCTCTAAACTACATGGTTTGTGGGGTGGTGACTCCTACTAATGCTTGGAGAGAGATCTCTGGTTAGTCTTCTTGAGAAGTAGGTTCCACAATCAGTTGAGATTATTTTGGATCATTGGTTGTATCCTAAACATATTACCAATCTTCAATTATGGGTAGAGATTCCACATCCAATAGGTAGAGATTTTACTTAACACATTAGTGTCCTTGAGTAAATTTATCATCACAGTAATAACTAGCCCTTTTTCTCTATGATCTTGCATCTTTGCTTTAGTCAAATTCTTGATAGTAATGATTCTGAGAGCCGAAATTGTTTGATATCATTATGGATCTATATTTTTTAAGGGGGAAAATTTAGATTTGAATCACTTTTGTGATATGATCTTGTCCTCTACCAACTTAGCCAATCCTAAGGCTTATATCACCATGTTGGCCTAGAATATTTTAACCTTAGATTGAATTGCATCCTTTGGTCCACTGACAAAGAAAATCCTAAAGAATTCATCAAACAATCCCTCTATGTGATTGACCATTTTTTCAAATTCTATTTGATATTCTCACATGGTTCTTTTTTGGCAAGGTTTAATGAGTGTTCTAGTGAGGTCATCAAAAGAATTAGGCAGAAACCATTGAAAAATAAGGGAGCAAAAATTAGTTCATCATGAGCCTTGGTATATCAATACCACCATTGAAGGGCTTCAAGTTCTAATTAAAATGATGCAAGTGAGACATTATTGGCATCAAAATTATTACGAAAAATAAAATAATTTTTTACTTGATAGATCTATCCAATTGGATCTACACTATTGAATCATAAAAAATAAGCTTCGACCCATGATAATTTATTGAAGAAGAAAATGTAGTGTCTAAAGAAGACTTTGGATGTCATCTATTGTTCATGATGGTGTGTTGAAGATTGAGGCTAAGAATTTTTTCATCAAGATATTTGATGTGGGTTTTAAGGGTGGTAATTTCATCCTCTATATTTTTTTCTCTTTTTTGGGTTACTACCATGAGCCTAATAATAGTTTTTTATTTTTTTCTTGTAATGGCTATGAAAACTAGAGTTAAGACACATTTAGTAAAGAAAGTTTTGAAGTTGGGAAAAAAACAAAAAGGGTAAAGGGGATTTTAATAATTTTTTTATATAGTGGGAATATGATTGATGAAGATGAGGGTAATTTAGGAGTGAAAATGGAAAAATTGGAAAATTTTTCAAAGAGAGATAAAGGAGTAAAATGAGATGATGAACATAGTGGAAAAATTTCAAGGTAAAAGGAAAAAAAATAGAAGAAGCTATGACAAAACTCAAAAAAAGGGAAATTTGTGATTTACAAAAATTTTGAATCTACTGGAAATATTTGAAAACTGATATAAATGGGTCCCAAGTTTTAATGGATGCCTAAGGGATTTAAAAATTACACTCTGGACACCAATGTCATCTAAGTGAGTACCACTCTACAAAAAATTCCTAGCCATGGATTTATATCTTTGCTATAGCTCTTAGTTTTCCTCACAAATGGGAACTACTCAATTAAGAAGGGACCATCACCCATTTCACTGGTAGGTCATCTCAATGGGCCAGATACTTTGGGGTTCCTATGGTACTCTTCACAATGAGTTTTAGGTATTTCACTCAAGCAATTCCCTTAGTTATGTGGTCAATTTTCTACCCTAATCCAAAATAGATTATTATGTTATAGTAAAATATTGAAATAAATTATGTAGTAGAACAAAGTTATTTCTAAAAAAATATTATGAAAAAAAATAGAGTGAAGACTTAATAAAAAAATTGGCCTTGGAAAGCATTTTGATACTAGATGATAGGATCCTCTTCCAATAATTCAATAAAAATACATGAAATAATAGAATTACAAAATGAACATAAGCACTTAATAGATTATATTGATCACAAACCACTTTGAGGGGGAAACCTATTTTGAGAAAGCTTAATACAAATAATTCATGGATGCATTCATTGGCCACAACACTTACTTATATACAAATTCTAATATAAACCACCACTACTTCCCATTAATGTGGGATAAAACAAAATGCTCATGAGATGACTTACAAAGCATATGCGTCTATAACAACTACTAAACTAATAAAGTAAAAAGAAGAGATATCATGGGTTCATAATAAATATACATAGTAAACCCTCAAGGGGAAGAAAACCCATTTTCAAATCAAATGGAATATATTCTTATAAGACAAACATCAAAATTTAGTGAATCACTAACTCCACATGAAGTACCAACCCCAACTAGCTTAACACCAAATCAACTAGACTTTATCAAGCACCCACTTGCAAGGAGGAACCAACCTCATAGATGACTCAACACCAACTCATCAAATTTATACACTTTATCACCTTAAAAAACACTTGTTGATTATATAACATATGATGATCTTCATCCTCAACTCTTTGCTCACTTTTATCCCTCTCAAACTAGCCTTCAACCTTCTTCACTCAACTATCCCTCCTTATGGCTTGATTAGGTCTTATAACCTTGATACTCATATTAAAAACATATATTATAATTCATGAAACTTATATGATGGTCTAAATTACCTCCTTATGTTCTCCAACGATCTATATCATTCATTTTTTCTTTACTCTCTCTTAGCACACAAATAGGCCTAAATTGCTTAGTATTTATACAAGTCACTTGACCATTTAATTATTAGTTGGCCTTACATAAAATATATTATATCATCTATTAATAGGTCTTATAATATTAAAATAACATGGTGTAATCATGAATCAATCAATACATTAGGTTGGCCATAACTCAAGTAGCCCTTACTCCTATTTTAGGCTTAATGGAGACCTAATAGGCCTTCTTAGCAAAACGTTACCCTTTGATCATTCTTGAAGAATATTAAAAAACATAAAATAGCATGAAACCATCATTTTCCACTCAAATGTAACTTAAAAAACTTTACTTTAGGTACATAACACCTTTTAGGTCCAACCACTATTTGAACCCTTTCTCAAATCACTATTCATAAAAGGCATGCACATATATAGAAACTTTGTCTTGAACAACCAAGGAATAAATTTAATTTTGAAAAATTACCATGGAAATAATTACATATTCATAAAAATCATGACATTAGGTTCATCAAAAACTTCATCATATGCTTCAACTCAGGGTATGCAAGCACAAACGCTTCTTTGCAAGATTCTCATTTAGAACTACCAACTAACTTCAAACATTATCAAGGAAACATGAAATTTTTTAAATTGATTTTATGAATTCTATGGATTTAAATGCATGAAAAATATCTTATACCATATTAAAATCAACCTACATTAAATAGATCATAAGATTTGATGGAAACTATTGGTCTGATAGACCAATCTACTGACCTTCTCTCTCATAGACTCCACTAAGCCAAATAAGACATTTTGACTTCAATGTTCAAACTATTAAAATATTTTATAAACATATTAAAATCATAAATATATTTTTCAATTCCTAAATAACATCATCATGCACTTCAATCCATCACTCTTACATGAAAACACATAAGGAAACATCTTTCCATGTATGCTTGATTTTCTTACTATCTGCAAGACTAAGTCTATTAATGAATATCCAACTTGGATCAAAAAAAATTCACACATTATTTATATAAAAATTCATGGATAATAACTAGAATTACCATACTTTGATCTTCACTCACTTATCAAATTTAACTTGGTTAACTCTACTTACTACAACAGTTCTCTAAAAAATAAGCACTTACTAATAGGGTTTATTCACTCACCTAGGAAACTAATCACACTTGGAAATGCCTAAGAGAGTTGAATTAAAATTCTAAAATATTAATTTTCCATAAAAAATCATTATATGATCTTTATAACAATTCTTCAACATTGGGTCATTGTTAGGGTTCTATGAGGGTTTAGACCATCTTCTTGTCTTAATGATCATTCATAAAACTCAGCTCCACTTTCCAAAAACTAATACCTAAAAATTTGATATAGAACCATTAATCATATACCATTACTATTCTAAATTCACATGAAAATTATACATGTGCCAATGAGCACTTGAAACACCTTTTCGAGTAGACTATTTTTCATTTTATGCACTTGAGAAACCTTGAAACACTTTTTCAAGTCTTTTCTTGCAAACCATGACCTAAAAGTTCATGTACATAATTAAAACAAATTGAATCACCTATATAAATGTTTAAATACTAACCAATGTCATTTAAATTCATCCTGACACTCCATCTAGACACCATCTCTCTTCTTGCTTTTTAGGCCTTGACCTACAAGTCTTATTAGGTATTGAAGCTAATCTTCTAACCATTTTACAAGATATCATCATTTCATATATATGTCATGAAATATTATATCATTATTAACTACTATCAAACATAATTCATATGTCTTTTCAAAAGCTCATGATGCCTCATTAGGCTAAGTAGGATCTAGAACTAGTCTAGTTGTAGACTTAGACTAAAGTACTTACCCTTATAGACTTCACATTAAAACTTGCCATGAGTGCTTCAATGCCTCTTATGTATTCTCAAGAAACCTCATACAATTACTCTTATTTAGATATGATATATATTATCTTTGGATATTCTTATAGATCTTCAGAGCTTGACTAAGGACTTTCATAGTTCATTCAAAGCATCTTTAGATAGATATACATAGACCTTTGGAGCTAACCTTACAATCATTTTCAAGGTCCTCAACACATCATGTATAAAATCAAATGACTTATCTCATTCTCAAACACTATAAATTATTCTTTAAAAATTTATCATCTTCATATCTCATTTAAAGCATCTTTGAAACTACTTACACAGATCTTTAGAGCATATAGTTTATTCTTTGAAGTTTAATCATTTCATCATGATGCCTACACATACCATCTGACAAGGTCTAGACAAAGCTTTTCAAGTTACTAGACACTTGACATATTTACCTATACTCACTTATGATTATTCTCAATGATTTCACTCAAACTAACATAAGAACATTCTTCACACAATACTCTCACATTACTATTTTCATACATCAATAACACTCACTATGCTGACAATAGAACTCATCATACACATACCATAATTCTTGATTGATCATGCATATTCATAAGAACTATTGACATCAATGATATTAGATTGACATCAATAACAACTCAATAATCAATGAAAATACTCAGTAATCTCTCCCTTAATTAATGATAATGTTCAACACTTTGTAGCTATTATTTACCTACCTACATCCATTTGAAATCATTATGTGCATGTCCAAATCATCACTATTGAAGTTTATTGCTTCAGTGTTGAAGTTCATATATGGACTATTTAAGTCCATAAATACCCTTCTAAAGTTTGTAGATTCCTTGATAAATTTTAAATATGGATTATTAAAGTCTATAGATAGATTGTGAAAGTTTGTAGCTACACTCTTGAAGTTCGTATCGAGATTGTTGAAGTTTATAGCTAGACTGCTAAAGTATATAGTTAAACTATTAAATTATATATTGTTTAATTTATTTTGTTTTAGATTTCTCTATCTTATATTATCATTTTTACGTTATGGAATTGTTATTGCTAGGTTAGTTCATGGAATCCTTGAACATTCACATGATTATAATTTTATTTCAAGGTATATCTAGGAGATACCTTAAGGGTCCTTGTAATACCTTGAAAGGTGCCCTTATGCATGTATGAAAAGTATCTCTTATGAGATACCTTCAAGGTATCCTTGATTGTTCTACAATGTCCTTTAATGTATCTTCTACGAGATATCCTAAAGAGGTTTATTGTACCTTCAAAGGTTATCCTATTAGATACCTTGAACATGCACATGATTAGAATGTTATTTTAATGTATCTCCTATGAGATACTTGAATGGATTTGTAATACCTTCAATGTTTATTGTGATGGTTTTTGCATATATTTTGATATAACTGTGACATGTTTGGGATAGTCTATTTATGGCTATATAGAGTTAACAGGAAAATATATTCATGAAAAACCTACATAACATCCTAGCTAAACATCAACACTACCTATATTATTTATGTTCAATTATTAACACCATGTTATTTCATGAAATATTTCAACATTTACATTATTAGAATTTTATTTCAAGGTATTTGTTCGGAGATACACCTTGAAGGACCTTGTAATACCTTCAAGGGTAGCCTTATGCATGTTTGAAAGGTATATCATAAGAGATACCTTCAATGAACCCTTGATTTTTATACAAATCCCTTTAAGGTATATTCTATGAGATACCTTAAAGATTCATCTAGTACCTTCAAGGGTTATCCTAGTCAATACCTTGAACATGCACATGATTGGAATGTTCTTTCATGGTGTTTCCTAGGAGATTCCTTGAATTCCATTTCAATACCTTCAATGTTGATTCCAATGGTCATTTCAAGGGTTTTGATATAAGCATGGCATGCAGGGGATAATTTATTTATGGATATATAGATTTAAAACACAAAGATATTTATGAACAAACTACATAACTTCCTAGATAAACTTTGACACCACCTATGTTGTTTATGTTTCATAATTGTTAATCCTATGTTAGTTTATGTAATCCTTGAAAAATCACATAATTATAATTTTTTTAAGGTATCTCTTAAGAGATACCTTCAAGGGCCTTATAATACATTAAAGGGTAGCCTTATGCATGTTTGAAATGTAACTCCTAGGAGATAACTTCAAGTTCTGCTTAATTTTACTATAATGTCCTTCAAGGTATCTTCTAGGAGATACTTTTACTATTCTTATACTACCTTCAAGTGGATACCTTGAATACGCACATGACTAGAATTTTCTTCAAGATATTTCCTACAAGATACCTTGAAGGGCCTTGTAATAACTTCAATGTTGATTGTAATGGTCATTTCTAAGGTTTTTATATACCCATGGCATGTAGTAGGTAGTTGAGTTATGGCTATACAAAGTTTACACACATAGATATTCATAAATAGTAAATAATTTATTGATATTTTTAACGTAAAAATCTCATTGGCTCCTAAATTTGATGTGTACCAGATCATGGTTCTTGTGATGTTTAAACACCTATCAAATTTGGGACCCTATCTAAGGAAAATATGTGACACACCACCATTTGTCCCTCGCATACACCATGAATCAAAATTTATATGTAAATACACTAATAAAACAAACATGAGTGCTATCAAGGGTGCCTTAGGGCGACCCATATTAAGGAATTATAGTAGGCTTCCCTACTTCCCAGACTAACCTTGAGACACCTTCACTTAAAATAATTTCCAATGTAATTTTATAGATTTATATGCATTGAGTCCATACACATAATTAATTTTGTATAGCTCTTAAAAATTTTGGGTTGTTATCTTGCCATGCCACATATTAAATTGAAAACCTAGAAATATTTATTGTATCTTTCTTTTTAAAACTAATTTTAAACATTTTTTCTACCAAAAGTAGTTTGAAGAGCTTGACAGTCAATAATTTTAAACCATATTCTTTATTATAGTCCATTGAACATTGAAATAGTGATTCTAAAACATTATTTTCTAACCAAGATAATACAAGTAGGGAATCCATGAGTCTAAGTACTATTTAAATGTGTAGTAAGTTAATAATTAAAAAAATAGTTAAATTCAATATAATGTGGAGTGAGGTTCAGTTAATAGATTAAAATATGCTATATTCACTACCAATGGAGATTAAATAGTACAAATAGAATATTATAGTATAATAAAAAATAATTTGGAGCCAAAATCTACACAATGTTGACTATTATTTAACATCTTCTCACCATATCATTTTGGGGTTGAAGTTTCCCATGTCGGGCTTCAAATTTCCCATGCCAGACTTCAAAATTTTATTTTCATCATCAAAATTTTATTGATAATGTAATCTTTAGATTCATAATGACATCATGACCATTTTCACAATTTCCTCAAAATTAAGACTCTTTTTTATGTGAAAAAATATACTTCCTCAAAGTGTAATTATTTAACACAATCACTTGGAAATAAAAACTCACCATTAATCCTATGGAGTGAAGATTCATTATAGCCAAAAATTCACTACCAATATGGTACAATTATCTACATGCATACTTTGATATTGATCCCAAAATGTGTTAGATTGATCTCAAATTTGATTGTCATTTTGGTCTATTTTTTAGTTTTTACAATTGGATAAAAAATTAATGTTGAAACACAAACAGTCTATAGTCTATTTATAATTAAATAAAAGGTAACATTTTCACTCCTCATGATGACATGTCCGGTCATGAATAAACCCTTTATTAAATGCTTTAAAATAATACCATAATCAACAACATCACACAATATGAATCACTTAAATGCCAACATTTTAATCTCTATTACATTAATTTAACATGATCTTAATATTCAACATTGACACCTTAGCACTTAATCACTCTAATAACACCATATTAATCTCATATTAAATTAAGGCAATGAGAAAGTACTTAAACAAGTATTTATTTCTTATGATGTGATTACTCAATATTTTCTCCACTAATGAAGATACTTGAATAGGATTTTGACATCTAATGGGAAAATTAACTATATTAATTATTCTAAAGGATTAATTACTATGAACATGTAAATGGTGTCAAGAAATATCACCATATTCAATTTAATCTTACACATCAAACATATATATTTAATTATGAATCAACACTATAATTACTCTTTTAAAATTATATGGTCTTTAATCTCACTATATTCCAAGCAGAAAGCATTTTATTGGAATTTGTGATTTATTCCACACCCCATTATATGTTTGTAAGGCATGATGTTGTTTTTTATGTAACAAGTATTTAATTTTTATACTAAGTAATAATTAGTTGGTTTTATAAATATATAAATAAGACATATTTAAATAGAGGCACTTGTAAATAATTTGTATATCAAAAAGTAATCAAGCAATCAAAGTGTAATTTAGAAGTATATCTATTTTTTTTATAAATGCTATAACATCTCAGTATGTTTTTTTATTATGTGAATTTTTTATGAATCAACAACATTATAGCTACAATTTAAATGATAAGTAAATGCATGCTTCCTTTAAAGATACAAATTTATTCTCTCAAGAGTACAATAGTACTACATTAGTCAACCTTCAAGATAGATCTTGACTCTAGCAATTGAGGTATGGGCATTTAAGTTTTTCTAAGAAAAGTGTGGCATGATTACCACATCAAAGAGAGAAAATTTAAAGACTAGGACTAGGCACCCTTGTTTGACTCCAAATTTTAGCAATTCAAGGGAAAGCTGAGAACAAGATGGCTAGGCCAATACTAAATAGAAAAATTCTTTGATAATGGATCAGTACAACTATTAAAAATAGATGGGAATCAAAAGAACTTGTTGGTAAATGGGCATAGACTCAAACTATACTAGAAGCCTATCAACAATGAATAATTTGTTCAAACCTCATAAATGAAGTTATTTTCATGGAGGAGCTTGGTTCTTCCATGATATTATCTCTTTGATGGTCTAAATCTACAAAAAGAAGGGGGCCACTCATTGGTTTCCTTCTTCCAATATATATATATATATATATATATATATATATATATATATATATAAAAAATTAAAAATTAAAAATAAAACACTAGTGAAAATCTTTTTTAGGACATTATTGACAATGCTAATAAAAAAACTAGTTTGTTAGTTGATCATGCATTGAAGAAAGAGCTTTGACCTAAAAACAATCAATGACTAGTCAAGGGGAAAATTTTGATAAAACCAGAAAATAATAGAATTAGATTAGTTTTTGATCAATTTTTTCCAAGAAATAATTAAATTATTGTGTTTATTTGTATACATTTCCTAAGATAAATCATGCATTTTTTTCTCTATTTAGAATTGGTGGTAGGAAAAGAGAGAAAAATGTGTATGATTAGATAAGTTAAGTATTTTATTTGTTATATTGGGTCACTATAAGTTTATTTGATTCATGCATATTCACCACATTGAGGAGATGGTTTGAATAAATTTAGACTATAAACATCTTGTATAATGTCAAAATAAAAATCATGTTAGAATTAATTAGTGATGTCGAAAAGTGATGAATAAGAAATATGGTGTCATGTCACATTTAATCCACATACACCAACTGCCTACTTACCTAGTCCATATCACCCCATGTCATAATGACATGGAATTCAGTGTACATGATAATAACATGTTATGGGATTGTTAACTATTTTTCAGTGGGTGTTGCTGAGAAGTTGTAGGAGTTTTTTTTACTAATTTGCAATCCCATGTTCTTTAATTTTTTGTTCAATATACATTGCTCATAAAAATTAGGAGTATTTTACCCCAAAAAATGTTGTTCAAAACTAAATAAATAACCATGATTGAATATGAAACTATAGTTATAAACTAAAAAATAGGTGCAACCATAAAAATCTTTATTCCCCTACTACTTTCCACCCCTCAAAAGCTTCTTCCTAAATAGTAGCTACTCCTTATTTTAAGGTATAGATATTTTGTACACAAATTATTTTAATTTTGATGATGCATGGGACTACTTTGCCCAAAATTATAGAGGTAGTATCCCCCATCATGGGAACCCTATATTGTATGGTCTAATCTATGTGTAACAAAATTAAATCCTTTACCAACTAAGTTATAGAAAATTCTTACATGTTGTGTTATCATTTCTATGGATTATGTCAGTAGTTGCTAAGATAATGTTAATAAATAAACCATTTTGAATATTTCCATTTTTACTATGAGTTGTGTTTCTTTTGAAACTATTGTTCTCACATGCAAGACTAATCCTTGCCTCTAGATCATTCATACATCTAGCATGGGACAAGAAAAGAGGTATGAACTAGACTTCATATAAGGGTTAATGAAGGATGATATATCCATAGCTATATTTGAAAAAATTAGATGGTTCCATTTTCTACAATAATTCTAAGTATATGATGAATATTTTTTCAAGAAATTCATAAAACATTTTAAAGAAGGCTCCACCATGGTTCATACCATAAGCTGCTGCTACTTCAGCTGCTAACTCCATCCAGGATACTGCTATGATTGGGAAGGAGGCTATCAAGATGATCATGGAACTGCAATAGAAGCTTAGGGTCTTCTTTTTGGGTTTTGTTCCTATTCAAGTCCTTATTGTTGGTTTTTGTAACTGGTTCTTGTTTTTGGTCCTTTTTTCTAGTTCTTGGTCTAAAACTTTATTTCAGGTTCTAGGTCCTTGTAAAACCTAGGTACTTTTATTGGACTATGTTTGTGGTTTCAGGTCCCTATAAAACCTGATTTTGATGTTGCTTTTCAGTAGGTTTCAGGACTGCTTTTCCTGGTGGTTGCTAATGCTTTATCTTTTTTGTTTCTATTAAAGGGTTTTGGGGTCCCTTCAAAGCCTGTTTTTACCATAATCTAAAACTAGTAAAATCTCAAGAATATAAAAAAAGGTAAGAGATTATTTGGAATAACTCCTTTTAATGATTTAAATACATAATTTAATGGTGATAAACAATGATTTATAACATGTATACAATATTACTAAGGGAAGTCAAAAGGTATTAGTAGGGAAACCCTACTATAATCCTTGAGGTTTGTTGCCTTTTTAGTCATAAAATACTTTACTTGTGAAGGAAATTGTAATTTTTTGGGTTGTGCAGCCATGAGGATCATCCTTCATTTCAAATATGGAAGACAATAGACTCAACATAGTGTCAACCTACCATTATACATGTATGGGTCCATTCAAGTTTTGTTATTTCATCTCCAATTCACCATCATGGACTCATTCATTTCAACATACAAAGTCATTTTCTATAGAAAATCTAAGTAGCATCAAAGACATTTTGGGGAGATAGAAGAAACCAGCCTCAACACCTCTTATTAAATCCTTTAAATAAATACCAAGTCCAAAAAAAAATTAGAGGCTTCCTCTTCTAGGTTCAAGGTTTCCACTTAAAGGAGATGTAACATGTTAGAAGCCACACCTGTGGCTAAGCAAAACTCTAAGATGATAACCCAAGACCAAAAACACACTGTAGCTAAGAGAAAATTGAGAGACAAAGCTTCATAGTCTCACTTGACTCTTGATGTTATAAACAACCTTTTAGTAAGTGAAACATAGGCACCTAAAGAATTTGGTAATCCAAAATCATAGGTTGTTATTCAAAAAAAGAAGGGTACTCCTTTCAAGGAATCTAGTTCACATGTGAATATGAAAAAGAGGTGAATAAATATCATAATAGCATGTGATGATGATAAAATGAGGTCATTACATCCCTTGATATCCTAAATTAAAACTATGTTTTTCCTCTACCAAAAAAAATGGAACACATAAGTATTATAAGAAGAGATAGTGAAAACAACAATCCCTAAACCAATAAAATAAGTTCCTATTGAAAAAAACATTGAGAAAGAAAACATGCCAATGTAAGAGATTCCATTGTTGAGAAGTGTTTTCATTAATGTCAAGGTTGATGTCATTGATGTGACAAGGAATCCATGTGACAAGAGAGAATTTTAAGGCAAGACATAACTTGAAGGTAACCTAATGTCTCTTATATTGGTCTATGTCAAGGTTTAGGTCAGTTTGAAGTTGTTAGTATTATCATAAAGAGGTATGATGGTCAAGTGAGAATTGAAGCATGGTTATAAGGCTCTAGTGTGTATGAGGTCAAGAGATAATTTTTATCATAAAGATATTTATACATTGGTGTGGGAGTGTTTTTTTAAGAGTGTTCTTATATAATATAATTGAGATAAACATGTTTGAGTACTGGTTCTTGAGAACAAGGTGTCTTGAGAAGCCTAGTGTACACCCTATGGGAAGGTGTGCATAGTAAAGTTTGGTGAAGTAAGTAAGAACAAGATTATGAGATATTTTTTTTCATTTTGTGATAATTTAAGTGAATTTTAGATACTTTCAAAAGTGATTAAAGGTCATTTATCAAGTTTTAAGTGCTTAAGAAACCTATTCATGGCACTAGTCATAACATGAAGAGACCTTATGAGAAGGTATGAACATAATGGCTTGGTAAAATGAGTGAACATAGGCATGAATGATTGTGTGAGGTTTATTTATCATGTATATTATTAATTTTATAAATATTTATAGTTTTATGGTGAGCCTACAGTGGTAGGACATTTAGATCAAATCTGCACCTAGACCACTTCTAGACCCTACCTAACCTAATGAAGTATCATGAGCTATTGTCAAGGCATATGATGGATGTGTGACTATGTTTAAGAATTAAATATTTTGTTTTAGTATGTGATTAAGGTGTATATTTCATGTAAAATGGCATGAAGGTTAGTTTTAAGACACAATATGGTTTATAGGTCAAGATCTAAAGAAAAGAGAGAGAAAACATGGCTTAATGAGGTCTT
The DNA here is from genome assembly GCA_037957365.1 of Torreya grandis. Taxonomy (NCBI): domain Eukaryota; kingdom Viridiplantae; phylum Streptophyta; class Pinopsida; order Cupressales; family Taxaceae; genus Torreya; species Torreya grandis. The sequence goes on along the minus strand of JARHVA010008230.1, from coordinate 485,290 downwards.
AAGATCCATTTATTCAAGAAAATTTTGTATATGTGAGAATGGATAGATGTATGATATGTTTTTTAAATCATGTTCATAACTTTTTAGGTCATGATTTTTATGAAATGGCATGAAAAGTGGTTTTGGGGTCTCTCAAGTACATAAAATAAAGGCATACAAACCTGAGAAAGAATTTCAAGTTTTCATTGGCATGTGTAACTTATGCATGGTAAATTTAGATATTAAGGATATATGGTGAAGGTTCCTGTATAAAAAATATATTCATTGGTTTTGGATTTAATGGGAAATTCTTTAAAAATAATCGTTAAGACCAAAATCTATGCTAAACCTATCTAAAACCCTAACAAGGATCCTATGTGAAAGATATTTTTAAAAACATATTAGAATGGTATAAAATTAATATAAAAAATATTTTATAATGTATTAAAATATCCAAATTACTTCTAGGTGGTGGTGTTTATTTAGATGAGGGAGAAAATGCATAGATACAAGCTTGTTTGTGAAGAATTTGATGTAGTAGTCAAAATTTGTGTTATTCAAGAAAATAAAATGGATGGAGGATGAAGATTGAGACTAGTGTTTAATGTAAATTAAGGTTTATTTAAAATTTAAATACCTTAATTTTTATAAAATGATCATCCAAGTTAGCCAATTGATAATAGGCCTAAAGGTGGAAATAGTGAAAAACCTAGGTAGTAGTGAGAAGATGATTAGGAAAGTGTTATCACGATAGAGTGTTGAAAAAAATTTAATGAATATGTTTTTTGGTAATGGTATGTATTATTAATTTTTATTATAAATCTTGGAATTTAGGTATAGTGGTGAAAATGAAGAAGCCAAACTGGCATGTCTAACTCAGTGAGATAGGTGTATAATAAGGTCAACAAATTGGTTTGTAAGACTAATTGTTACCACTAGACCATTTGATGTTTATATTTTAAGATGGTATAGATATATCATAGGTTAATCTAATTTCATAAAAATTATTTCACAATTATCATACATCTATTGAAGGTCAATGTCATCATGATTGTGCTTTAAGGTAAATTGGTAGTTCTAGATAAGCAAGTTACAGTGATGAGTTTGAGGCTCTATGCCTTGATTTGAAGTATCTAATGCAAAAGGATTTGTTTTTAGGAATTTTAGATCCTAAAATTTATTTTTATAAGGTCTTATATTTAATTTTAAAAAATTAAATATTAAAGAGAAAGTGATTTGTCTGGTTCTGGTTTAATTATGTGTAGTAAGGTCAAAAAATTGGTCTGCAAGACCAATATTTTACATATGACCTCATGATTTTTTTATTATATAGTGTTATAAATAAGTCAAATTGTATTTTTAAGGTATAATTTTTCATAGGATGTTTTCTTTTAGGTTTTTAAGATCAAGTTGTTTATGACTAGGTTTTGGAGTGTTTAGGTAGTTTTGAGTGGGTTATTTGCAGAGAAGTGTTTGAGTCCTTTTGCCCTAAGTTATAAAGTATAAATCACATGATGTTTTTAAGTTCATAAAATTTCAGTCCATGTGATTTATTTTCATGGTTATATGACTAATTTGTGTACATTCTATAGTTTAATTTGGCAGACTTTTTGTAGGTTCATAAGCCTAATTATTAGTATTAATGGTGTGCTTCAAGTGGTGGTTGGAGATAAAAAGTGTCATGGACATAATATGAGATTATTTTGAGTCTATTTTAGTGGTATATGAATTTTTCTTTTTAATTTTTGTGGTTTTAAATTTATCCAAAGAGATCAAAGAGTAACATGTACTACTGAAGGCCTAATTGAATTAGGTCTCCTTAAGGCCTAAAAAAGGTTTTTATCTTATAAGTTATGGGTGGCATATTGCAATGATTTATAAATGTAAGGAAAAATTTATTATACCTATTTAAATTTTAATACAAATGTGAAAGTTTGTATGTCCAACCAAGAGGGATATAAGTAAGAGGCTTATATAAATACAAGGTGGTTTTAGGCCTACTAGAGGATGTAAAGAAAAAGCAAATGAAATAGCACATTGATAAGTAGAAGGAGCTCTTGTAAACCATATAAAGAATGTATATAAAATATTATTAATATTTTATAGAGTTTTAGTGTATTAAACTCAAGGTCATATGACCTAATCATGTCAAGAAGAGGGCTAATTGAGAAAAGAAGCCTAAAAGATAGTTTGAGAGGGGTAGAAGAAAGAGAAGAGATAAATAAGGTGATAATCATCTATTATATGAAAAAAAATGTGTTATGAAGGTGAAAAAAAGTTTTAAGTGGATGATTTTGTGCTAAGTCATCTAGGGGGTTGGTGCCTCTTTGCAAGTTGGTGCTTGCTAAAGCCTAGCTAAGTTGGTGCTTAGATAGTTGGGGTTAGTGCTCCATGGGGTGTTGATGCTTCACTAAATTTTTTTTATTTTAGATTTTAATATTTTAGTATATTTTCAAGTATTAGTGGGTTTTTTCCCCTTGAGGTCATCCCATATATATGATGTGTTTTCTTGTGTAATATTGTTTCATGTTTGTATAGTTGATTACTTATGCATTGCTTGATTTATATGTTGATGTGATGGTTTATATAAGACATTGATTTACCTACCTTATTATTTATTATTATTACAACATTTGGTAGTATATTAGGTCCTTTGAAGAAGGCCTAATATCTTAAAGGAGATCTTAGAAACAATGATGGCTAGTCATCAAGCTCAAGGTGGTTTATCTACCAATAAATCTATATTATTCAATGGGACTAATTATGTCTTTTAGAGAATCATAATGAAGACATATATAATGTTAATAAACCATGACATATGGTAGTCATTTTGGGTTAGATACACTCCACCTCCTGCACCACCAACTAATTCAAAAGGCAAGAAGGAAAGTGAGAGCAATTCCAAGGAAATGAATTCCATTCTATGTGGCCTATCATAGGTGGAGTTTGTGAGGGTGATTCATTATGTGTCACCTAAAGTGATATGGGACAAATTTAATATTATCTATGAATTAAACACCAAGGTGAATATGTCCAAGTTGCATACCCACTAGAGATTGTGTGAAAGTCTGAAGATGAATGAAGATGAAACCATTACATCCTAATTGTTAAGGGTCGATGAAATGGTCAATGTCATTAGAGGATTAAGAGAATAAGTAAAAATATCTATATTTATTAAAAAGGTATTGAGATCACTAACTCCTAATTTAACTATAAAGTGTATACTATAGAAGAGATGCAAGATTTGGACAAGCTAGAGATGGATAAGATTCATAACATCTTGACTGCCTATGAGATGAGAACAAATGAAGGAATACCTCCCAATAATGAAGTAGAATTCAAAGTTGAGAATAAGTCAAAATATAAGAAGGTAATGGATGAGGTATGTTTAGATGTTGATTATGGTGAAGTAATATCCATATTTTTTAGGAAATTGAGGTTTGGATCTGGTAAGTACAAGGGTAAGTTACCTTTCAAATGTTTCAATTATTGTAAGATTATTCACTTTGCATCTAAGTGGCATAGAAAGGATAAGACTAAGCATGATGAATAACAAAATGAACATCATGATGATAAGAGGATCCATAAGCCTAAAAAATCAACAAATATTTCAATAAGTATAATTCAATAAAGGGTCATTCAAGAACAAGAGAAATTTCTATACCAAATAATATAATAGCTCATCTAATGTAAGTGACAAAAGCACATTTGATAGTGATGATAACATTAATGAACATGAACATGAACATGAAAAAAATGAAACCTTATTCATGGCTATAGAAATAGATAATGAGGGTTTCTCAAAATGAAAAGGCATTATGGATGATGAATAATTATATGTAGAAGATGTTGAAGTGAACCTTGAGGAAAAACTTGTGAGTGCTCTAGAGGAGTTGAACATCTAAAGAAAGAAGAATCATAAATTGAAGTCATTAGCTAAGGACCAAGAAGATCATATTATTTTGTTTGAGGAAAGACTGAGTAAAAAATTTGAGGAATATGATGAGATCATCAATCAGATGAAGGACATATGGAGATAGTCACTACTAGCTTAAAATATAAAGAAGAAGAATGCACCATTATGGAACTAACATAAAATCCTTAAAATCTAAGTTGGATCAAGAATTTAATAAATTTAAGACCTTTATGAAGTTTAAAAAGATTACTAATACTCTAGATAACATCTTGGGTAGTCAAAAGTTTTCAAGAGATAAGATAGGTCTTAGTTTCAAATAAGACCAAAAGGAGACATCTCAAGTCAAAGAGAAGGCTCATGAAGACAAGAAGGTTAACATGAAAATATCAATTAGATATCCTAATTTTATGAGGTATGCTAGTTCATTCAATGGTTACTATTTTCATGTAATAAATTTGGTCAAAGAGCAAGAGAGTGTAGAAGACATTATAAAAATGAATATGCATGGGATTACAAAAATAATCATCAATCAAAAGTTGTGAATAAGGTTATTTACTACAATTGTCATAATGTGAGACACATTTTAATATTTTGTCTTAATAGAGGTATAAGGCTATCAAGTCAAAACAATAGGTATGAAGCTCCTAGAGTGAAAGAAAGAAGGCAAATAAATGTGCGGAAACCAACAATAGTAAAGGTGAGTCATGATCAGTCTACAATCCCAAGTGGAATATTTCTTATGATAGAACATATCTTAGATGTAAAATCAAGTCAAGAATGTCTAATATAAGATCATATATTTGATCAAATTGTTGATGAAGAATTCAATCCTAAGGGGCTAATTAAGACTAAAAGAGTATGGAAGTCTAGGAATCTCTTGAGTTTGTGTTATTCTAATGACCTATAGAAAGGGGTGACTCCATTAGTCTTCATGGAGACACACTTGAATTAATAAAACCATGGTTAATACTTGTTTTGAGTGGGAGATATTAAAAAATTTCATAAGCTCCAAGTGCAATTATTGATAATCATATAATATATCAAGTTGTGAAGTCAAAGGGAGCGATTGGTAACTCTAAGTTCTTTTGTAGTTTCTGAGAGAAGGTACCAAAGAAAGAGAATGAGTGGTTCCAAGAGATATTCATTATTTATGAACCTTTGTCATTAATGTAAAATGGGGAGAATTTTCAAGAAGGGAGAAATACTATAATGGGGGAGATGAGAGTGATCAGATTGAATATTTTTTTCCATCAATGACAAAGGGGGATTTTATTGAGAAGTGTTGTCATTGATGTCAAGGTCAATGTCATTGATGTCACAAAAAATCCATGTGAAAAGTGATAATCTGAAGGCAAGAGATAATTTAAAGGAAATAAAGAACTTGAATGTAACCTAATGTCTCTTTTGTTTTTTGATGTCAAGGTTCAGGTCATCTTGAATTTGTTAATGTTGTCATAAAGATGGATGATGGTCAAGTGAGGATTAAAACATGGTTATGAGGCTCTAGGTCTACATAGGGTCAAGAGATAATGTTTATAGGAAATATATTTTTTTATTTGTGTGAGAATTATATCTAAAAAGTTTTCTTATTTTATATCATTAACATAAACATGTTTAAGTACTAGTTCTTGAGTACAATGTGTCTTGAGAAACCTAGTCTGAACCCTGGGAAAAGGTGTGCATAGTGAATTTTGGTGAAGTGAGTAATAAAAATATTGTGAGATATTTTTTTTAAATTTTATGAACATTAAATTGAAGTTTATATACTTTTATAAGTTCTTTAAGGTCAGTTTTCACGTTTTAAGTGCTTAAGAATCCTAGTCATGGCATTAGTCTTAGCATGAAGAGACCTTAGGATAAGGTATGAGCATAGTGGCTTGGTGAAATGAGTGCACACGTGCATTAGTGACTATATCAGGTTGACTTATCATGTATATGAGGTATTAGATTACTCATGAGAGTCTCAGGGTGAGCCTACAGTGATAGGACCTTAAAATCAAGTCTACATCTAGACCACCTCTAGACCCTGCCTGACCTAATGAGGTATCATGAGCTATTTTAAAAGAATATTATGGATGTATTATTGTGTTTAAGAATGATATATATTGATTTAGTATGTAATTATTATGGATATTTCATGAAAATAGGTATGAAGGTCATTTTTAATACCTAATGTGGTTCTATGTCAAGATCTAGAGAGCAAAGAGAGAGAACATGGACTAATGAGGTATCAAGATTGATTTTCAAGAAAATTTAAAATATGTGATAATTTAAATAGGTATGATATTTTTTTCATTGATGTTCAAAAAGTTTGAGGTCATAGTTTTCAATAAAAGTCATGAAAAGTAGTTTTGAGGTTTCTCAAGTACACAAAATGAAGGAATGCACACTTGAGAAGGAATTTTAGATGTTCATTTGCACATATAGCCTCTACATGGGAACCTAAGATATTAAGGAGATATGGGTAAGGGTCATATATAATAACTATAGTTATAGGTTTTGGATTTAAGGGTAAATCCTTTATGAATAATCATTAACACCAAAACCTATGTTAAACCTCCATAAAACTCTAAAAAGGACTTGATGTGAAATATATTGTTTAAAATAGACCATAATGGTCTCAAATGACTATAAAAATATTTAAAAATATATTTATCTCTCCCAAGTACCTCCAGGTGGAGGTGGTTAGTTAGATGAGAGAGAAAATGGATAAATATAGGCTTGTTTATGAAGAATTTACTGTAACAATCAAAAGTTGCATTGGTAAAGAAAATAAAATGGATGGAGGATGAAGCTTGAGAATAATTTTTCATGTCCATGAATTTTTATGGGAAATTTTCAAGACCTAAAGATTTCTAAACTAGTCATCCAAGTTAGCCAGTTGCTAGAAGGCCTAATGGTGGAAATAGTGAAAAATCCAGGCAGTAGTGAGAAGATGATTAGGAATGTGTTGTCATGCTAAATTGATTAAAAAAAATTCATGGATATGTTTTTTTGGATTATTATTTCATATTAATTCTTTTTATAAATCTTGGAGTTTAGATATAGTGGTGAAAATGAAGAAGCCAAAATAGCTTGTTTGGCTCAGTGAGATCTATGTATAGTAAGGTCAACAAATTAGTCTGTAAGACCCATAGTTGACACTAGATAATATTATGTTTATATTTTAATATGGTATGTATATGTTATATTTTCATACAATTACATATTAATTTTTTTAAAATGGTCATATAGGTGCTGAAGTTTAATGTCATCATGACTGTGCTTTGAGGTAAACTGACATTTCTGAGTAAGTGAGTTACAGTGATGAGTATGGGGCTATGCCCTGATTTAAAGTTTATAATGCACATTGTTTTGTTGTTTATAAATTTGATTTCCTATCCATTATTTTTATAAGGTTTGATAATCATTTAAATTAGTTTAAATGTTGAATATAAAATGACTTGTCTAGTTCTAGTTTGATTGTGTGGGGCGAGGTCAAAACATTGGTATGAAAGACCAATATTTGAAATTAGAGCTCATGATGTTTCTATTTTATATTTTTTTATATATGGAAAATGATATTTTAAAATTATAAGTGGTCATAGTAAGTTTTATTTTAGGTGTTTAATATCAAGTTGTTCATGAATATGTTTTGGAGTGTTTGTTTCGAGTGGGCTATTTATAGAGAAGTGTTTGAGTTCCTTTTCCCTGAAGTATAAATCACATGGGGATTTGGTTAACATAATGGAGTTTATTTATATTTGATTTATTTTAATTTTTATATGACTAATTTATGTACATTCTTTGGTTTATTTTGGCATACTTTCTATAGGTTCATAGGTTAAATTGTGAATAGTACTAATGGTGTGCTTTAAGTGGTTTTTGAAGATAAAACATGTCATAGACATAAGATTAACTATGGGATTTTATTTGAGTGATATTTAAAGTTTTATTTCCATAATTTTGGTTTTAAATTTATCTAAGGAGATCAAATAATAACGTGTACTAATGAAGGACAAATTGAATTACGTCTCCTACAGGCCTAAAAGTTGTCTTTGTCTTTTAAGTTATGGACAACATATTATAATGATTGATACATGTATGACTTGTGTTATAAGACATATTTAAACTAAAATATGAGTGTGAAAGTTTCTATGTCTGACCAAGAGGGATATGAGTAAGAGGTTGGTATAAATACAAGGCAGTTTTAAGCTTATTGGAAGATGCAGAGAACAAGCAAATGAAATAACACATTGGTATGTAAAAGGAGGTCTTATCAACCATTCAAATAATATATGAAAACTATGATAAATATTTTATAGAGTTTAAATGTATGAAAATCAATTTTATATGACCTAATCAAGTCAAGAAGAGGGTTAATTAAGCAAAGAAGGCTAAAAAATAATTTGAGAGCGGTAGAAGAGAGAGAAGAGATGAATAAGGTGATCATCATCTATTATATGAGAAATAAGGTGTTATTAATTTGATTAAAGGTTTAAGGTGTTTGATTTGGTTCTAATTCATATAATGGGTTGGTTCATCCTTTCAAGTTGGTACTTCCTAAAGCCTAGTTGAAATGGTGCTTAGCTAGTTGGGGTTAGTGCTCCATGTGGAGTTGGTGTTTCACTAAATTGTGATATTTTGATTTATAAGACTATAGTCCATTTATAGGGATCAATGGGTTTTATTCCCCTTGAGGGTCTCCCACATATATTATGTGTTGTCTTATGTAATATTATTTCATGCTTAAATAGTTGATTACTTATGAATTATTTGATGTCTATATTGATGTGATAGTTCATGGATGCTAAGGAGGAATTGAAAAAAAAATTTGAAAACTGATTCACCACCTACTTAGTGACTTTACTTCCATCATATATTGTATGAAATAATATCCTCTCGCTCCTCTCCAACTACTGACACCAAACCTATACTAGATAAATGAAAGGCCCCTATGGTCTCTAAGGAAGAACAACCCTCTAGTTCCATAGAATAATTATAAATACAACTAAATCATACACTATCCATAGTTAAGGCCATCACAAGAAAACAATCTAAAATTTAAGGATCTTATTAATTGTTCCTTAACTCAAGGTTTATACAGTTTTAAGGATATGGCTCTAGAACATCTAAATGAAATCAATATGGTTTAAGAAAAAGTCACTCAGTTTGATGAGGAGATATTATAATATTGGATATACATCATTGAGTTGGAATAAGAAAATTTGTTTATTAAACATCAAAATCTAAAATCTTAGTAGTAAACATTGATCCTCTATAAACAAATTTCTGAGCAAGCCTCGACCTCCTCCAAAACTTTAGTTGATCATGCTTACAAAATCATTATCTCCCTTTATAATTATTTAGATAAATGGAATCAAGTTTGTTTACAATTCAAGGAATGCAAGAAATAAAATAATACTATAGAAAAATAAAATTAGACACTAAGGGAGGAGTTAGAGAAGGAAAAGCATCAAACCCAAAAAGTTATGATCATTCTCCATGCTTCTTCTTAAATAGGTGAGCATTTTTTATCCTATGGTGATCCATCCCTTTCCTAGAGTTTTTATTTATATGAAAAATTATATAGGTGTCAATTACTTATAATATAATGTGATCTACCCTATAATATGGAGGACCCCCTATGTTTTAACACATCTTTTAGGATTCTACCACAAAATAATAAGATCTATTATGTGAATTTTATTTGTGTAACATGATTTAGGGGACTAAAATAAATTCATGACTAACTTATATGTGGGTGAATTATAGTTTAGATCCCTTCTCTCCACCTATAATAAAAAAATAACTTGGAAAGGTTGGCATGATTAATATGTAGAGAAATTGAAGACCATAGGATTGTGCATCAAACCTACTTTTGTTAGTGTCTGTATGATACTAGTTAACATTAGATATGTCTACATGATTCATCATAATATCAAGGATCATTATCTTCAAGCTCTATATAATTGTATTATTTATTTTTATTTATTTATTGGATAACATTTTGATGCAGTATTTATAGTTAGTATAAGACATGGGTATATAATGACAATCCCACTAAAAATAAGGGAGGTCATGTCCCCAACTAATCTAAGATGGATCCTCTAGAGATCACAAGTAATGATGAACATGACTATTGGTGTCATCAAATCAAGAGAATAATAAATGTGGATAGATAGGATATTCATACCACCACTCCTTATTCTTATTATATCCTAGTAAAAATGGGCTCCTCAAGTAGATGATCAGTTTTAGATTTGGAGACATGTGGTGTAAACATATAATGGTTTCAATAGTATAAAATATAACCATTGGGCCAATGATTTCAATGTTTATGACCTCATCCAACACCTAGAAACCAAAAATCATAGTTATGAGGGGACAATAATATGAGTTTGTAAAGGGACTTACAAAAGGTGAAGTGTGGGGAAAGTGATGAGTTAAAAATATGAATCATATTTACTATATATTTTCTTAATATTTCCTAAATTACCTCTCTTTTAGACTGAACATTGCGAGGATCTTAGGATTATATTAATATTAATGTAGTAAATAGATTCTCTATCTTACTTAGTTCAACTAAAGTCTAAGCTACTGATTCTGTCACTTTATTCTAATGCTTTGGATGTTTAGTTTTCTAATTTTTTGTACATATAGACAATACAATAGTACATAGAGAATAAAGACATTTTATATGATATTCCACATTTTATGAGGCAAACCACATGAAGTATTTTGTTATATCTAGTGAGCTATAGACTTATCTAATCCATTCTAGACCCAACTATGAACTCAACCAATAGCTACAGACTCACCTAGTCGTGGCCAGGATTAGATTGATGAAGAATTCAATGTTTCATAGATGAAACAAACATATACATATTCATTATCATTTCATTCATGAGTTGGTTGAATATGGTGAAATAAATTTTGCATTTTATAGACATGAATATCAACTAGCAGATATCTCCATGAAGTCATTAGTGAAGGATAACTTTGAGAGTTTGAGGTAGAACTTAGGAGTAATAAATATTGTGATATCTATTGGAAGAAATTAAGGGGGAATGTTGGAATTTGTAATTTATTCCACTCACATTAAATTTTTATAAGTCATGATGTTTTTTATGAGTGTTTTTAAGTGTAATTGATATTGTAATAGATATTGTATATTAAAAAAAATCAAGCAATCAAAGTGTAATTAAGGAGGGGTATCTCTATGTTTTTTTTTAGTGTTGTCACATCCAATGTGTTATGTTGTGTGTATTTTTGTTCTCACTTTTAGAAAATAGCAGGTCTTTTTGAGGTTATAAGTTGGTCCTTTTGGTTGGTCTGGATGATTATCTATAATTTTGTAGATCTGAGACTATTATATGTATTAGTTACTAAGATTATTTGATTAAAATTATTTAAAAATGTCATCTTTACCCTAGAATTAACCATTTGGGTCCATATTGGTTATCCACACACAAGGAAAATAATAATAATCAATATTAGCAAGTGATAAACAACCTTAATCTTCAACGTTTCATTATCTTATCCATTTGATAACAATAATCTAGGTAGACTATTTGAATCTCAGTGGTTTCATAACATAACATGCTAAACAATGAATAAAGGGCCAAGTCAACACAAATAAATCACACATTCAAAATAGAGTAAAAATTTGTATTAAATATTACTAAGATTAAATACCTAAATATAAAGATATGTAGAAATGACAATAACAAATAAGGTTAATGCTTCAACCATTCTGTAACCTGTAATGTTCTGATGTATCTACACTCTATAGTGTACATTTAGAAAAAAACATGGATTATGTATCTACTTAGACATGTTCAACAGTTTTTGTTCATATTAAAAATGTGTTGATATTATACATACCCCATTTTTCAAAGTAAAATTGACTTTAAAATATATTGGGGATTCCTACCTATTTCGATTGAACACAAATGCACCTTGAGAGTAGTCTATTTGAATTAACAGGAAAGTGATATATTTTATATTGATTGACATTTATATATATTATATTAAAATATATAATATTTATTTAAAATGTATACTAAAAATATATATTAAATATTGTAATTTAATATTATATTATGTTATTAAATTTAAATGTATTAGTCTAAAATATATTATATATTATATTGATTTATAAACTATATAATTTAACATATATATTATATATAATTAGTGTTTAATATAAAAAATATTATGATATATATTATACAATATTTATATAATAACTAATATTATACACACACATATATTTATGTATATGTGTGTATCATGTATCTATGTATGTATATATTGGTAAGAGGGGTTATGTTAAGCAAAAGAGTGTAAATTTACAGTTAAACCTAATTATTACAAACCCATGCCGATGTAAAAATAATTTTATCTAAAGTAATTTTGGGTGTAAACATATCAAATAAAATAATTATACTAAAAAATATAATATATGATATTGATTCATAAACTATATTAACATAAAATATAGTTCATATTAAGTAAGTATGGGTGCAAACATATTGGGATTTGAATAACCATGAATGCTTTAGTCTAAGATGTGCTACATTTTATGTGTAAAAATATTATATCCTCTTAGTACATTATCTCTATGTCAAAACTACAATTCCCTTGGTTTTGATCAGGGGGCTTATGTATTTGTTGGATAAGGAGCTCAACTATGGTTGATTAAAGTTTGTCCCTGTGATTAACATATTTAATATATAATTAATGTTTAATATATAAAAATATTATGATATATATTTACTGATATTTATATAATAACTAATATTATATATACACACACACATACATAGATACATGATACACATATAGACAAACATATGTGTGTGCATAGATATATGTATCATGCATAGATGTAAGCATTTGTCTATTGGTAAGAGTGGTTATTTAAATTTAATTCATTATATCCCCATGTAAGGGGTTATATTAATATACTATTAATTTTATCTCTCCAATTCATGTGGATGAAATTCCACTTATTATGGAATAACCTATTATTTCTAAATCATTACCATCAGTTCCAATTTGCTAACTTCTATAATTTTACATATATTAGTGGAATGCCTATGGCCATGTTACAAATCATGATATACATTCTCATCATATCCCCATGGAAAATGTTTACTCATATCAACCTCTGTAATAGGTGTGAAGAATATATATTAAATAATGTAATATAATATTCAAATATTATGTATCATTTATTATAAATTTAAATTAATTATACTAAAATATATAATATTTAATATTTAATCATAAACTATATTAACATATAATTTAGATCATATAAATTAATTATGGGTGCAAACCTATTGGCATCTAAATCACCATACAATGCTTTAGTCTATAATTGCTTACATTTTGTGTGTAAAGACATTAATATATCATTTTAGCACATTATTTCTATGTCAAAACTTCAACTCCCTTGGTTTTGATCATGGGGATTATGTATTCATTAGATAAGAAGCTCAATTGTGGCTTATTAATGTTTGCCTTGGTGATTTAAATGGAGAAATTGATTTTTTTTAAATGGAGCTAAAAAATTAATATAGAAAAAATAAGAATTTTGGGTTTATAAATTGGATATAAATTTTAAGTGGACATATATGTTGCAAAGACACAATCTATTCCATGTATGCCTATTATGCCTAGCGATGATGCATTCTTAACTATACCACCACTGACTCTTATTTCTACATAAAATATAATATTTAATAATGTTATATATCCAAAACATGTGGATGAAACTCCACTTTTTATGCAAGAGTATATTATTTTTATATCATTACCATCGGTTTCAAAGTTCTGACTTCTTTTTATATATTAAATAAACTTATGTAATTTTGCATCTATTAGTGGAATTCCTATGTCCATGTTGCAAATCATAGTATGCATTCTCACCATATCCACATGGAATAGGATTACTCATATCAACCTATATAATAGGTGTTGGGAATATATATTAAATAATTTAATATAGTATTATAATATCATATATTATAAATTTAAAGTAATTATACTAAAATATATAATATATAATATTGATTTATACACTATATTAACATATAATATAGTTCATATAAAGTAATTATGGGTGAAAACCTATCAATATCCGAATCACCATGTAATGCTTTAGTCTATGATGGCTTGTATTCTTCATGTAAAGATATTATATCCTCTTAGCACAATATCTCTATGTCAAAATAGCAACTCCCTTGATTTTGATTAGGGGGCTTATGTATTCACTGGATAAGGAGCACAAATGTGGCGGATCAAGGTTTCTCTTGGTAATTGAAATAGATAAATAGATTTTTTTTTAATTTCAATTAAAAAATTAGAAGCGATAAAGAGAAATTTCAAGATTAGAAATTAGATATAAAATTTAAGTTGACATATATGTTTCAGAGATACCATATATTCCATGTATGCCTATTATGCCTAGTGATGAAGCATTCTCAAGTATACCACTACTAAATCTTATTTCTTCTTAAAATATACTATTTAATAATGTTAAATATCCAAAACATGTGGATGAATCTATACTTATTATGCAAGATCCTAATATTTTTAAATCATTACCATTGGTTCCAAAGTAACAACTTATATTTATATATTAAATGAACTTTTGTAATTTTGCATTTATTAGTAGAATGCCTATGTCCATGTTACAAATCACAATATGTATTCTCATCACATCCCTATGGAAGAGGATTACTCATATCAACCTCTATAATAGGTGTGGTGAAAACATATTAAATAATGTAATATAATATTATAATATTATATATTATATATTATAAACTTAAAGTAATTATACTAAAATACATAATATATAATATTGATTCATAAATTATATTAGCATATAATGTATTTCATATAAAGTAATTAAGGTCACAAACCTATCAAGATCTGAATCACTATGCAATCATTTAGTATATGATGGCTTGCATTATTTGTGTAAAGATAATATAACCTCTTATCACACTATCTCTATGTCAAAACCACAACTCCATTGGTTTCGTTAGGGGGATTATGTATTCACTAGATAAGGAGCTCAACTATGGCTGATCAAGGTTTATCTTGGTGATTGCAATGGAGAAATTAATTTCATTAAAATGGATCTAAAAAAATTATAAGTGATTAATAGGAATTTTGGGTTTTAAAATTGGATATAAATTTGCAGTGGAAATATATGTTGCAAAGGCACCATCTATTCCATGTATGCCTATTATGCCTAATGATGATGCATTTTCAATTATACCACCACCAACTCTTGTTTCTCTTTAAAAAATACTATTTAATAATTTTACTTCTCTAGAACATGTGGATGAAACTCCACTTATTATGCTAGAGACTATTATCTATAAATAATTACCACTGGTTTTAAGGTTCCAACTTATGGTTTTATATTAAATGAAGTTTTGTAATTTTACATATGTTAGTGGAATGCCTATGGCCATGTTTCAAATCATAATATGCATTCTCATCATATCCATGTGAAATAAGATTACTCATATCAACCTCTATAATAGGTGTGGGAAATATATATGAAATAATGTAATATGATATTATTTATAATATAATATAAATTTGAAGTATTAATACTGAAATATATAATATTTATTCATAAACTATATTAACATATAATATAGTTCATATAAAGTAATTATGGGCACAAACCTATCGGGATATGAAACAACATGCAATGCTTTAGTTTATGATGGCTTGCATTCTTCATTTAAAGATATTATAGCCTCTTATACCATTATCTCTATGTCAAAACTACAACTTCCTTAGTTTCTATTAGGGAGATTATGTGGTCACTAGATAAGTATCTCAATTGTAGCTAATCATGGTTTGTTTTAGGATTTCAATGGAGAAATTAGTTTTGTTACAATGGTGCTAAATAAATTAGAAGTGACAAAGAAAAATTTTGGGTTTAAAAATTGAATATAAATTTGAAGTGGACATATATATTGCAATCATACCATTTATTTCATGTATACGTACTATGCTTAGTGACAATGCATTCTCAAGTATATCACAACCAACTCTTGTTCTCAAATATACTATTTAATAATGTTACATCTCCAAATCATGTGGAGAAACTCCACTTATTGTGTAAGAGAATATTATTTATAAATCATTACCATTAGTTCCAAATTTATAACTTATATTTCTATATTAAATTAATTTTTGTAATTTTTCATCTATTAGTGGAATGCCTATGGCCATGTTTCAAACCATAATATGCATTCTCATCATATCCCTATGGAAGAGGATTACTCATATCAACCTATATAATAGGTGTGGGGAATATATATTAAATAATATAATATTATATATTTAATGTAATTATAATTAAATATATAATATATAACATTGGTTCATAAAATATATTAAAATATAATATATTTCATATAAAGTATTATGTGTGCAAACCTATCAAAATTTTAATCACCATGAAATGATTTAGTCTATGATGACTTGCATTCTTCGTGTAAAGATATTATAGCATTTTATCACATTATATATGTCAAAACTACAAATCCCTTAGTTTCAATCATGGGGATTTTGTATTTTAAAAATAAGGAGCTCAACTATGGATGATAAGTGTTTGCCTGAGTGATAACAATGGATAAATTGATTTTGTTACAATATATCTAAAAAAAATAGAAGCGATAAAGAGGAATTTTGGGTTTAGAAACTGGATATAAATTAGAAGTGGAAATATGTGTTGCAAAGACACCATCTATTCCATGTATGCCTATTATGCCTAGTGATGATGCATTCTCAAGTATACCACCACCAACTCATTTTTTTCTTTAAAATATATTATTTAATAATGTTACATATCCAAAACATGTGGATGAAACTCCACTTGTTATTAAAGGGTCTATTATTTCTTGTTAGATCATTTAATCATAAGTGGGATTATTGACCTTTAGCCTTCATAAAGTTATTAAATAATAATAATAATATGTTATTTATTAACACAAGGTATAAACTTCAAAAAAAAAAAAAATCAAATTATTTAATGAGTTACCAATATTTAATTAAATGACTCTACTAGGATGGATTGGCCCATTATTTTTACAATGATCACCTCCCTTATAATTTCATTATAAAATAGGGTTGTACCTCTATTTTGAATTCATTTTAATATGAAATTATTTTGATCATATTCAATTGATTAGTTTTGTGAAGCACTGTGTGAAGAAGTGAGAAAGAGAAGAATCTATATTGGGATTATTATTGTTTCTTAATTATTGAATATCACTCATGGTTTTTTTACCTCTTAGAGGTTTTTCCACTTTAAAATATCCATGTTTTTTGTCTCATATTCTTTACCTATTCATTTACACTTATAGATCTCATTTTGTGTATTACTACATATATGTATACATAAAATCTTTCATGGTATCAAAGCTTGATTGAAGTTTTGATTGAATGGCAAGACTATTGATCATTGGAGACATCAATCAAAGAATTTAATACTATTGGAAATAAATTTTGAGGAAAAATTCAAATTTTTAAAGGAATGGTATGGCCTTGAAATGTTTCTAAAATCTTATTCTATATTCAATATTTTTTCTTGGCCATCCGTAGAGGTTTGTGGATCAATGTATTGCATTCTAGGACAAATTTGATTACTCATATGTTTTATTCAAGTCTTAAATAAATTTTTTTAAAGATCTTTTTAGGAAAAAATTACCATTTTAATATTTATACAACCCATACAAGGAATAAAATCATAAATTAATTATTTATATTAGTTTTCAAGAGATTTGGTGCTCTAAAAGGTCATTGTATACATATTTAAGAAATTCAAATTAATTTTCAAGGCTTGAGAAGTTTTCATTTAGCCTCTTAAATTTTTATTGAGCCTCTTCAATGCAATTTTACATCCAAGAGGTGTGAAATATAAAATTATCTACCAAATTGTTTTATTGAAGCTTGTTCAGGCATGAACAGATAATTTAAGGAGGATTCTAAAAATTTCAATCCATTTCGAAGCTTGTACAATTTACTATGAGGATTTAATCACCTACATGAGCACTATAACTAGCCATAGAGAAATAAAAATGTTAGTATTAAGTCTTTGAATATATTTTAAAATATTTGATTTAAGTAAATCTTAAATTTCCATGCAAGCCAATCCTAGGTCCCACCTTGGATGATATTTTTTTAATCTAAAAGTTAAAAAATAATAATTGATTTAATTTTTAAATTTAAATGCACCATATATGTGTTTATTTATTTTTTAAAAATTAGATAAAAACATATAAATTTAAATTAGTGCATGTAAATCCTTAAGTAAACTATTAGAAGGGTTGGTAGCTTTCATTTTGTTAAAAGATTGTCACAAGGGAGGTCTTGTGTTGAAATCCCCTCTAGTATTATTTTTTTTTTTAAATTTTTTTCAATTAAATTAATTTTAATTTCAATATTGGTTTGTGTGCCATGATTCATGCATTCAAAGCCCTAGGTAAACCTATCAACTTTCTTGTGACACTTGCTCTAGTCAAAACCTAGGCAAGCATAGTTGTGTAACCAGTCAATCTTAAGTTTTTGAAACATTATAGATGCATTGGAGTGGTGAATTTTTTGTTTTTAATACTTCTATTATTATTTTTACATCTTTATAAATAATAATGACTAGGTGGTCATTTTGAGTGTGACTATTTTGACACTTAGATTTATGCAACTTTAATTAAAAAATTTATATTGTTTAGCATCTAAATAATGTAATTAAGTATAATGGCATGTGAAATTTAATTTATTTTGAAAATACTTAAAAAAATTAATTTAAAATAGTTTCTTTTTAATCATTTATTTAATATCGTGTTTAAAGGGAAGCTATGGCTTTGCCACATTTTTCTTTAGATTAATGAAAATAACTAAAATATATGGGAAATCCATGTTTAATCTAAATTTATGACCTTTAAATTATGTAAAACTATCATTGGGACTAATAAAGGCCCTTCTAGATGACATGTAACCCCTGAGCTTACCAATACATTTTAATAGAAATTGTAGGAAGCTATGTCTATTATCTTTTAGAGTGTTAAGGATGAATTCCTTATCCACATTGGTAATCATGAGTCTCTTAGAGATGATTGAAAACTCCTTGAATATATGCATGAGAAAACTTGCCTTTAAAAGATCATTAAATTAATCCTTGAATTGCTAACTACACCTCTGAAGGGTGATGAAAAAGTTGTTAATTTTATTTCTAAAATTATGTGCTTGAAATGAAAAGGAATGGATTTTAGATTGTGATGCATCACACCATATTAAATTATTATCTAATCTTTTATGTGATTCTAGATATATCTTTTAAAGAATTTACTTAGGATATAATTATTTTTTAAAATCAATTAAATAAGGAGAAGCAAAAATTTCAAATGTTATTATTAATGATGTTTTATATGTACCTAATCTTAAAAATAATTTACTATCTTGTTCTAAAATTACACATTATAATTTAATTGTAACATTAATTAAAGATAGTTGGTCCATTAAAAATCATTATGGTTCCTTTATTGTTGAAAATGTTAAAAAGAATGGTTTATATATCTTTTCTATTTCTTATGCATGTTTACTTTCATCACATAATAAGAATGATCTCAATTATGGAATGAAATATTAAGACATATTAATATTATAATTTTACATGATATGTATGCAAATAATGTTTTTTTTGGACTTCTTTCTATCCCCTCTCATCATGAAACTTGTGAGGGTTGTTTATGTGTTAAGTAACATACTAACCCTTTTCACAAGAATCATGATGCAAATTTCTCACATTCTTTAGAATTTATTCATATTATGTTTTAATGCCTCTTGAAGTTTTATATTATAATGGTTATTTGTATTATGTTACTTTTACTAATGATTACAGTAGAATGATCTAGTCCTTTTTCATTAACAATAAATCTGATGTGTTATCTAAATTCAAGGAATTTAAAACTAGTGTTGAAAATGCATCTAATTTTTCTATCAAAATATTAAGAACTAATAATTGTGATGAATATGTTAGTAATGATTTTAATTATTTTTTATTAATTTTGGTATTCAAATGGAACTAATAACTCCCTATTCTTCTCAAAAAAATGGTATTTCTAAAAGGAAAAAGTGCACCATTATATAAATGACTAGAATAATGTTACAATCTGTAAATGTTACTAAATTTTTATGGGTTAAATCCATGAACACTACTATTCATATTATGAATAGAGTACCTACCAAATCCTTGCATCTTTCTATCCCTTTAGAAATGTGGACTCAAAAGGAACCTAGTATGGCTTATTTCAAGATTTTTGGTAGTTCTACTTATATCTTTGTCCCTAAAGTTAAGAGGAAGAAAATCAACCCCACTTCCTATTATTGAATTTTTGTAGGATATGGAGGTAAGAAAAAAAATTTAAGAGTGTATTATCTCTCTAAATA
Organism: Torreya grandis; assembly: GCA_037957365.1. Lineage (NCBI taxonomy): Eukaryota > Viridiplantae > Streptophyta > Pinopsida > Cupressales > Taxaceae > Torreya > Torreya grandis. The sequence continues at coordinate 464,925 of JARHVA010008230.1, read as the reverse complement.
TCATATTATTGAGAATAATAATGTTCTTCTTGAAAATTATTTTTTTGAGTCCTCTATGGATCTTCCTTAATGTTCTTCTATTGATGAACCCGACTCTCATGTTTTTCCTTGTAATGAAACATATGCCCTTGAGGAAGTTGATCTAGTTATGGATAAGTTAGAGTTTGAAGAACTCCTTGAGTTTCATGTTCAATATAAAAGACCTAAAAGGGATGAATCCCTAATTCAATCTTCTAATGTTGATAATTTTAATAAATTAACTAAAATTTAATATTATTATCATTATTTAATGACAATGTATGAATGTAAACCTTAATCATTTGATGAAGCCACTCAAGATGATAGATGGAATGTTGATATGCAAGCTGAATATAATTCCTTAATTGAATATTAGACTTGAGATATTTTCTCTCCTCTTCTTAAAAAACATATTATTAGTTATAGGTGGCTTTATAAGATCAAATATAATTCAATTGGTAAAACTGATAAGTTTAAAGTTAGATTAGTTTCTCACAAGTTTACTCAAAAACTTGGGATTGATTATGTTGAAACGTTTGATCTTGTAGAAAAAATAAGTATTTTTAGACTTTTTATTGCTCTTACAGCCCAAAATGGGTGGGTTATCCACCAAATGGATGTCAAGAATACATTTATAAATGGTGATTTAGAAGAAGAAATCTATATGACTCTGCCTAAAGGTTTCATTGATCCTAATAAATAATAATATGTATGTAGTTTAAAAAAATATTTGAATGGTTTATAACAAGCTCCTCAATCTTAGTATTCTAAAATTAAAATTGGGTTTTTCAAATTGATATTCAAATAATGATCTCGTTGTTAAAGTTAAAAATGATAATTTGATTCTAATTATATTTTATGTTAATGATTTTTTGATTACAAGTGATCTAACTAATTTAATTAATAAATATAAGGATAAATTAGTTGAAATATTTGAAATAATTCATTTAAGCATTCTACATCATTTTTTAAGAATGGCTATATTTCAAGATAAAAATTCAATTACTGTATCATAATCTGAGTATGTACATAATATTCTTGTTAAGTTTAACATGTTTGATTGTAAATACAACACTACTCCTATTGAATCAGGTATTAAAATTGATCCTAAACTTTCACGTGAAAATCTAACCCTACTTTCTATAGATATCTTATTAGAATTTTGATTTATCTAACCGTTACTAGGCCAAATATTTCATATATTGTTAGTGTTGCTTCTAAATTTATGGAAGATCCTTATTTGGATCATTGTAAATTATCTAAACATATTAATTTTTATATCAAATGAATTATAAACTATGATTTATTTTATTTTTCCATTGATAAGGATAATTTATATCATTATTGTAATTCTAACCATGCTAGTGATACTTTAGTTCATAAATTTACTTATGGACATGTGTTTAATTTTGGTACAAGCGCTATCAGTTGGAGCATCAATAAGTAATCTATTATATACCTCTCTTCTATACAAATTGAGTACAAAAGTGCTATATAATCTTACAAAGAATCCATGTGGCTATGAAGTCTATTGGGAGAACTTCATTTGGATGTTTCTTAGAGTATCATCCTTGATTGTGATAACCAAAGTTATATAGATTTGGAAAACAAATCTAGTGCATCGCAAAAGAGCTAAACATATTGAAGTTTATTTTCATTTTATCTGAGAGAAATTCCTCAATGGTGATATTAATTTGTAGTTTTATCCTACAGATGAAAAAGTAGCATATATCTTCAAAAAACCACTTAGTACTACCAATTTGTTTCAGTTTTGTGCAATGTTGAGCCTCTCAAAGTTACCATTAAGAGGGAGTGTACATGACAATGCCACTTCCTAATGGTCATGTGCTTATTCTCTTTTCTATACCTATTCTCATTGTAAATCATTGTAAACTTCATGTGAAAGTTTTATAATTTAAGTAAACTTCATGTGGAAGTTTTACTTTTTTACTCCAATACATTAAAAAACATAATTTGTAATGTAGGTCCTTCTGTTATAAAAGTCTCCAAATATGCTTAGTGATTATTCATGAGAAACTATCAAATGTAGTATCATGATCATGTTATCCTAAACTAACTTCAAGTAGTTTATGTATTATAATTCTTTTTATTTGAAAAAATGGTGTTTGACATGATGAAGGTTTTTAAATATTTCAAATGTATACATGGTATAATTCTTTTCTAAGTTGACTATGATATTTATCCCCACTTAACATTAAGAGGGAATGTTAGAGAATTTAATCCTAAGTGAGATTATTGACCCTTAGCCTTGGAAAATTTATTAAATAATAGATTATTATTATTAACATGAGGTGGTAACATCATGAAAATAAATAATAAAGTTCTAATAATTTAATGAATTACCAAAATTTAATTAAATGACTTTATCAGGATGGATGGACCCATTATTTTTACAATGGTCACCTCCCTTGGAGTTTCACTATAAAATAGGGTTTTACCCCTATTGTGAATTCATTCAAATATGTAATTATTTTGATCATATGCAATTGGTGAGTTTTGTGAACCACTGAATGAAGAAGTGAGAAGGAGAAGAAATTTTATTAGGGTTATTATTGTTTCTCAATTATTTAATATCACTCATGGGTGTTTTTACCTCCTGCAGGTTTTCCCATTTAAAAATATCTATGTCATTTATCTCATATGCTTTGCCTATTCATTTACACTTCTATATACCATCACATGTATTACTATGTATATGTATACATCAAATATTTCATTTATAAAACATTACCATCAATTTAAAAGTTCCAACTTTTATTTATATATTAAATGAACTTCTATAATTTTGCATATGTTAGTGGAATTACTATTGCCATGTTTCAAATCAAAATATGCATTATCATCATATCCTCATGGAATGGGACTACTCATATCAATCTCTATAATAAGTAAGGGGAATATATATTAAATTATATAATATTATATTACAATATTATATCTTATATATAATAAATTTAAAATAGTTCTAATAAAATATATAATATATAATATAGATTCATAAATTATATTGACATATAATATATTTCATATAAAGTAATTGTGGGCACAAACCTATCAAGATTTTAATCACTATGTAATGATTTAGTTTACAATGGCTTGCATTCTTCATGTAAAGATATTAATATAGCCTCTTAGCACATTATCTCTATGTTAGAACTGCAACTCCCTTTGTTTTGATCATGAGGCTTCTATATTCACTATATAAGGAGATCAACTATGGGTAGTTAGGGTTTGTCTTGATGATTTCAATGGAAAAATTGATTTTGCTATAATGGTGCTAAAAAAATTAGACATGTTAGAGGAATTATTGGTTTATAAATTGGATATAAATTTGAAGTGGACATATATGTTGCAAAGACACCATCTAATCCATGTATGCCTATTATGCTTAGTGATGATGCATTCTCAAGTATACCACCACCAACTCTTATTTCTCCTTAAAAGATACTAATTAATAATGTTTCATCTCTAAAACATGTGGATGAAATACCAATTATTACGCAAGAGACTATTATTTATAAATCATTACTATCGGTTCCAAAGGTCTAACTTATATTTCTATATTAAATAAACTTATGTATATTTTCATTTGTTAGTCGAATGCCTATAGCCATGTTTCGAATCATAATATACATTCTCATCATATCCCAATTGAATAGGTTAATTCATATGAAACTCTATAATAGGTGTGGGGAATATATTTTAAAAAATGCAATATAATATTATAATAGTAATATATATATATATATATATATATATATATATATATATATATATATATATATATATATTTTAATTTTAAAGTAATTATACTAAAATATATAATATATAATATTGATTTATAAACTATATTAACATATATATAATATAATTAATGTTTAATATATAAAAATATTATGATAATATATATTATATAATATTTATTTAATAACTAATATTATATACACATACATACATATATAATACACATGCGCGCGCGCACGTACGTGTGTGTGTGTGTGTGTGTGTGTGTGTGTGTGTGTGTGTGTGTGTGTGTGTGTGTGTGTGTGTGTGTGTGTGTGTGTGTGTGTGTGTGTGTGGTAATGGGGATTATGAAAAGTGAATGTATTATGCCCTAGTGGCATATGTTTACTCATATCAACCTCTATAAGTGTAGGTAATATATATTAAATAATGTAATATAATATTATAATATTATATATAACATTATATAAATTTAAATATACTATACTTAATAATTTATATTATATATTATAAATATAAATATATTATATTTAAAAATTACCACATGTATAAATTAGGGTTAAGTTTAAATATTTTATTTTTTCATTATTTTCTCTTCTCATTATTGTCTCTCCCATTAGAAAGTCAAAAAAAATCATATACAAACTCTCAGGTGTTTAGTGGTGCTAGTGGTGAAAGCGTTGACCCTGTTTTATACTATCATTTCTATAGATATTTCTTGTGAGGTATTTAATATATTTAATGTATTTTTTACTATATTTGAAATGTGTTATTTGTTTTTATTGACATGGCCTTTTTATTCATTATTTACCACTTTATGTTATGAAATTGTTGAGATTTGGATAGACATGGATTATTGTTATGAAATGGCTGAGATTAGGATTATTTAGTGCTCACTAATATTGATTATTATTTATATCCTTGTGTGTGTAAAATCATTAGGGACCTAAATGGAAAATGTTAGGATAAAGGTAACATTTTTTTAATAACTATAATCAAATAATATTAGTAACCAATATATTGAATAGTATCAAATCTAAAAAATTATAGATAATCACCCAAACTAACCAAAAGGACCAGCTTATAACCTCAAAAGGACCCATTGATGTCTAAATGCTTGTTCCTCTTAGAATATGGTGAGACTAGGTACCACATAATTTAAACAGAGTAATTATAGCATATTGATTTATAATGAAATATATATGTTTAATGTGTGAGATTAAATTAAATTTAGTGAAATTTTTTTGGAATCATTTACATGTTAATGGAAATTAATACTTTAGAATAATTAATATAGTTTATGTTCCCATTGGATGTAAAAATCCTATTCAAGTAGCCTCACCAACCAATACCTACAATGGAAGTCTTACTTTTTTAGATAATTATTGAGGTTCAATGGGTCTCCTACCTAGAGAATATATTTATAAAGTATACAAAAATAAACTTTCAACTCTAAGATTTACAAAATACCTACTCGACACCCTGATTAGAACTAAGGCAAAGTCAACAAGATGGAGAGCCATATAAAAACTTACTACCAAAATCTTATATACCAAAATGGCTAAAAAGGATACAAGTTATGCTATCAAATAAAATAGATAAACAAAAAAGGTAATCACCAGATTCTAGAACCCAAAAACCCATAAAATTCAAATATTTTCTTCCTTATCATCATATTCTACCATTGTAACAAGGGAGACACTACCCTTTGAAGATTCCTCACCATGTTGGAAGAAAATGGAGAGAATGTGCAAACCCAAGTGGGAAGTAATAAAAAACACAAAAAATTGCACTTACAATTATCTAAAAGAAGAATAGAAGAGGATAGAGATAGTCTAAAACACAAAATGTATATATATTAAATGATTATAAAATCTGATTACATTAGATGGTTATGTCAACAAAAAACTATATCTATAGCTATTAACATAATTCTTACAAAATACTATTGTTATCTATTTTATCCATCTTCGTTATATTTTGCTAAATAGTCTGACTATTTTTAGCTTATATTCTTCTTGATCTTTCTATTCTTTCCCCATTGCTTCTTGTTTTAATTACATAGTCTAATGCTTTGTTTATCTTCTCCATGTTGCTCCTAGGCTACTCTGATCTACCTTTGAATATTACTATTGTGTCAAAAACTACTAGTTGCTACCCTATTTTTTCCACTTATACCTTCTGTTGCTACTCTACTACTCTATTTTTAGTCTATTCTCTTACATTTTAATTGTCTCTTTTTCTTTTTTATCTTTTTTATGATAGTTTCATCTACTTACATATTTTATTCACTAATTAAAATTGTTCTCAAATTTTCAAATTTGAAATACTACATTTAATTTTTTTGGTGGTTACTATTGTGGAAGTGTGTAACACAAGGTAGGTAAAAATAGGGGTAGGGGTATAATATTTTAACATTGTCCCTTATCTATAATCTTCTTATAATGATATGATGAGTCTCTTTCAACCACATCTAATTTATTGTCATCTTTATTATTGTAATCTACTTATTTTAGCCATTTATATTAAAGTTGATACATTCTCCATTCTCAAATCTTACCTTATAACTATTTTGTATAAGCTTCCCAATGATAATAAGGTTGTGATTCAACCTTGGAACATATTAAACATCTTGAATTTACCTTTTATCACCTTGCTTGGTGAAAATAGATATAATTCCTTTTCCCATTATGGGAAATTTTCATTGTTTCTCATATTTACCTCTAATTTTATTGACTCATCAATATGGTTGAACATATCTTTGTTCCCACTCATGTGGTTACTACAACCACCATCCAAGTACCATGTCTCCTTACCACTTTGTTCAGTAATGTTTCATGTTATGAGCAAGTTTCCACCTTTTTCATTCCTTTTAGGTTTAGCCTCTTATGCATAGGAGAAATTTGAATTCTTCCTATTCATGTCATACTCCTTTCTACACTAGCTAGCATAGTTTCTATACTTCTTACAATAATAGCATTAATCACTAGATTTGTCTTACTTTTCTATAGATCCACCTCTAAAAGTGTTGTTTCTTCTTTATCTTACACTTCCATGTGACCTTTGATGGATATGCCTTACACCTTCTTGACTAATACAATTTATTCCTCTTCCTCTTGTTGTACCCAATATTCCACTTTCATTTAAGGAGAAATGGGAACCCACTTTTTTTTGTGATTTGGCCCTATTTGTTGAGTTTTGTCACTTCATAGTTTTGAAAGTTTTATCAAATTGCTCCTTAATCTTTACACTTAGAAGTACATACAAAGACATTACACATTTTGGACAAACTTATTAATGCCTTCTGGGAGTTTTTATACTATGCAATTTTTTAGGACTTAGTTTTAATCATATAAATTGTTCAAGATTTAGTCTTTAGACATTATGCTCAAACCTTATTTTTGGGAATTTATTTTTTAAAACTTGTGTTCAAGAATTATTAGTTGAAGTTTTTTTTCAAAAGTGTTGTATCAAATTTTTTTTCAAGACTTTTAGTATGGAATATTTATTTGGTATTTATTCATCAAGACATTTGTTTATGAATTATACATTAGACATGTTATTTAGTGTTTCCACATTGAAATTTGATTCAAATGATGTTCCAAAGAAACTATCTTTTATTTAGAACTCCTTATTCAAGATTTTTGATATTAGAAATTTTTATCAAAGCTTTTCATTTGAACTTTTGTTTAGGACTTTTCATCAAATCTCTGTGTATGAAATAGTCATCATCGGCATTATATTTTTAGAGGTTTTGTTTAGATCTTTTGATCAAAAATTTTGTTTAAACATTTCTTTGAGGTATTTGGTCTTCAAGAATTTTGTTTAGGATTTGTGTTCATAGTCTTTGGTTTGAAAGAATAGATGGATTGTTCCCAACACAAAACTTGACTCCCTACTCCTGACTAAGTATAGCCCACTAGATTTAGCCAACAAAGTGAAACTACTTCCTGACACTTGACAAATAATGTAACCTACCAACTAAACTAATGAGATTTGAATTATGTAGGAGAATCAAAGTATATGAATGTTGGAAATTAAAAATGCAAGATTTAGAATTGAATGTAAAAGGATATATCAATGACATACAACTATAAACATATTCATTACTTAGAAGTGAATTCAAATTCAATTATTACTCTACGAATGAAGCCCTAGTTACCTTTGAATCCATTATAAACAAGAAACCATCATAAAGGAGTTTTCATAGTACACAAAAATAGAATTTGAGCACACTAGACAATTCCAATGGCATCATCAAATAAGATATTTAGAGGAGCACTTACACCATTCCCATTCTTAATCAAGGATCTACAAAGTTTATAGACATAGTTTTTAATGTAACAATATTTGATAATAGGTATTCTAATTACTCATAACTATGGGATGCCATTGATTATGTAGAAGCATTTTCACAAATGAAAGAAATTTATCACATGCACAGTGCCAATTGGTCACATAATTACTCTCTCTTAAGAGACAAAGATTGCACTTCATAGTAGCCAAGCTCAAGGTTATGCCCTGCATCAACCTACTATTAGACTTGTTCTTTACTGGAAATATTACACAAGATGACTTATTTTACCATATGAATCACTAGATGTTCATTACCTATATCACTAGTGATGATTTTCAAAAGTAACTATCTCTACCAATTCCTGATGCAATATTTGATAAACACAAGTTAGTAACATGGAACAAGTAGATTTCAATTGAGAAAGTTCTTAGCTCATGGATTCTTCCTAGGGAAAATATGGTCCTAAAGGGGAAGTATCCCATCCCCATTAGAAAATTTAGAATGTGGATTTGTATTGAAATGTCCTTATTGAATATAATGTATGGCATGCTGAGTATCCATTTTCTCAACCTAGATTGGGTGCAATTATTGGATATGATAATTACTAGTGATGTAACTTTTTCCTTGGGAGAGATCATCAACTTCAAGCTCAAGGAACAAGTATTACATAAAGTAAAGTAACCCAATATAGATGACCATTTTTATATGATGTCTTACCTTTTGGATGTATTTATGGGCATAATGTATAAGGACATAGGGGAACTTTAGAGCCCAACCACTGATTGTATAAAGATTGCATTTGTAATTTCTACCAATTCATGCATATATATACATGTACTAAGAATATGGTTTAAATTATTGAGGACATGTATCTTCAAGTATGGTAGGAAATTCAAGAGGCCCCACTACCCAAAATTTCAAAGAGAATAATTGATACACTAGATCCTTGGGGTGACTATTGGTTACGTATAGACTACATGGTGATCATGGTCATTTATCATAAGGACCATCCCATATGCCTCCCTAAGTATGTAACAAATAAGTTAGTAGAGAAATAAATTGCATATCAACTTTGGAGGAAGATTGGATAAAATAGAATAAAAACACATTTTATGGATCTCACATGATTATTGATAGAATGTGTTATACAATGAGGAAGCATTTTAAGGATGTAGGCAATAAGATAAATCATTATAAATTACCTACCTTGCCACATAGATATTGGGACCCTTATAGTTAGATCCATAAATATATCTAGGGCTTTGGTATTCCATACCAACATGACCCCAATGATAATGATTTCTTATTCATGAATGAAAAGGATGATGCCCAAGTCTTAGAAAGGGAAAAAATTGAAGGATTGAAAGAGGATCATTTAAGGATTATTTAGCAAGATCCAAAAATTTATATTCAAGAAATGCAAACTAGGATGCCACCCCATAGAGGATGGGAAACTTTTGTCTTGTAGGGAATTATACCCCATCAACAAACAAAAGTAAAAGAAGGGCCTTGCCAAGGACTTACCCTACTATTGATGGTTGTTAATAATTATCCTGTGTTGAGTGAGATTGATCCTAGGGGAGAATAAGGGGATCAAATTAACTTAGAATCCTCTGATGTATAGCATCTAGAGTACTTAGTTACATTTCCATTGTAAACACCTACAACTACATCATAATTGCAGGAAACTATAGTGCAAGAGGTAGATACTACCTCAACTTAGTGATCCTCTTCCCCACCACTAAAGACTAAACTTTTTTATAAGAGGAAGCCAAGAGCTCCTCTTATCATAAATAATGTAGTTACTAAGGAACCAAAAATAGACACACCTATAGTCTAAAAACAAATAGAGATAGAAAAAGAACTAGATGAAGAAGAGGAGTTGGAAAGAGCCAAGGCACCAAGCCTTACAACTAATAAATGGAAGACACTAGTCAAAGATGACAAATCAGGTAAGAAGGATCATCATTTAGACCCTTCTTCCCAAGTTTCCTTATTTTTTCCCATTTTTGGTTAAATTCTTATTATTACTATTTTGGAAATCCCAATACTCTCTCTAAAGGTAGAGGATGTCACCTCCACCCCTAATGTTTCAATTTACACCATTAGGAGGTTTATTCTACAACCATTATTTTATTTACCCCTAAGGAGGTTTATTCTACCACCATTATTTCATTTACCCCCATAGTGATAACCATATTTATTATTTCTACCACTATTGATATTCCATCTAGGATTTCTATAGTCTTGACCATGAAAAAGAAAATGGCCTCTAAAAATATTGAAAAAACATTGGCCAGCTCCCAACTCCATGTTTATTCCACATATATCAATTTTTCAATGCCTTTAATAAGTTTTTCCTAGGATACTACTTTCACATCCTTAGGGAAGGCCAAAAGAGGTAAACTAATGTATACATTGCATCCACTCCCCCAATATGGAGGTGTGGATTGGTATAAAATCATATGGGCTTCCCTCCCTAACCTAGTTCTCAAAGGAGATTCAGAGCAACAATTAGTAGAATATCTAGGGGTAAATGATATAAAAAGGATAATCAATCAATAGACCCAACCTCACTATTTATTCCATCATGTGTAGTTAATTTTAGACAAAAGGCTTCCCAAAAGTCTAATTTCAAAATTATAGAACTACCATCAATAACCTCCTTATTTGATAAGCTCTCAAGGAGAATTCAAAGTTTAGAAAAAGGAAACTAGAGGATGAAGCTGGGAAGGAGATCATTCTAGAGTAAAGGTAAGAAGTATATGACTTATCTAAAAATAAGAATAGATAATTAGGGAAAACCCCTTATATAGAAGATTTTAAGTCCCTGGCAAAAAACCACAAAGATGGTATGACAACATTACATGATGGGACAGAAATGGCAAGGTAAGATTTGGACAAGGAACTAGAGAAAATATAAGAATAATATCAAACAATCCACATTCAATCAAGAATTAAGACTAAATTTTAGGAAGTTTCATCAAAATTTTATAATTCTCTAGAGGCTATTAAGGTAATAAGGGAAAAATCGGCTCCCCATATAACTCAAACACATAAATTGTTTATTTCTTTAAATCAAGATGAGAATTAACTTAACATTTTTATTTTTTAAACTAATAATAAGGCATACAACCATCTAGACTTAATGACACCATTAGAGGAATCTAATGCCCTCAATTTGTTGGTCATTATAATGTAAGAAGCTAGAGAGTGGGTTACCATAATAAGGGTAGTAATGCCCAAATATCAAAAGTGTGAAACTCTCATATTGAATATTTTAGATTATTTGACTAAGGTAAGGGAAAATATAAGTAATCTGATTAGTAGAATCAATTTTGACCATCTCATATAAAAAGCATTTGATAACTTCAAGTAGAGCCTACAGGGGTTAACACTTGAGGATATTGAAACTAATTTGAGTTTTGTTAGAAAGAAAGTAATGAAAGTTGAGATTTTTAAGATCAAATTTCAAAATGCAAAGGTTGAGAATGTAAAAATGTTATATCAAGTTAAGAGGGTGAACAAACCCTCATTACTTAACATGGACATCATCAGCTAGTAGCATGATGTGGGTCACAATTTTATATCTCAAGTTGGAGGCAAAGAAGAAGATGATTGAGGCTATAACTTCCAATTCATCATGAACATCTATAGTGATGACTCCTAAAAAATTTAAAGCATCTATAGTCACATCAATTTTTGTATTCACATTATAATTATGTTGGATCTTAATTTAAAAGTTACTTTAATTATTTTTTAATCATGCACATATTTCATAATATTGTAAAGGTTAAATTTAACTCTTGATAATGTATGTTAATTCTATGTATACATTACATATAATTTTGAAACTACAATTAGAATTGATGTTCTAATTACACCATGTAATCAAATTTTGTATGTACTTGGAGGATGAGGTGACCCCTCCCAAAGTATATTTTAAAATATGTAACCCATATTTTTAAAGGGTTAGAAAATTTCAATATAGAAGTAGTATCAATTTTGATTGTTAGTGAATGTGTTTGTGTATTTTCTCTCCAAGATCTATGTAATTAGGTTTCATAGTTTTGGCTAGTTTGATTCAATAATTCTTAGTATGCAATAACTATGAGGAATTATTTCTTGTTATGATTAATATGCTAGTTTTAGATGTGAAAAATTTATTGAATAATTACTAATTATGTTGATCATTTTCTAGTATGTTGATTATTTTAATTTTATAATTGTGTAGAGGTGATTTTAATGATATAGTATTATGTGTATGTGTAATAAATATCTCATATACCTTTCTTGTTTGAGTCATAATCTTCTAATTGAGGGTGTGCAATAGCTACTCTGAAAAGAATAACCTTTGACTAAAATCCTTGAGTTTCATATATCAAACTATCCTAGACTATTTGACCATGTTTGTATGTGTGTGTACAATAACTTCTAGCCAAAGAAATTAGTTATGAAATCACTTATCCACTTAGAATCCAATCTAAGAGGTGTGTCCTAAATCCATAGATTTCTTCTTTTCTACCCTACCATTTCCTTTATTTTTGAGTTTATTTCTTAGATCTACCCACTCTAGATTAATAACCATATAGCCACCAACTCACCTAGATTTTGAATTTATTTAAAAGACCATTAATATATTCATAACCTTAGTTGACAACCTGCATGCCCTACGTATTCTTCTATCACCTAGTTTTTAAAATCACATACCTGCAACTCATGCCCTAGAGTGGAGTTTACCTACATAGATATCCTTAAACATTAGAGGCTACCTCATTATGAATTAGTGTGCATAAAAAACAAATTAATATTAATTTTTGTGGTAGAATGAGGGCCTTGAGCCTCTCCAATAAAAGAGTTTAATTTCTATGTTGGACTACACTAGATTCACCCAAGAGAGTGACCATATCTAGTGCTTAGTCTAGTCTTCTAATCTCACCCTTGTTAAATTATAGATGGCCTAGATTTATACCAACTTCCTCTATTAATAAAAGACACAAAATACCTTCCCTAGTAAGGAACACTCCCTGTATTAATCATCCTATAGCTCAACCACCTTGGTTGGTTAGATCTACTATTTCCATCCCAGGGTATGTGCATGGCCTACCAAGGAATCTTGATAAGTATCTACTATCCTTTTCTCCTTCAAGAGGAAGAATGGTAGAAGAACACATCAAATATTTCAAAGATGATTTAAGATTAATGAATGTTATTAATGAATATGTTACATGAAAACTTTCCATTTTATACTAATGTATGCTGCTTATGATTGGTACCTTAATCTATAAGAGATTTTCATCACTTCCTAAAATACATGTGAAGTTGTTTTTTCACACTATTTGGACAAGTCACAAACCCCAATTTGATATACTATCACTTTACTAGCATGAAGAAGGAGCCCAATAAACCAATTTGGGCCTTAAATTCAATATTTCAAGACATTTACACTTGGTTGAGCTCGATGTAAAAACTAAATGAAGTTTTGGAGTTAGAAATGTACAAAAATACTCTAGATCCAATTACTATAGTCTTATTGTGAAGGGATGATGTTATAAACACTTTCGAATTAGCCTATAAATAGTCCATCAACATTGATATATAAATTAATCCTTAAGTGACTGGCACACCTAGTGTCAATAATGGTCCCTTGACTTTGAATCTAGTTCCACATGTGAAGCAAAACATCCCTACATTTAATCAAAATCATCTATACATTTTCCCTCCTCTGATGATGACATCACAATATAATTATAGTTTATTAAACAACCGTGAACTTGGAAATTTTCACCATTATAATCATATGTCTACATCCTCTACTTCTATTTTTTATGGCAATGACTCTACTAAAGTAAATCTAGATGTGATTCAAAATATGGTTCATAAGTTAAGTAATGATTTTCTCAACATGCAAAGAAAGATAGGAAATATTAATTACCTAAGTAATAATCATAATTCAATGTTCCAAAGGTATAATAGACCCTTCAACATGCCTACAAATAATATAGAGTAGTTTAGTAAGCCTCCATAAATCAACAAGGTAGAGATAGCTTGACCCAACTAGTATAGAATCCATAAGACTTCTCAGCATGGTGAACTTGATTGTGTTGAATTATGTGCATCTTTTGAGATCTTTCAAAGAGAGGTGGTAATATAATATTTGATGAATAATACACTAAAATTAGACTAGGACTTTGTCCATTAAATCACCACTATGTTCTTTGAGACTCAGGGTTTTCTTTTCTCGATTAAAGATGATAACATACCATAGGACAACATTGATGAGATTCATGCTTTTCAACAATTCTAGAAAGGTTGTTACAGCCTAAGGAATAAGTGTCCCCTCATAATGTCTATTACTCTAAATAACATAGCCATTCTACTAAATCCAAAATCTAATAACAATCTACTTCCCCAAAAAGGGAATGATCAAGCTCAGAATAGTGAGGTACAAAGCAGAGGAGGGTATAACATTGTTGAGGACATGAAGAAAATTAGATAAAATATCACCCTTCATGAATTAACTTAGATCACTAAATAAAGGGAGCTATTATGGAAGTCTATCATAGGTACGACCCTTATGGAAAGGAAAAAATTTCTTATAGAGAAATCAAAGGCCTCTGACACTAATGTTGTATATAAAAGAAAGCAAAAGACTCCACCCTTTTTGTTGACTATTAGGGCATTTGTTAAGAATATTCATAATTTCTTAGTTGATTTTGGATATTTAAAAACTATGATGCCTAATTCTATTTTTTAGATGTTTATCTTAACTCCAATCCCATCAATGGGAACAGTCTCATAGTTAGATAAAATAATGGTACCATTAATTGGAGAGGTCACTAATATGCATATTCAAGTAGCATCTAAGCCACAAGTATAGATGACTATCAACATCCTTGTAGTAGACACACCTAAAAGGTATGGACTATTACTGAGAAAGGACTAGTCTAATATTTTGAATGGATATCCCTTAATAGATTTATCTCATATTTGGCTACCATGGAGAGTCCTTCCAAATCAAATCCATATAGAGTAGGAACCAAGAATGAAGTATCCCCTAATAGAGTACAATTTCAAGAACAAAGAGGTAAGTTATGAATCCCCTAGCCTTGGTATTTATACTTTTACTACACACAAAAAAACATAATATCTAGAACCTGAGGACCCCAATCAATTATGGACTCTCCACTTAGATGACACCAAAGCCAAATAAGGATCAATCATAAGAATTGAACTAGTCAATCCATATGGGAATAAGTTCTTAGCAACATACAAATTAAAATTCCCTTCCACCAATATTAGGGATAGTATGAAACATTGATTTTGGGATTGTACATTGCACTCAAAAATGAATTCAGATAGTTGTGAGTATATAAGATTTAGAGATGGTAGTCAATCAGGTTAGAAATAAATAAAAATATAATTTGTTCTATTAGAAAATATATAAACATAGAGCATGGGATTTGATTGAGAGCTTTGAGGCTTTCAATATAGTAATTATTTCTAAGGATCAAAATCAAGATATGGTTTCATTATCTACTTCCACTACCAATTTGGATCCCCTCTAAGAATCCAAGGTAAAGAGATTATCCACTGAGCTAGTCCTTTGTCCTTTAGTTCTTGATAATGTAGATAATTTCCAAGTCTTTGATGATGACCAATAGATAATTTAGTTTCTAACCAACTAAGGAAAATTTGAGTCCCAAATCATTAATTATAAGTAAATTATCTATCTCTACCATGAGCAGTCAGATGAGGAAGGTTTCCCACAACTCAAAGAAAATCATCTCCCAACTAGTTTGGTATCTTAAAAAGTAACGTTCGATATAGATCCCCAATCTCAATAACAAATCCAATTCAAGGTTAATGAGTCTAAATTAAAAAGGGAGAATTTAGGGAATGAGAGTAGCCCATGCTATGTTAGCATTGGTCTTAGTTTCACTGTAGATGAAAGGTAATGGGTGAAGGATTTACTCACCCAATACAAATATTTAATTGCATGGATGAATGAATACTTGGATTTCTATGACTCAAAAGTCATCACCCATATAGTTTCATTAAAACTAGACCATAAGCTATTTAGATAAAGATAGAGACTAGTAAATCCTATCCTAGAACCTTTTATTCAAACAAAAGTGGAAAATTCTTAATTGCAAGGATAGTCTTCCCAATTAGGCATTTTACTTGGGTGTCATATTTAATCCTAGTTAGAAACAAGAGTGGATAAATTAGATTTTATGTTAATTTTAGAAAATTGAACAAAGATTCTTAGAAGGACAACTATCCACTACCTTCTTTGGATGAGGTTATGTAGATAGTCAATAGATCTAAAATGATGTACTTCTTGGATGGATTTTCAAGATATAACCAAGTGCTAGTACAATCAAAAGATAGAATAAAATCTACATTAACCATAAAGTGGGGTGCCTATGCATATAAGAGGATTTCTTTCAGCCTATGAAATGTAAGAGCCACCTTTTAATGAGAAATGGATCATGCATTTAAATGATTAACATGTAAATGTATAATAATCTATATTGATGATCTTAATATTTTCTTCAAGAATAGGAATGATTTTGTAGGTCACCTTTAGTCAATATTTGCAATGTGCCAAAGGTTTGGCATATCACTGAACCCAAATAAGAGCATATTTGGATTTAATAAGGGTAAAATCTTGGGACATATCATTAACAAAGAAGGAATCATCATTGATCCATAAATAATCTAGGATATTTCAAATATTTCATCAACAAACAACAAAAAGGAAATCATGTCATTATTTGGGAAGATTAATTTCATAGGGAAATTTATCTTAGTGTTTACAAAAATTGTGAGACCTTGAATGCAATTCTCAAATATGATGCTAAAATATAATGGATAGTTGAGGTCTATAAGTATTTTCAAAACATAAAATATGTTATATCTCTAGCCCTAGTGCTCATTAGTCAATATTTCACAAAGGATATATACTTATATTCATTTGATTTAGAACACACAATTTTTATTGGCATAATGAAATATAAAGATGAGACTAAGCATACCATTTATTTTATGATCACCTATTTGAAGGATGTAGAACTCAATTATTCTATGATTGATAAACAAATCTTCACTCTTGTGAAACTAGTGAAGATATTCTGCCACCACATCTTGAGGAATGAGATTATCACCATCATGCTTGACCCTATTGTCAATCTTACGTTGTCCTATAATAAATTTGGAGAATGCATAGGGAAATGGATGGAGAATATATAGGAGTTTGATATATAAATCAATATTTCTAAAACTATTTAGGGTCAAAGCATCGTCAAACTCATGATTGAGCATGACCTATGTATACTATTGAAGAGGTATGTGAAGCCTAGGTATCTAGACAGGAATGGTATGCTGCCATAATTCCATATCTACTTATAGGTACTTGTTCCCTAGAACTCAATAGAGAATGAATAAGATATTTGAGGCTCAAAATTGCTCAATAGCTGATTAAGAAAGCAATTATTTATAGGATAATTTATGAAGGCATCTACCTTAGATGTGAATCTACAGAAAAGGCTCAAGAGATACTATAAAACCTACACCAAAAGATATGTGGTGTTCACAAATATGGGAACACCACAACTCATAATATCCTATGAATGGGCTATTATAGGCCAACAATCTTCAAAGATGTTCATGCCCATTTCAAAACATGACATAAATTCTAGGATTTAGAAAAAAGAGATGTAACTACACTAATACCCTTAAAACGTATTATTGAGGGAAGGCCATTTTACTAGTGGGGGTTTGACTTCATTGGTGTCATAAACCCAAACTTCTCAGCATGTCATAAGTTCATACTTACTACCATAGATTACTACACTTGATGGACTAAGGCAGTGGCCACAAAGAATTCCAAAGCACAAGATGATATTCATTTTTTAGAGGAACACATAAAAATATTTAACACTCATATTTATTTAATTTTTGATAATGGGACAATATTCATATTAGCTAAAATGACTAAATGGGATTGTGACATGGGGTCATCTTCTAACCATTATGCTTAAGGAAATGGAATGGTTAAATCAATGAATAAGAACCTGATAGATGTAATTAAGAAATAAGTTCAGGATAAACCTAGGGATTCGTATAATCTACTTAATTATTCTCTTTTGGTAGACCAAATGAGATATAATTAGGCCCTCAAGGCCTCACCCTATTTGTTGGTGTATGGATGTAGGCTAGTATTCCCAATCATGTTGAAGTTGTCTATTTATCAATTCATGTAGGAATATATGGAACCAAATGGAAAAGAAGAATCTCAATTATTGGACATAATAGAAATGGATGACTCAAGGATTGATGCCCTATATACTTTCATCAAACACCAAGTGTAGTCAAGAGATGGTTTGATAAAAGAGCAAAATTTAAAGCATTTTGGATCTCAGATCTAGTCTTTTGTGGGATAATCCCATGAAAAGGAAGGATAACATGATAAACTTGCCCCATTGTGGATTGGACCATATTTGATTTTACATATATTGGGAAAAAATGCATTTCATCTAAAGGACCTACAAGGCAATGAACTCACATATCCAGTCAACAAATAATTTTTTAAGCATTACTTCCTAGATATACCATCTAAAGATGTACCTAATTAATGAAAAAAATGTGGTATAGGTAGTAGTAGGTTAGTTTCCATCTTTCTTAGTTTAGTTTTTAGCTTTCTTAGTTTAGTTTTTTTTCTTAGTTTAGTTTCCAGCTTTTCTAGTTTAGTTTTCCATCTTTCTAGTTTAGTTTTTTTAGCTTTCTAGTATAGTTTTCCTGATTTCTAGTTTAATTTCCTAATTTTTGTTTATTTACCTACTTTATTTTATAGTTTTATATATTTATTATGTTTAGTTTCCATCTTTATAGCTTAGTCATCTTTTTTTTATGTGATAATCTAAATTATTTTATTCTGACATGACCAAGATAACATCCTACCAGTTGGGCCCCTATTTTATTCTTAGATAGACATATAAGGAAAAGAGAAATTTTAAAAGGGTTTCATAACTTGGGGTCTATTTACAAATTAGTTATACTTTTATGTTTGAAGTGTTCAATATTTGGGTATGTAATCATAGTCATTTAGGGTTGTGTCAAAATTGAGTATTTCTATTAAGTACATGAAAATTTCTCTTGAATAATCCATATGAATTTAAAAAGAATTCTCACTCCATTAGACCAAGCACATTTTATTATATCAATACTTATTTGGAGGTGATTATCACTAGTGTAGAGGTAGCTAGCAGGGATGTTCTAGTAAATGATTTGTTTTATAACTATGCCATATCACACTGGTTTCTTCTCTCCTCTTTCCATTCATATAATAAAAGAGAATAAAAAAATAAAAAGAACCAATGTGTTCAAAAGAGTGATCAATAATACCCAAAGAAAAAAAATCTAAAGGAGATCAAAGGCTCACATGATGAAATAAGGTCAATTTACCACACATCATGATCAAGGAAAATATAAGGAAGAGGAGAGAAGGAACCCAAGGTATCTCTATCATGGCTATGAACACCTAGCTAGCAGTAGAGTAATGCCTAAACTTCCTTGATTTAATAAGGTTTGAATGAACCAAACTAGAAACTATAGTTACCTCAAGTCTTTGAAATTATTCCCATAAAAAGGGATAAATGAACATAAATTTAGCACATGTAGATCCATGGATGAGAAGGCAAGTATGTTATGTGATGTAGTTGAGAGTCTCTTTCATATATCTAATTCTAATATTTTTTTGTGACATAGTTCATGTCTGATTTAGAATTACTAACCAAAGTTTTGAGTTATTGAATACTTGAAAGTATTCCCCCTGTAAGTTTCCATTTATTGTACCCAACATTCCCCTTTCCTTTAAGGAAAAATAGGAACCCATTTTTTTGTGATTTAGCCCTGTCTGTTAAGTTTTGTCCATTCATAATTGTGCAAGTTTTATTAATATTTACACTTGGAAGTACATACAAAGACATTATACATTTTAGACTAATTTATTAATTCTTTTTGGGATTTTTTGTACTATGTAGGTTTTTGGGACTTAGTTTTATTCAAAGAAATTATTTAGGATTTGGTCTTCAGATAATTTGCTCAGGACTTATTTTCAATAACTTTATTCTAAGGAACTTATGTTTAGGATTTATTCATTGGAGGTTTTGTTCAAACTTTTAGTATGGAAGATTTATTTAGTATTTTTTCATTGGCAATTTTGGTTAGGAATTGTCCATTAGACATTTTGTTTGGAGTTTTTTCATTGGGTATTTCATTTAGAAATTTTGTTTTAATGATGTTCGAAAGGAACTATCTTTTATTTAAAACTCCTTATTTAGTATTATTGATATTATAACTTTTGATCATAAATTTTCATTAAAAATTTTGTTTAGGAATTTCCATTAGACATTTTTTCTAAAATAGTTATCATTAAATTTATGTGCTTTGGAGGTTTTATTTGGAGATTTTAATTGGACATTTTGTTAGAACATGGATCCGAGGGATTTGGTCTTTAGGCATTTTGTTTGGGATTTATGTTCAAAGCCTTTGGTTTACCAAAATTATTGGTTCAATCCCAAAACAAAACCTAAGTCTTGACTCTCAATTGTTGAGAGGCCACAATAATTAGCCAACAAAGTGAAACTACTTCCCAACACTTGCCGAAAAATGTAACCCACCAACTAAACCAATGAGATTTGAAGTATGTAGGTAAAGCAAAGTACATGAACATTAGAATTTAAAAGTATAAAAACTATAATTGAATGAAAAATTATATATCAATGATGATTATATATCGATGTATTCATTTCTCACAAGTTAATTTGAACTCAATTGCTACTCTATGAATAAAGACCTAATTACCTATGAATCCATTGTAAATAAGCAACTAGAAAAAATAAGTTTTCATAGTAAATGGAAATAGAATTTGAGAAAACCAGATAATTGAAATGGAATTATAATCCATGAGCTTTAGAATATCACTTCCAACATACCCATTCTTCATCAAATATTATATAGAGTTTATAGACATGGTATTTGATGCAACAATCTCTGAGAATGGGAATGCTAATTACTCAAAATTATGGGATGTCATCAATATTGTAGACATGTTTTCACATGAAAGAGATATATAACCCACATAGTGCCAATTGGGCACATACTTTCTCTCTCTTAAGAGACAAATACTACACTTCATGGTGTCCAAGCTCAAGGTTATGCCCTACATCGACCTACTATGGGACTTGTTATTTACTAACAAGATTACACAAGATGACATCTTAAACCATATGAATCACTAGATGGTCATGGTCTACATCACTGGTGATTATTTTCAAAGGTATATATCTATGTTAATTCTTGATACATTTTTTTATAAACATAGGTTGGAAACATGGAACAAGGAGAATTCAATTAAGAAAGTTCTCATCTCATGGATTCTTCCTATGGAAACTATGATCCTAAAGGGAGAGTATCCCACCCTCATTAGCAAATTTAGAATGTGTATTTGTATTGTAATGGCCTTATTAAATAGAATGTATGGCATGTTGAGTATCCATTTTCTCAACCTAGATTAGATGCCATTATTGGATATGATAATGACTAGTGATGTAACATTTTCCCTAGGATAGATTAGATTCAAGTTTAAGGAGTAAGTATTGCATAAATATAAGAAAACCAATACATCTCATGATTTTTATATGGTGTATTACATTTTGGATGTAGTGATGGGCATAGTGTATAGGGATATAGGGGAGATTTGATTCCCAACCATCGACTATATAAAGAATTTCATTTTTTATTACTAAAAATTCATGCATATATATACATATACTAAGAATATGGTTTGAATTTATAAGGAACTGTATCCTTAAGTATGGTAGGCAATTCATGAGGCCCCACTACCTAGAATTTCAAAGAGCATAACAGATACACTAACTCCTCAAGGTGACTACTAGTTATATCAAGACTATAAGGTGATCATGGTTATCGGTCATAAGTTCCACCCCTATGCCTCCCCAAGTATATACTAGATAAGCTAGAAGAGCAATAAATTACACATCAACTTTGGTGGAGTGTGGATGAGGATTTGATAAAATAGAATAAAATCACATTTTATGGATCTCACATGGTCATTGGTAGAATCTATTATATAATGAGGAAACATTTTGGGGACATATACAACAAGAAAAAGCATTATCAATTACCTACCTTTCCACATTGAGATTGGGACCCCCATGATAAGATCTAAAAGCATATCTAGGGCTTTGGTATTCCATACCAATATGTCCCCTATGACCATGATTTCTTATTCATGAATGTAAAGGATGATGAACAAGTCTTAAAAAGGGAAAAGATTATAAGATTAATGGAGGATCATTTAAGGATTATTCAACAAGAGCTATCAATTTATGTTTAATAAATTCATACTATGTTCCCACACCTTGGATGATGGGCTACTTCTGAATTTTGGGTTAATAAACCCCAACAATAAATAGAGTTGCAAGAGGGGCCTTCCCAATAATTTCCCCTACTATTAAGGTATATTAAGAAAGAACATGGGTTGTGTGAGACCAATCCTTGGGGAACACAAGGAGATCTAATTAACTTGGACTCCTTTAATATAGAGGACCCATAGTACCTAGTTACATTTCCATTATAAACACCTACAACTACACCACAACTACATGAATCTACAAAGAAAGAGGTAGCTACTACCTCAACTCAGTGAGACTCCTCCCCACTACTAAAAACTACAAATTGTTATAAGAGTAAGCTAAGGGATCTTCCCCTTATATAAAATCTAATTAATAAGGAGCCAAAAATAGACACACCTATAGTCTAGAAATAAATGGAGACAAAGTAAGAACTGGATGAAGAAGATGAGTTAGAAAGAGCCAAGGCACTAAGACTTATATTTGATAAAGGGAAGACACCAATCAGATATGAAAAATTAGGTAAGAAGGCTCATCATTTAGACCCTTCTTCCCAATTTTCCTCATTTGTTCCCATTTTTGGTTTAGTTTTTATTAGAACTATTTTGAAAACCTCATTGCTCACTCCAAAGGTGGAGAATTCACCTCCCACCCTGATGTTTTAATTTCCTCCACACCTATCTCACATATATATTTGGTTACCCACAAAGTCGAGGTGGCTTCTTCTACCACCATTATTTCATTTCCCCCACATGGTATCATCCATATCTTCTATTTCCACCACTACTAATATTCCCATTGGTACTACTACAATCTAGACCATGAAAAATAAAATGGCCTCTAAAAATATTTAAACATCATTGGCTAGCTCATAGTTATATGTTTATTCCACATAGATTAGTTTGCTAATGACTTACATAAGTTCCTCCCAAGATACTACTATCACATCCTCAGGGAAGGCCAAAAAGGTAAACCAATATATACAGTCCATCCACTCACTCAATAAGTAGATATGGATTGGTCCAAAATCATATGGCCTTCACTCCCTGACCTAGTTATCAAAGGAGATTTAGATTAACAATGAGCAAAATATCTATAGGTGGAAGCTACAACTAAGGATAAGTAATCAATAGAACCATCCCAACTAGTGATTCCACTATGTTTAGTTGATCTTAGAGTCAAGGCTTCCTAAAATTCTAATTTTAAAATTACATAAATGCCACCAATAAATTCCTTATTTGATAATCCCTCATGGAGCATTCAAATGGTTAGAAAGAGGAAATTAAAGGATGAAGCTAGGAGGGTGATCATTCTTGAGGAAATAAAAGAATTATATGCCTTATCTAAAAGTAAGAATAGATAGTTAGGGAAATCCCCTTAAATAGATGATTTCAAGTCCTTAATAGAAAACCCACAAAGATTCTATGATAGCATTACATGAGGGGATAGAAATGGTAAAGAAAGACCTAGAGAAAGACCTAGAGTAAATCAAAGAATAACAAAAAATAGTCCACAATACAATAGGAATTGAGACTAAAGTTAAAGAAGTTACATTGAAATGTTATAATTCTCTAGAGGCTATTGAGGCAATGAGGGTAGAATTAGCCCCCATATAGCTCAGACATATCATTTTTTTAATTTGTTAAAGCAAGATGAGAATAAACTTAAATTATTGATTTTATACACTACTAATAAGGCCTATATCCATTAACTTAATGACACCATTGGAGGCATCTAATTCCTTCAATTTAGTGTTTATTAGAATGTAGGAAGCTAGATAATGAGTTATCATAGCAGGGGTAGTAATGCCCAAATATCAAGAGCATGAACCTCTCATTTTGTAGATTTTGGATGATTTGAAATTTTGTAAGGAAAGGGACAATATAGGAAAGCTAACTAATAGAATCAATTTTGACCAACTCATTTAAGATCTATCTGAGAACTTCAAGTAGAGTCTACAAGGGTTAACATTTGAGGATATTGAGGCTGAGTTATGTTTTGTGAGAAAGAAAGTAAAGAAAGTTGAGAATTTCAAGATAAAATTCCAAAATATGAAGGAAGAGTATTCAAAACTCTTAGAGTAAGTTAATAGGGTGCATATAACCTCATTAATTAACATGGACATCATCATTCAATAAAATGATGTGGGTCACAAATGTTGTGTAGACTAATTACCTAGTGATTACTAGATTCACCAGTCTCATTAAACATTAATTATCAACCTAGGGTGTGTAAGCTTTTTAAGAGTGTGATTACTATATATGCCTTATTGTTTCATAAATCAACTTGATTTTATAGTTTTAGTATAATTAATTTATGATAAATATACTAGATAGATATATTATGAAATTACTATGAAAAAATTACAAAAATATTCCACACTTATGTACCATACATGAATCACACTTATAGAATCAAAATTAATAGTAAAATCAACTTATATAGCACACTTATAATTAAATAGGGTCAGAATATTCATAGTAGTTAATTCTAAGGGGGGCCTTCCTCATTAAAAATTGAGCTCTAATCCTTCTGTAAGAGAATTTACAAAATTATGAAAAATTCAAATTTTTCATTACTCAATTCTGAATACAAATGCTATAGTTCAAAAAATTATGCTATTACCTTCTCAAAATTATCTAACTCTTAGTCTGATCTAGGTTTTAACTTTAAATATAGAAGGTATTTTATTGACTCTTAACCAAAAAAAACAAACTAGGAAAAAATACAAATACATAGAAAATACCCCAGCCAACTTTGAAGTGGTTAGTAACCGAAGTTACTTGTTTTAGGTTTGACTGGGTTAGAGACAAGGCATATTATTTTTCTATTTTATTTTATTTTGTATTTTATCATTATCATTATCTTTCCCATCTTTGGTATCAAATCTAATGTCTCCTTGCATTTAGGGAATCTATACAACAACTATGATTCTTCCCAATCATCCATTTGGTTCCCTAAGACAACTAGATGTGTCTATAAGATCTTCTCAATAATGACTCTATTTTGGATAATGGTTTTAGAACTTTTTAGTAGCTATAGGTAACCTATAGGTGAAACCCCTAGTTGTTATAGTCACTCTTTAATGGTTGTAGACAACCTATAGGTGAAGACTAAAATTGTTATATGTATTTTATAGTGGTTGCAGGTAACCTGTAGGTGAAGCCTACAATTATTATGGGTATTCTATAGTAGTTACAAGCAACCTATAGGTGAAGCCTATAATTACTATGGGCACTCTACAGTGGCTACAGACAACTTGTAGGTGAGGCATAAAATTGCTATGTGAATCCTATAGTAGTTATGGCTTAGCAAGATCTTATAACCTTTCATGACCCTTCAAATGTTTGTTAGATAAAATCACACCAATATAATTCAATCAAGGAAAAGCATCAATAATTCATAACATAAAACACACACACACACACACACACACACACACACACACACACAAACACACACACACACACACACACACACACACACACACATCAATTTACATACAAAATCATAACTTCATTCATTCATTTGCATAAGTTATGAATAGTTATGGGATTTACAAGGAAAAAGATATAGACTAAGCATGGATGAGGCTATAAAATTAAGCAATTGGTGGCCTCATCACTCCCCTTACTTAGCCTCTTTCTCAACCTCAAGAAAGCTTTGGTTGCATTCTAAAACCATAAAATTTTATAAAGTCTAGGGCTTCAAGATAGCCGACCCTTCCACAATGTAAAAACCTTTAGCATTCTTAATGTGTTCCCATCTTTTCTTCTCTACCTCTTTGTCAGCTAGAACATTTCCTTCCCAATCAAGAATTGGGAACTCAAATATAGGGGTTAAAATATCAATCCCAACCATTGTATTATCTACTTCTTGACAAGTTCAATATACAATTATACTCTATGGATGGCCTCCCTAAGGTTTTGAGGGGAGTATGGTTCTTTCCTTTTCAAGGCATCTAAGATTTTTTTCTCATTTATGAGAGCGGGAAACAAAAATTTGCCTTCCATATCCTTCCATGAGACTCATATAGTGGTTATACACTTCTACCTACTTTCTGACAACCCATTTTAGTGGAGCATTTATGTTCATAAATGAGATCCATTATTTCACTATAGCATCTGAATCTTTGGATTCACTCCTAATCATTAGGGTGGCTTATTTCTCTATTTCTTGATATTCTTCCATTATTTTTCTTCTTTCAATTTCACTTGGAACATATGAAGACTATACATTTAACATGACATCCCCTAAATAGATGTTGGGATTCCATTATGTATCATTGGTAACAACATATTGGTGAACATAGAATTCACTTAGATGGGCTTGAAGATTAGAATCAACATTTCTATACTGATTAAATAAAGATCTTGGGTCATAGACCATATAATACTATCATTATAAATCCTATTATACCTGAATTTCAACCATTTTTCTTTCAAATATATAGTATACACCCTAGAAGGGGGTCAACACTCCATCAATAGTTTAGTAATTTCATGTAATTTTCTAATATTTTCCTTTAGATATCCAATCCTAATTTTAGTAAATTCTAATTTTTCTTCTAATTCATCATGTTTTTCTTTTGATTCAAAATATCCCTTGATTCTTTTCACCAATTCTTTCCTTTAGAAAAACCAAAAGATCATCAGTCTCTACTAAAGTGATGGTTGATAAATCCACATCGATAACTTATTTTGTAGTCAGTGTTGGTGTAGTGGTAAATGGAGAAAGAAATCCCTAATAGAAGGGTACCAAAGCTAGAGCATGCTCTATTACAAGGGATTCTTTGGCCAAGGTGGATGAGGATGCTTCAGGTTCCTCCACTATCTTCTCTTTGTGCCTAGAGGGTTATAAAAACTATGTTTCTCCTAGAAGAATTTCAATTCTCATTTTTCTTTCAATTATATTATCTCATTTTTGAGTTTGTATATTTCATCTATAGCTTGTTCCAATGTTTGGAACTTGTGATCATGAAAAAAAATTCTTGTTTTCTTCATTTTTCCATAACTTCTTTTTCAACCAATTCTTCTTCTCCTTCATACTGCTCTACCTCTCTTAATTCCTCCTCCATGTATCTAATGCTTCTAAGTAGATCAATTTCCTCGTTAGTGAATCTAGATGGAATATTTGACCATTATTCTTCTTATACCTTAGTAAATCCTTCACCAGTAGACCATTATTCTATTTCAAATCCACTAGGGTTTTTATAAACTTAGGCTCTTTCCTTGGTTATTCATCATCACTAATAGATATGGTTAAATAGGTTGTAGTGGTCTTTTTTTTCTTCATCCTTTGAGATATCCTAAGAGGAGGTCTCTATCTTTTTGATACCATGGGTTTCATCTCCTTAGTTTTCATTTTCCTTGCAAGAGTAGTGATTGATGGAGTTTTTTTTTCCTCTGAGTCAATTGATAGGGGAACTTCTTCTTATCTAGTAGGAAATAATGTGAAGGAATCATTTTGAGGTGAGGACATAATGGGATAAGGTACATGTTATTATGGGATTTCCTCCTCTATGTTAAAAGGGAATAAAACCAGTCTTCTCCTCTTCTTCTTTCCCATAATAATTTCAGATGGAACTTTAGTGGCCATGGGCTGACCAACAACACTAGTGCCTTCAACATCTTCCTGATTAGTTTGTTGGGGCTACTCCTCAAGGGATCCCCTCTCATCAATGCCCTCTTATTGCTAGGATGCAATACTTTCTAGGGCTAAAAATTGCTCCCAAGTGAGGTCAAGTCTGAAAGAAGCTACTCCTTGTTTAATTATGAGCCATATTAGGTAGAGGTGAGATAGGGTTATTTTAGTTCCCTTTTGATATTTTTTGGACTTTATTTTCAAAATATTTAATAATAAATTTGGAACATTAATGACTCTATTATGTTTTAAATGATTTCAAAATTTGAACTAGAGAGTGTAAATGAAGTAATACCTTTCCTCAAAGGTCATGTAAATGATAATATATCATTCCATCTCTCTCCATTCTATAGGTAGGCTAATTCTTTCCATGCCTCCCTTATTTAATACCAATCTTTCATTTTCTTGGCAAAGCTATTGGCTAGATTTTTGGCCATTGGGTCTATCCTACAAATTTTCCCCCATGCTTGATAGCCTAGTTGTTTGACACACCAAGGTCTTGATAATTAGAAATATGATGCTACATACATTGGCTTGGTTTCCATGAAAAGAACCTACAAATGTCCTGCTAAGATGCTCTACAATATTTTTGCAACCACTCAAAATAGGTGGTCCAAGCAGATCTATGGAAGACATCCAAACTAGCTTGGTATCCCTGTAAATGCCTATGGTTTTAGGGCTCTCTCTACATGACTAACCCTCCCATTTTTACTTATTTATCAGTCCCTTAACCAATATTCATCTACATTCTCTTTAGACCTATGTAAATCTACATGTATTAGGTTTGTTCTATAATGGAAAATGTGGGATTTGTAGGCTATAAGGTTTGGTTCATGAATGGTGAATGTGTAGTTTCTAGTTGTAAGGTTTAAATAAAAAATGGTGGATGTGAGGTTGTACATTAAAAATTATGCCATCTCAAGGGTTCTTATGGTGCATGAGGTTCTAACCCATAACATTCTCCCCCCACTTGAGTTGTCACATATCCTCAGGTGATGTGGAATGAGTAGGAAGTATGGGATAAGATGGGTCATCATGAGGAATAAAAGTGTGGGTTTAGAGGTTATTTGATATACTTTTTTAATGAATAACTAAATTCATAATTAAATATGATTTATTAATACCATAAGTTATATTAGAATAATGAAGATAGTTTCAATGATGAAAGATACAACATACCTTTTAATAATAGTGTTTTGGATGTGACGCCTAGAAAGTCACATGTGTGTTGGCATGAAAATATTTATATGTGAATGACTAATGGGTGAAATTATTGGGTTGGTAATTAGAACTAAAGTGAAGTGTACATTCTGTGAAATGATTAGGATATCACTGGTGGTTAGGCATTGATGATGCCTATAGCTCATGTGCATGTGATGTAGGATAGTTTGCATGGAATAAGGGTCTAAGACTTAGAGGATAAATGATTGACATCATACCATAAGGTTTAAATTGAAAATATGAGTGATCCAAGTGATGGGTTTGAAGATCTTGTATAGGTAGTTGAGGGCATTACTACCTAGTGACCTTCATTTGCATGAACCAACTAATAGCTGTCTAGATGTTGTTTATGCCCTAGAGGTTTTGTGCCTGGTGGGCTTTTCTATAGTAATCACAAGGGTCTTCAAACATGAAATCTCTATTCCAAATAAATATGATATTTCATTAGTCAACACAATGAAATAATCTTCATAAAATGATCAAAACTAAAAATGATTCACGAGTGTCCCTATAAGCATAAATTTTGGTCTACAACACTTCCAAATAGAAAGAGAAGTTGTATGCTTTATTGTGGCTCTGTAGCTTGGTATTAAGGGGTATTTTTGTGCCTAGTGGGCTTGGATATATTAATAACTAGGGTCTTCAAACATGGAACCTATGTGTGAAAGAAATCTAAAATCTCACTAGTCAATATAATGAAATGACCTTCATAAAATGATCAGAACTAAAAATGAATCATGAGTGTCCCTATAGGCATAAATTTTGGTCTAAAAAACCTCCACATAGAAAGAGAAATTTTATTATTTATTATGGCTATGTAGCTTGGTATTCAAGGGTAGTTTTAGGTAATAGATATGACATTTTCTTCCCCAATCCTCTTTCATTCTTCCATGAAGTTGTCTGATAACTTTCATGCAATGCCCGAAGGTTAATAGCCAAGCCATAGGTGAGATTTTTAGGAGGATATATCTTGAATGATGTATATAAAGGTGATAATAGGCATGAGAGGGTACCTAAAGTGGCTATAAAAGTGCCCATAGTAATTAATAAAGTGGTGGATAACTATGTAGAAGTTGCCCATAGTAGCTACAAAAATGCTAGTAACAACTGAAGAAAACCTGTGTTGATGTGAATAGTTGAGATTTGATGGATTACCCTTTCTCTAAATCCTTTCTCACTTTCACTTTTTCATTTGTTTTGGTTTTTACCCCTAAATAGCTAGTAAGCTAATTTTCTACTTAGGCTCTTCTTATAGATCTGGGTAGCCAACAGGTTGGTTTTCTACCCAAAAGCTACCAATAATGCCCAAAAATGAGTTTTCATTATTGGATATATATATATATATATATATATATATATATATATATATTTGTAGTAGAATGTTTTAGGGTCCTAGCCAAGTCACCTAGAAATGTAACTTGTTAAGGACCAAGTGAGGGTTTCATTCATAATAATAGAGGAGGGTAAGGATGTTCTCCTCTCCTTCATCTAAGTGTGAATTAGTTCTCTCATTTTCTAGTGAAGCAACATGCTTATATAGGACATCGTTATATCCATCTTGTAATTGATGGTGTATGGGACTAGTAAATTCTTCTTGGGTAAGTAGATTTTTGTACAACTTGAGTCTATGGCATTGACTAGTAGATGGAATCTCACTGGATCAATGGTTTGGAGTTCAACTAATCTATTTTCAAAAACATGCTCAATCTCAAAAGGATCAAGTTATCTAGTCTGGAGTTTACCCTTGTGGTCCTTGTGTTTGGAGTCAAAAAGAAGGGCCCAATATCCTATATAAAATTATCTAGTTTCAATGTACCTATCATGCCATCCAATCCATTAATACTATAAAAATTTTGTGTTCTATAATGCATGTTATCTATATTCATCTAAGGCATTCAACTGTAGAAGCCTTTCTTTTTGGGCTTCACATATATCCATCATAGGTTCTATTTTTATTTATAACATCTTCTACTCAAATTGAATTTGTAAGATAGGTTATTTATATAGACCAACTCATATGGAGTGAATTCTATAGTGGTTTTTCATGTGATTCAGTAAGCCCACATAGCTTCAGGAAGCCTAGACTCTTAATACTTATGAGATAAACTAACAATCTCTATCAAAATAATTTTTAACTCCCTGTTAGTGGCTTTCACCTATCCTTTAGACTATGGATAATATGGAGTTGATTTTTTATTCCCAATATCATATTATTGAACTAAGGTAGTAATTAAATTAGAAATGAATTGGTGTCCCTTATCAATTACTATTTCATGTGGCACACCATATCTAGTAATCATTTCTTCATAGAGGAAAGTTGTCACATTCTCATCCCTAACATGTCTAAGATATTTTACTTCCACCCATTTAGTGACATAGTTTGTATAGACAAGGATGTACTCTATGTTGTTAGATTTTTGATAAAAATGTCCTATAATGTTCAGGCCCCACTTTTCAAATGGTTCAAGAACCATCTAGGGTTATAAAGGCATTTCATCTGAACATGTGAGTCTCCCCATATATTAACATGAATCACAATGAGTAGCATATCTTATTGAATATTTATGGAGTGAGGTCCAATATTATAATGTATTAAAAATTTTGAATATTGTATGCTTGGATAAAAAGTGTCTTCCATAGGTTTCATCATGGTAGGCTTTAATGATATCTAGAGCTTCATCTTCTTTGAGACATCTTTTGATGATAGAGTTAGGACTAGTATAGAAAAGGAATCCAAACAACCATAAATACTTGACACTTTTGTGAATCAATGCTCACCTTTATTTGGGGAGAAAGTGTTATGTAAATAACCCTACTATAAGGTAGTTAGCAATATTAGCATATCAGGGTGTGGTAAGGGTGAGAGAAAATAGGTGCTCATTTTTAAATGAGTCATCAACTATGGTATCCTCTTCAAGGGTTTATAGGCATGATAAAAAGTTAGCCACCACATTGTCTTGACCAAGTTTATTTACAATGGTGATATCAAATTCTTGTAATAAGAGCAACCATCTTATCACTCTGGCTGGAATAACTAGTTGTTCATAAGGTACCAAATGGCTACATGGTCTGTATGAATAAAAAATTGATACCCAGTGATGTAGTGATGTAGCTTATTGATATCATAAACTACCACCAATAACTCTTTTTTAGTAACTATAGAATTTAATTCTACACTTATAGGCTTTTACTTACAAAATAGATGGCATAATTGAGTGTTTATTATTTTTGGCCAAGCACAGCTCTGAGGGCAGTATCTAAAGAACCTATGTGAATGTAGAAGGGAAGATTACAATAAATACCATGCATAATAAGGGTGGTGGTTAATAATTCATTCAATTGTTTGAAGGTTGTATCATAAGTAGGAGTCTAGAGAAATTCAACATCTTTAGTCAGAAGGGTGAATAATGGTGCTGCTACTTTACTAAAATTATTGATGAATCTCCTATAGCAACTAGCATGTCTTAAAAAAATCCTAAAATATTTATATTTTTTAGGAACAAGAAATTTTTTGATGATGTTGATTTTTGTAGGGTCAACATTGATTCCTTCAGTAGATACATGGTAGCCTAAGACAATTTCTTCTATCATAAGCATGTAGCATTTCTCATGTTTGAGAGACAGATGGTGCTCCTGACAGTATTAAAACACTTTTTCCAAGTTTTTGAATCATTCATCAAATGTCTTCCCATAGATGGTAAAGTCATCTATATATATTTCTACACATTCATTGGCCATATCTGCAAAGATACTTAGGACAACCCTTTTGAATGTTGTAGGAGTGTTACATAACCCAAATGGTAATACACCATAAGCATAAGTACCCTAGGGAAAAGTAAATATGGTCTCTTCTTGGTCCTCAAGAGCAATTATAATCTAGTTTTAACTATTGAAGCCATCTAGAAAGGCAAAATATTTCTTTCCTACTAGTGTATCCAACACTTAGTTAATGAAGGGTAGAGAGAAGTGATCCTTCCTAGTTGTTGTGTTGAGTTCCCTATAATCAATGCATATATTCCATTATCCATTTTTATTTGGTATAATTACCAAATGTGACACCCATTCACTATCAAAGATGGGATATATAAATCCAACAGTCAATTTTTTTTTAATTTCCTTTTGACTATTTCTCAAAGAGGTAGATTC
Source organism: Torreya grandis (assembly GCA_037957365.1). Lineage (NCBI taxonomy): Eukaryota > Viridiplantae > Streptophyta > Pinopsida > Cupressales > Taxaceae > Torreya > Torreya grandis. The sequence goes on along the minus strand of JARHVA010008230.1, from coordinate 431,394 downwards.
ATCCTATGTTGTGGTTGTCTAATTGTTTGGCACTCTTCTTAGATGTAAATATGATGTGTGCATGTTTTTTGGTTGATTCATTGAATATCCTCATAATCCCATGTAAGATCACATTGGTTTGCATGTAACATGTTGACTAGGTGCTTTTACTCATTTAACTCCAACTTGTTATTAATAATCAATGTTTTCCCTTAAGATATTTTAATTTGTTGTGAGAGTTATTTCATTATTTATGTATTACTAATAGATCTGGTTTGGCTGCAACTATGAGTTAGTAGTTGGTAGAATGTTGTTTATATAGATGCATCAAAAATATCTAATTATCATAAGCTATAAAATGGGCACTCAATACATTACAAGTGGTTGAGATCTATATAAAGAGTTTGATAATTATGTTGAAGAAAATTAGAGAGAATGGTATCTTCTTTTTGATCAGCTAATGTGCATGCATGGTCTATATTAAATATAAGAATCAATGAAGGTTGATCTACCTCATCTTCTTTAGCACATAATGTAGGCTTTAGTGTAAAAATTGGCTATGTTGGGGGATAAAGAACTAACTGCTTAGTGTGGTAATAATTGGATATCATCATGTTACCTATTCTAAAACTAATGAAGGCATCATCTTTGGCAAGCCAAGGTCATCCTAAGATAAGGAGGTATCTACCCAAATTATACTTAGGCTGCAACATAATGAAATCTATAGGATACTCCCAAGAATCTATAATGATAATAAGATCTTCAATGATTCCATCTGGTTTGACTATAGACCTGTCAGCCATTTGCAATAGTGTAGATGTGGGACAAATATTATTTAGCTATAGTTTATGCATAGTTTTGATTGTCATTACATTTATTGTATACCCCAAGTCTATCAATGTGTTGGATAACTACTGGTCATGGATCTAGACTATTACTACTGGGCATCTTAGATCTAAATATTTCCTTAGTAGGGTGTTCCCTAGCATGATGTCTACTAGTGGCCAATCACATGCATAGTATTAGGATATTTTTTCTTCTTTCCTAGTTTTTACAGATAGAGGTCTCTAACATCTTTGGAATATATGGGTACATCCTTGATGGCCTAGAATAGAGAGATTTTGATGCAAAGGTCATTAAGCTATCCCATGAAATAAAACTCAAGTTTAATGTATGGTGTTGAAGGCTGAGATGTTCTAGAAATTGGGGGCTATTTCATTAACAACTTTACTTTTTGGTTCATAAAGTTCTTAAGGTAATGGAGGTGGGTTAGCACATTCTTCTAGGGTTTCATCATCTGACTCCCTTATTATGAGTGGTACTAGGGGTGGTATAACATTCCTTAAATAGAGGTGAACTTCATTGATGGTCACCATGTATGCCAAGCACTGAATAGGCTCAATACTAAATGTGGATTTCACTAGCTTATTTTCAAGATTCTATATGGGTTGGGTAGGTAGCTAGTTAGGCTTGGGTGTAGCTTGTGTATTAGGCATAAGAGTAGGATGTTTTTATTTCTATTGTGGATAAAATCCACTTGAAGAGCTTCCCCATTCCTAGACAGGTCTCCATGGTTGTTGCCACTAGTTTATGAAGGGTGGGCCTTTGGGTGGTTGTCAATATTACATCCAATATGGGGATACATTTTGTGGAGGCTACCAAGATGTGGTGAGGTAGCTTGCTTGAGGTGGTTTCTAGATATAATTAGGAGGTGAAATTTTCATCTAAGGACTAGTCCAATCCTGAGTAGCATGTACAAATTATGAATGAAATGAGGTAAAATTTACAAAAGGTGGATTTTATCCCATACCTTAATAAGGTGGTTATTGAACCCATGGCCTTATTTATCTAACAAAGAAAACTTGGTTACTATCTCCTCCTATAACATGTATCTCTACTATATTTGGTCTTTTATTGTGATGTGAGCTACTTTATCCCAAACCTCGTGACATCTACAATCAACATTTTTCTTCTTACAGTCTAGATAGTAAATGGTCAAGGCTTGATCCAAAGCTACTTGATTTTGTCTTAAGTGAAATCTATCTAGTTGGGTTTCCAAATGGCTACTAATATCTTATTTCATATCTTATAATAGGTTACTTGCCTTAGTTTTTAATAGGCCATTTGTAGCTAGCAATGGAAGCTTGTTGTCTCTAACTTTGTTTATGATAGATCTAGAATAATTCTTTCTTAGATTTTTTATATCTGAGAATAATAGATGAGAAATATCCCCTCCACTCATTAGGTCCAAGGATTTAAGACAATATTCTCTGACCCATTTCAATAATATGAGTTTCAAAGGTTCTTCTCTAAGTGCACTTTGCTTGAATTTTTATACACTGAACATGAACCGTTCAATATAGTCATCCAAGGATTCATCCCTCTCTTGAGTCATTCTAAAGATGTCGTTTATTCTATAACTTCTTCCTCTTCCATATTCCTGATACTTGGTCAAAATTTTATTTTTCATGTCTTTCCAAGTATAGATTGAATTACTACCTAGTCCCATAAACCAATAAAGTGTTGAGTCTTAAAGAGTCGCTAGAAAAAAATTCAAATTTTTGCGCATCCTACCTATAGTAATAGCTTCTATAGAGGATATCAAATTTGAATAATAATGTGTCTAGGTCTTTTGATAATGTACCTTTAAAATTGGGCAAGGTTGAGGGTGGAATGTTTTTCATTTATGTTACATCTGTTGCATCTAAAATAGGAAATTCAAAAGTAACTATGTCTGGAGTCCCATATCATCCACAAAGACTCTTTCTCTACTCATGATGGCTCTTCTTGTGATATGGATACCAAAGGTACTTAGGATCTCATCCACAAACTCTATGTCAATCCCTTGGTCAGCATGATAATAAACATGTTTCTATTGATCCTTGGTCTTTTTACTAGATGAAGGGTCTAAAGATTCTCCTGGGGTTCTTTTGATTTGATCAAGAAAGCCTTGCTAAAATGTTGTAAATATGTTACTCTTTAGAGTGTCTAGTTCATGTAGTTCCTCTCCTTAATTTCTTCTTACTAACTCAGCTAATGCTTCTTCTACTTCTATTTCCTTTTTCAAAGCCAATAATGCTTCTTCTACAAGTTCCTTCCTTTGGTTTGTAGTGTTCTTTTTTTCAAGAGCCTTCTGACTTATGGTATATTCTTCAATAGAATTCTTAGTTGATATAGGTATTTGTGGTTCTTTCCCAATAGTAACTTATGGCTTATTTGGTAAGAATCTCCCTTGAAAATCTCTTTCTCTCTACATAATTTTTATGCCACTCCTTTGACTATCATGTCCCTTCCTACATAGAGTTAGTTTTAGGGGGTTGTTTCAAGGGGTTTGTTAGAGCAAATATAGAAATAAAGTAATGTTGAAATCAAAATAAAAGGAATTAAAATTATAATTCTATAAATTAGTAAAGATTATCAACTGAAATCAGGAAAAGTTATTATAGAAAGTAGGAAATGAAAGTAAGAAAATTTATTCTAGAAAGTAGTAAATAAAAGTAGGAAAATTTATTCTAGAAAGTAGGAAATGAAAGCAAGAAAATTTATTCTAGAAAGTAGGAAAATTAAAATCACACTTTGCCAAAAATAAATCACTTTTAAAAGACAAATTATAGAAATATGAATTAAGTAACTTATGCATTGTTTACTTCCAAAAACTTAGACATTTGACATAAGACACCATAGTGCCCTCACTTGACTTGCCTGGATGGAACTATATGTCCAAAAACTTAGACATATAGCATAAGACACCACATTATCCACACTCAACTTGCCTGACTAGGTATAATAGTGCATTAACCAAAAAAAATAATGATTGATTTTAGAAATAATAATTGACACCCTCCCCAAGAATGATGCCAAAATGGTGTGTAGACTAATTACCAGATTCATCAGTCTGATTAAACATTAATTATCAACCCAAGGTGTGTAATATTTTCAAGAGTGTTAGCACCATATGTATTATTTATTCATAAATCAACTTACTTTTCTAGTTGTAGTATAATGAATGTATGCTAAATTTACCAGACAAATATATTATGAAACTATTGTGATAGAATTCTAAAACTATTCCACACTTATATAATCAAACTTAATAGTAAAATAAACTTACACAACACACTAATAATTAAATAGGGTCAAAATATTCACATCAGCTCATTTTAAGGGGGGGCCTTCTTTGTTCAGAACTAAGCTCCAATCCCTCTTTAAGAGAATTCATGAACTTCTTAAAAATTCAACTTTCTCATTACTTAATTCTAAATAGAAATGATATAGTTTAAAAACTTCTACTATTACCTTCTCAAAATTATCTAACTCCTAGTCTGAACTAGGTTCTACCTTTAAATACAAAAGGTAGTTTATTGACTCTTAACTAAAAATACCAAACTAGGAAAAAATACAAATACTTAGAAACTACCCCAATCAACCTTCAAGTGGTTAGTAACTAAAGTTAATTATTTTAGGTTTGGCTAGGTTAGAGACAAGGTATGTTATTTTTTTATTTTATTTCCTTTTGTCTTTTCTCATTATCCTTATCTTTCCCACCTTTGGAAACACATCCAATGTCTCCTTGCATGTAGGAAATATAGATAACAACTATGAATTTTCCCATCATCCATTTGGTTTTCTAAAATAGCTGGATGTGTCTACAAGATCTCTTCAATAATGACTGTGTTTTGCATAGTGACTGCAGGCACTATATAGTAGCTATAGGTAACTTGTAGGTGAAACATTTAATTGCTACCTTCACTATGTAGTGGCTACAAGAAACCTATAGGTGAAGCCTATAGTTATTGTGGGTATTTTTCAGTGGCTATAGGTAACTTGTAGGTGAAGCCTATAGTTATTGTAATTATTTTGTAGTGGCTAAAGTCAACCTATATGTGAAGCCTATAGTTGTTATGGTCACTTTGTAGTGACTATGGTCAACCTGTAAGTGAGGCCTACAATTACTATGGGTATCCTATAGTAATTATGGCTTTGCAATATCCTATAGCCTTTCATGACCCTTCAAATGTTTGTTAGATAAAGTCACACCAATATAATTCAATCAAGGAAAATCATAAATAATTCATAACATAACACAAATATGTATCAATTTACATAAAAAATCATAAATTCATTCATTCATTTGCATAAGTGACAGATAGTTATGGGATTTACATAAAAAGACATAGACTAAGCATGGATGAGGATATAAAAGTAAGAAATTGGTACCCTCATTAAATGTTATCTCAATTTGGAGGCAAAGAAGAATAAGAGTGAGGCTATATCTTCTATTTTAACACAAACATCTATGGTGATGAATCCTTCAAATTTAATGCATCCATGTAGATGTGCACTCAACCTAATTGAAAGGGCTAATTTTATGCATGATAGACCAATATAATGACATCAATTTTTGTATTCTCAATATACTTAGGTTGGAACTTAATGTACAATTTTCCTCTATTATTTTTTAAACATGCACACATTGCATAATATTGTAAAGGATAACTTTAATTCTTGATAAATGTAAGTTAAATTTATGTATACATTACATAAAATTTTGAAACTAAAATTAGAATTGAGGTTATAACCTGCCATATAATCAAATTTTACATGTCCTTGGAGGATGAGGCAACACCTCCCCAAGTCTATTTAAACATATGTAACCCACATTTTTATAGGGTTGGAAAATTTCAATACATAAGCAAGATCAAATTTTATTGTCAATGAATGTGTTTGTGTATTTTATCTCCAATATCTATGTAATTAGGTTTGATTTTTTTGGTTGTTTTGATTTAGTAATTCTCAGTGTGCAATAGTTATGAGGAATTATTTCTTATTATGATTAATATGCTAGTTTTAGATGTGCAAAAGATATTAAATAATTATAAATTATGTTGATCATTTTTGAGTAAGTTAACTATTTTAATTTTATAAGTGTGTAAAAGTGATTTAAATGATATAGTATTTCATGTATATGCAATAGCTATCTTAGATACCTCCCTATTCTAAGTCATAATCTTCTAAGTAAGGGTGTGTAACAACTACTCTAAAAGGAGAAACCTTTGACTAATATCCTTGAGTTTCTTATATCAAATTATCCTAGACTACTTGACCATGTCTATCTATGTGTGTGTAACTAATTCTAGCAATAGACATTGATTCTAAAAACACTTGTCCACTTAGAGTCTAACTTGATAGGTGATTCTTAAAGTCATAGAGTCCTTATTTTATGACCTACCCTTTCCTCTATTTTATTTATGAAATATACCCACTCTATATTAGTAACCATCCATCTACCAAATTGCCTAGCTTTTGACTTTCATTTAGAGACCATTCATCTATTCATAACCCTAGTTAACAACCAAAATGCCCTGCCTATTATTCCATCACATAGTTGTTAAAATTGGATACTTGAAACTCATGCCCTAAAGTATATTTTACCTCCATTGGGATCTTTAAATATTATAGGCTACCTCAATACGAATTAGTGTGCATAAAAACTACATCATTACTTCTATTATTTGAACCTCTCCCCCTTCCTCTCACATTCACATTGGTCTTGAATGCTTCCTCATGGGAGAATTTGGATGATATATTAATCCTTTATTAATTGGTTTATAAGGAACCCATTAGTTCATTTATTATCATTTGCCTCAAATCCTTTGAATCTTCAATTGTAACCATTATAGGGTCAAATCTAATTAGAAGGATCCTCAACAACTTCTCTATGATCCTTTTATTTTTGAGGGTATTACCACATCTTCATTTTATTGAAAATATTCATTATCTTTGTGAATAAGTCATTGATAGACTCATTCTTCTTCATTTTTAAGGTCTTAGAGTCCCTTATTAAGAGATGGAACCTGACAAGCAAATAGCATGAATTCTTTCTGGAAAGTAACTGACAAGTAAATGTAAAAAAAGACATGGCTAAATATGAATAAGGCTCATATAGTCAGAGTATTCTATGAAAAACTATGAAAAGACATGATATGTGTGTTTTCTTGACCAATTTAGGGTGTATACATTTTCCCCCTTTTAATCTCATGATGTAATGGAATGAAGTACTAAAGTAAAAGAAATAAAATAAAATGTGTACCTAAACCTACCTGTGTAGAAATGAATGTGCTAAAAAAGGGTCAAACTCACTTCCTAGCCAAGGAAGTGGATGGAAAGTTAAATAGTGCCTAGAGAAATAAGGAATCCTTGAAATAGATGCCCCCTATACTAAATCTAGAAGTGGAATCCATGTAACATAGAGAAGGAGGGTAATGTTTGCCCCCTATGTTGAATTTGATTGGAATGAGAAATGCTCAGAGGCCCAAAACCAATGTCTTCCCTCTATCCCACATAAACTCATGTAATCTAGAATGTGTGTATATAATTTGTATGTTATGAATGGTAAAATATGTCTTTCCCCCACTCTAAATATCTAAACTAGAACTAATAAATGATTAGAGGCCCAAAACCAATGTCTATCCTCTATCCTGTACAAACTCATATAGTCTGGGTCTAGGTAATATAATGGACCAACCATTGTAGATAACTATACATTCCAACCTAGTGACAACCTAGGTATATTTAGGTGTAGTCTAAAACTCTGGTAAATGTGCAAAAGAGAATGTCATGTATCATCATTCCAATCTGTATAATCTTAGATGATGAAGAACATGAATATTTATGCCATGCCCCTAAATTTGGTATGTAAGTGATGAGTATGCATAATCTGGTAATTTATATAACCACATGTGATATGACCTATCATTCCATGCCCGATGTGTAAAACTAGAAATCAAAACACTATGCTCTGCACTATGCCTATAATTTGTGATCTAGTCTTGTAACTATGTCATGTTGTATGAAGATGTATGTATGATATATAGTAATGTTCATGCCCCCATATATGGTATTTAAGTTTAAATCTATATCAAATTCACTATGCATCCATATAATCTGAACCACTATATGTAACTAGTCTATGTATCTATAAGCTAAAATTGTTATGGATCTATATGATATGAACCACTATATCTAAATAGACTATATATCTATAGACTGAAGGTATATCCATCTGAATGTCTTGAGTAATGCTAAGTGACTCATGTAATCTAAATCACTATATATTTTGACCAATTTGAGTTCAATCTGATAATCTAACTACTAGATGTGTATGAACCATGGTGTATCCATCTATGAGAGTGGATAGGCATGTTAGGTAAGAGTAGGAATAAGAATAATAGGAATGGTGCCCCCCTTTTGGGGATAGGGATGAGATATCATGATAGAAGAGTTTGAGCCAAAAGCGATGACTAGTGGCTAATGATAAAAATAAGGTTGGTATAGTTTGTATTGATTGAGTGGTTATTTGATTGATTAGACTGAGTCTTTGGAATTAGAACAAGTTTTTGATTGGTGATGATCAAGGTGTATGTCAAAGTGTAAGAGAAATGTAGAGATATGTGTGTCATAGTAGGCAAATGACATAGTAAGAGAGAAAGGCTTACATGATTTTGAAGGTATCATTGTCATGATTATATGGAATAAAATGGTTTACAAAATAGAATTATGGGGTTCTAATTATGGGTAAAATGTTATTTTGTTTTGGATGAAAAAGTTGTTTGATATAAGAAAATTGGATTGATTCTTGATTTATTTGTGCATTGACTAGGTTGAGATTTAGAGCTCTAGAGTAGGGGATATGCCAAGGAGACAAGCACCTATTGTGACCTTGTTTGAACATTTGGTAGCTGAAGTGGAGGCTAGTGGTGATGTTACCCTGGTAAGTAGCTAAAATGCATGATTTTTGCCTATTTGGAAGCTTGTTTTTACATTTTTTATCTTTTTTAAGTAGTTTAGGAAATGTTTGACTAGTTTTAGTGCTCCTATCTAGGAGTCAGCAATCCTATCTAGGGTCAACACTATTATTTAGGTTCCATCACCCATATCCATTGTTGATGTCCTTTTTGTAGCATTGTTGCCCACTAGGGCTGATTTTCTATGATTCTATTTTGTTGCATGTTGTTGTTTAGCTTGGATGTTTACTTGTCATGGTTGACTAATATATATGTTATTTTTTGGTGTTTTACAAGGTGAGGTGTGGATTAAAGAGTTTCATAAAGGTTAGGTGATGGAGACATTAAGGATTTTGCCATTATCTACTAAGGAGAGTTGTCATGGATAGGGTAGGGTTCGGTCATGTGTGTGACCTAGGCATTGTGCAATGGGATAGGTATCTAATTACCACCTTATGTGAGAGGTGGAATGCATATACATGTACTTTTTGGCTTCCTATAGGGGAGATTACTATGACTCTGGAGGATGTGTATCACATTTTGTATTTACCAATTAGTATACAATAGGTGACATTGTAGGATGACATGGGTACTAATGTTATTGATTGTGCATCTTTGTATTTTGCTAGTGTGCCCTTAGACATACATCAGAGAGGTAGTGATAGTGATGTGCTACTATCAGTTATAGTATAGTCTAGTGTTCTACATTTGTAGAAGTGGTTGGTTGTGTTGGCTTCATTATTTTTGTATATGGGAGTGGAGTGTCGATTGCATATAGGATGTGTAGGATTATTTGTAGTGTTCACATTAGGTTTACCAAATATTTTATTATTTTTAGGAAACTAGGGTCTAGTTCTTAAACAATAAAGGGTCTAAAATAATGGGAAATATCTAATCAAATATAATAAAATGTAGATTTTGATTAAAATTAATTACATCAATTACATGGGGAGAGAAATAAACTTATCTAGAAAAATAGGCTAAAATGAATGATTTAAGATTTGTAATTTGTTGCATAGGATTGAGATAGTATCACAAATCCATACCTACTTTTTGTTTTGTGAAAGTATAAGAGCATTGAAATAGGAAACCCTGGTGTCTAGTGCTATAGTCCTTTTCTACTATTGTTATCTTGAAGGCTTGATCTTTTTAGGTTTTATCTATTGTCTCAGTGTGAGCCTATGAATGAAATTTCAAAGGTTGAATGTCAATAGAGATTGTTGTTGGTCTATTTCAATCTCCAAACCCTAAGTTTATCTACACACATGAAATAACAAATATATCAAAAACATAAGGGGTAAAAACTAGGTTAGGGGAAGTATGATCACATGATTTAGAACCCATATTATATGGATCTTTGTCTACATTAACCCTCAAGCTAGGGTCTCAGATCAAATTTAGTTCTCCCTTAGGGAACATTCATAATCATTACACATGGTAGATGTAAAAATGACTTTTGCCTCAACCTTTCCATGATCAAGCATGAAAATATATGTGTGATGCATAATACTAAGTTATACTATTGACTGATTTTAGTTATGTAATGTGCCAAAGTAGTAAGTGATAGACATAAAATGCCTTGTGAAGTACTTTATATAGGAGACTCTTTGTTTTGAATTTTGGAGCTTTATTCACATTTGGCTGACATTGGAAACTTAAGGATGAAGCTAAGAAAGGGGTTAGGACTCATTAATTGAGGGAAATTAATCATTGGAGATCAAAAAGACCTTGGATAAGAGCACTAGAAATGGACACCCTAGGGTCCAGTGTTATAGTCCAATCCCAGCACTCTTTCCCTATAGGATTGGGACCTAAGGGACAGAATGACCATGAGAAATCTGACCTAGCTAAGGTGGAATGAGGTTCTATAAGTCTACAGATGACTATAAATAAGAAAAAATATGACTCAAACATGAAACAAGACCAAGATGAGTAAAAAGAAAGACATGGCTAAATGTGAACAAGGCTCATATTATCCAATCAAAATTTCTTGTGAAAGGACTATGAAAAGACATGATATGTGTGGTTACTTGAATAATTTAGGATAAGTATAGTTTTATACAATAACACATTATGATCTTGTTTGATTTTAACAAACTTGTCCTAGTGAACACAAGTTCCATTTTCTTAGATCTAAACCAATCACAAGCCTTCTATAACTTCTATGCATCACAAAAATTTCACTAGGGGAATATTTTACACATATATTACCATTATCTAACTATCCCTACTATTAATACTTTAGTTCATTAAATTACACAAAATATATCATTATTGTTCACTTACTTTCACCTTACTATCTTACTAGATATCTATGTTTCTAAATATATTGATGTTACTAGTTTCTTATGTAGATCAATTCCACTTATTAATGCATACTTATCATGTTTGATTATTTTCTTCATGATTTTTGTTTATTCTTTACTCTGAATTATGTACATTTCATTTTCCTTTTGTGTGGTTGTATGTCTTATTGTATGTTTTCTATATGGGTATGTGATATTTGAACATTTCCTTTGTATGTGGCTCCTTTGCCTTCTTATTTGCTTTGTGTTCTTTTGTGTGTGCTCTTTTTGTATGTATCATAGCCATGAATATTTTTTTCTCAATTTTTTATTCCATGATCAATACCATACATCTCCCTAATTTTTTGATGCCATGATCCATATCATTCATCTTTCCCTAGTAGTTGTATTCAGTTTCAAGTACTTGGTATTCATCATTTATTGACTATGTTTCTAATTTATAGCACATATTTAGACATGATACTATCTATTCTTTGTATAATTGTATCATACATTACTAAGTTTATCATATTATCAATATGATTCCATTATCTCTAATTTTATCATTATCATTCCAAATTTCAATATTTTCTATAACATAATTTGCATAAATGTTTTTTGAGCTAAGTTATTATGCAGGCTTCATAACTCACCTTAAAAGAGGGGGAATACATAGTGGCTTGTCTTAGATACTATGTTGAAATAGTTCATTACACATATAATAAAACACATTATATATTCAATCAATCACAATACATACTTATTCTATACTTAAAAAAACTTTCAAACAATAATGTAGGCCATAGTTGTCTATAACAATGTGCTTTCATCCTAGAAGTTAGAAACAACATTTTCTAAAATTCTCAAAATTTCACTCAATCCACAAATTAGTCTTCATTAGGTACTTAGAAACAATTTATATATTTATTCATAGGTTGTCACAAATTTTCCTTAGAATTTGGGGCATCATGCACAACATGTGTTCCAAAATATTACATAATTTCACTTATAAATTTATTTAATTTTACTCAATGATCATAATCAATATACTCATATATCATATTTAGGGCATTTGTTTGGTACATGCTCACTTTCTTCCTTAGTTTTTATAGTAGTTTCTTAAAAGGAATGGAAATCCATTTCATTGTCTACATTATATACATCAAACTCATATCATACTATTTTCACAAGTGTTTTTAACTAGAAATGAATTTTATTCCATTTTCAAAAGTAGATTCACCTTTTTCACAAGATTTTAAACTAGTTTTACACCATAATAATCTATTTGAATTCATACAAGGATTCCAATCCACTATACTACCTCAAGTTGTGTGATTATGTATTCAAACACATCTTAAGTTCTTAAGCACATTCTCTTAAAAATGAGGATTGGAGCATGTATAATCCAATCCATGTTATTTAATGTAGATAAATATCCAAGGGTCTTACCTTCTCCAATCACTAGTTTTTCACGAAGAAAACATAATGGTTTATGTACCTAAACACATGTATTTGTTCCTTATTATTTGATCTATAATTGTTTTAATCTTTAATTTAATATTTTAATCCTAATTAAGGAATTGTGTGTGTGTGTGTGTGTGTGTGTGTGTGTGTGTGTGTGTGTGTGTGTGTGTGTGTGTGTGTGTGTGTGTGTGTGTGTGTGTGTGTGTGTGTGTGTGTGTGTGTGTGTGTGTGTTTCATTTCAAGTTTGCATGAATCATATTTGAATGTGTGGTCTACATCTAGCCCTACTCAACATAGGTAAGCTCAAGTATAATTATTTTTATTTTACTATAGTGCTTTTGCTTTTATTCATTACTAGAATAAAATGGGGCCGAATGTAGTCACTAAAATAAACATTTAATGATAAAATAATTAACTTGTGACCCCTAATTTTACACACTTGTCTCATGATCAATTCCATGGTTCAAAACTACCATAACTCTATTTCTATGCAGATAATCCATGTCCTTAAGCAATTTTGATACATGATATTCCTATTATTCATTCGAAGAAGCATAAATTCACTATAAGACTTATCCACACTTCCCATTTATTTATCTTTGCATCTCAGACAAGGCCACTCCTTTGGTACTATATTGTTCATCAAGAGTGTCTAAATCCTTTAGACACGTCCTCCTACCAGACAACATCTAATTGTTCAAATTCAAATTCACCCAATGGATCATCCCATATGTTTTGTAAGCCTCATTTGAGGAATTTTCAAAAATATCACTATAAAGCTACATTTATAAAAAAAAATCATTAGAGTCTCATATGATTGAAAATTACTAGAATATTTAACTACACATTGAAAATAAATTACCTATTATTCTCAATTCTAAGTACATAAAACCCAAGTAGCCCTAAGCTAAGTCTGCATACACCTCTAAGTCATAGGTAATTATTGAAGCACTAAACAAAAATTACACCAACATATAGCATTACACTGGTATTTCACACAAACCACCATAACATGGGAGAATGGAATGGATTTTAATCCCTCTTCGAAGTATTTGTATGTAAGCAGTGCTCAACATCAAGGGTGTTGAGTTCAAACACAACTTTAGCCACTAACCCTTTCTTTATTTATTTTGTTTATTCCTCATGAGATTTGAACTAAGGTTCCAAGTGAAGATTAAGGTACATAATGGTTAATGCATCAAATCAAGTGATATAGATCACACACATGGGAATCACATTCAAAGGTGAACAAACCCATTTTTACATAGAGATTAAAAAACCCTACCCAACACTAGTGCTACCTACAAATGACAACATAGATTAAACTTATCTGAATAACATGACCTTGTCCTAAATAGATGTGAAGCCATTTTCCTAGCTCATAGTGACCTCTTAGAGTCCTAGATCAAATTTTATAGTCATAGTCATAATATTGCATGTTTGATTTCTAGATAAGTCTTTCCTCTTTATTATTTTCCATTTTTAGCTTATTTCCTAAAATAGTAAGTTCCATATCATTTTTTTTATTTATTGCATATTAGATACACTCTATTTACTCAGGTGTTTACCTAAATTATATTTTATTTATTTGTCTAATCCCTAATTTTTAATAAAAATTTATACAACATACTCCACCAAATATTTCACCTTTTCAAGTTATAGGTCCTAAAAAATATACTAAGAGCAGTGATCAAGACAATTAAATTGTGGATCTTGGTGCCATCTCATATTTATATTCATCTACATGTATCACTTTTCATCTATGAAAATTCACCTTCCACATTTTTTATCTAATCATGCATATTAGTCTTCCCATTGCTAGGATAATGGGCTAGTTTCCTTTATAAAATGTAAAAAATACATAAACATTCAAAAACACCTAAACAAATTAAAATATGAGAAAATAAAAAACATTATTAAAAAGTCAAAATTAGGACCTAAGAATGATATAATTTGTTAGTTTACTTTGTTACATATGTTATTTATCACATGTTTGCTAAATAGCATATTATTTTTCAAAACATGCATGAGTTTCACATGGTATAAGAGTGTAATGCAGAACATATATTTCTATATATATTATTAAATGTTAGATTCCCTTATACCCAGTGTTCATGCCTATGTTGGGGGTGTATAATTCTATAGGTTACATTATCAATAAGTTATATCTTTTTATGACTTATCTACCATGTCGAGTTGTTTATATTACAAATGTATTGTTATTTTCTCATATATTACATTTTTATACATAGATATGCTAATTTTCTATGCTATAAAATTGATACTTGTGGATAGTTTAGGTTAGTTTTCACTTGTTCTATGCTCCTTTGATGTTGTTTTATTTTCTTGCATGATAAGATAGACATTGCTTACATATTCTGTGTGTGGCCTTTAGCCGTATGTTTGAAATATTTTCTTATGTGACATTACAACATGTACATTGATTTTATCCCTTGGCATTAAGTGTATAATATTTTCTTATACAACATTTTAACATGTCTATTTATCATGGCCCTTGGCCTTTGTGTGAAAAAAATTCTTGAACATATCTATGATATTTTGATTGATATGTGAGATATTTGAACATGTCCATTGGTTATGGACCTTAGCCTTATATGTGTCATATTTTATTTTGAGAATTTTTAACATGATGATTGGTTATGGACCTTGGCCTTATATGTTTCATATTTTATTTTAAAACATTTGAACATGTCCATTTCATATGGTTGTATGCACTAAAATCTGCTCACCCCACTAATTACATTAATTATATTAATTTAACCTAATAAAAATATTCCCTAGATAATTCACTAATATCCCATTCCCTATTTACTACATCTTACAAACCTTATTCCACCCTATAACTAATTAATCCCCTTCATTAATCCACTAATAAAACCCATTTACCTACTAACTTACTACCTAAGCCATTTGTTAATTTAAAAATATAATTTATTCTACCTACCCATCTACCACCCTATTCCTAGATATTCCTAAACTCCTAAACCCTAGTAAATATTTATATAATTAGATTATTCTATACATCTCCTCCATTTTATCCCCTTTTCCTCTAGAATTTTCCATTCTAGAGATTTCCAAGGAATTTTAAATTCCTTGGAAATATCTTATCCATTGATCTCAATGGCTCAAAATTAAATTTGAGTCATTGATTCTTCCCTCCACTTCCTATATAATTAAGTAACCCCTTTCATGAAAATAAACTAGAAACTTGGAATCCATCTTCTTATCTTACTGCCTTACATCTATAAATAACCTTCTTTCATCCATCAAGAGCCACTATTAATCACAATTATCCTTTGGAAGCCATTATCAAGAAAATACAAGCAATCTAACAACCATCAAATTGGCATCAATTATCCATTTCAAAATCTTAGAGAGGAGTTATAAAGAGGTAAAATGATGGTAAGATTTATCCTAACAATTTGATTATATCTTTTATCCCCTCCTATTGATGTGTTTAGATTTTAGGTTTTTATTTCTAAAAAATAGTAATAAGAGGTTAATCTAAAATTTAGGATACATTTTTGAAACCACAGTGGGAGATTACTCCATAATATAATCTTATAAGTTTGTTAAAAGACATTTGAAAGCTTGAAAGAACAACTGGATATGTATTGACTAGTGGATTTTGAAAATTTGTCATGTACAAGTGGTCTGTGATTTTGCACTAGTATCTACAGTATTGCAGTTGCAGTTTTGCAAGAAAATAATGATATTATATAACAGTCTTATTTTAACCACTAATAGCTTAGGGTTTTATAGGTTTTTGGCTTTGTGAAAAATCACTAATTAAAAATGTATGGTTTTACTCTGCTAATCATAGTTTTGTAGGTCAAGTCATAGATTTGAAGAGTCTATTAGTTGGGGTCACATCTTTGTTACTAACCTTTCTACAATTTTATTGTCTATCTGGAAGTGTCTTTATTTTCTATGTTTAAGGAAAGGAAGGAATAGTCATGCATTTTGGTTGTTTATAACCAACACACAATACTATGACTTTTGAAGTAGTAGTCTTGACCTAGTAATTATGGTTTTATTCTCATAATCATGGTTTTATCGAATCTCTAGTTTTCCCTACATATATATCCCTTATTTATCACTAACCTCCTTTGAAATTTATTGTTTTTTTGTGTGTTTCTTAGAAGGGTCTTTTGTCTCTTGTGTGCAAGGAAAAGAAGGATTTATCAAGATTTTTACCATTTTGTGCATAACCTACAATACCATAACTTTCCCATATGTGGCCTTGACCTGGTAATCATGGTATTTCCATTGAGAATTTTTTTTCCCTTCCTACCTAAACTAGTAAAAATTTGACTTGTTAGTTCCTGATTTCTAGAAAAGGATTGTTACGCTTCTTTTAAACAATTATAAGTCCTCCAAATCTATCTCTTTTATATCCTTAACTATCTTATAAATTGGTCATTTATGCCTAACTGTGTTCTTGAAATGGATATTTTGAGTTTGTTGTGTGTCTAGGACAATAGGTAGAAGAGGAGTGTAGACACTAGAAAACTACACACATACAGTTTTCAAAGATTAAATGTCACAGGACCCCCTAAACACCCCTTAAACCTTCTTAACCTCTAACCCACCCCTCTTAACCTAACCAAATCATTATTATCTTATTCACATAGTACTATCCAAAATTAATATTTTAAATTACTATTCAAAAATACTATTCACTATCACTATTCACTGTGGGACCCACTATCACTATTCATGATGACATGGCATGTAAAATGACAAGTAACATGGAAGGTGATATAGTAAGTTATTTGGAAAGTAAAATGACTTATAAGTGAGGTGGCTTGATGTGAGACATCATACCCCACCTGGGACCCTTTCCCAAGGTGCTTAATGACCTCAATTAAGCATCAAAAGGGGCCCCTTTTGAAATATGGTGAATTTCCCCTTAAGGGGCCATCATTCAACATATATTTTTTCTTCACACATGAAAGTTCCCTTAAAAATTGTGTACCCACATCTTTAGTGCCTTGGAAAAGAAAAGTGCACTATATCCACCCATTCTTGACTTTTTAACCCAAATGGGAGACCCATGATCAAGGTGAGAATCCCACAACCCTCATATTTTAACTCATTTATGTAACACATGGAAAATACATCCATACTTCTACTATTCCCTCTTTTGTCATGGTTAATGATAAAAAATGTTATAAATACCCCCCTCTCCTTCACCCAAGGTTAAGTGGAAAGTTATTCTCTGGTTATTAACATCTTGTTGTATGTCTTTAAAGGAGTTCATTTTTGAGTTCATCCACATCTTGGAGGAAAATAATTAAAATAAATGAATCTCTACCAAAATTACCTCGAGACATCTTCAACAACATTATCAACAATAACAACATTCTTCTTCAAGCTTGGAAGGTAACATTTGATTTTATTTCTTCAATTTAAATTTATCATCCCCTTAGATTTTTAATCTCTTTATCCCCACTTATCCATTTTCTCCCTTTTTCATTTAATTATCTCAATCCATTTTCTCCCTTTCAATCTATATCCATTCATACCTTTGCCACTTTTACCCTCCTTATCCTCTTCCCCTTTTGCCATACCCTCCTTACCCTCTTTCCCATTTTCCATCTTAATTACTTACCTTATTACCTCATCAACTATTCACCTATTTATCCCATTTAAACCTTTAACTTTTTATTACCTTAACCATTTATCAACCAACCAACTCACCTTTCTTTAATCCCTTGTTAAATTTCCAAATCAAAACCATTACCTTACTCTGACTAATTTTCAGCATTAATTGCTTTATTTAGTCATTGTTTTAAAAGAACTTAAATTTCTTGTCTTAATTCAGTTATTTGTTGTTATTTACTTTTTTTTTTAATTTATTTATTTTATATTTTAAATGCAATAATTTTACTTAACTTTATTTTATGTTATATGTTAAAAATAAGTGGATTGACAGCCTCCTAGAAAACTTTCGCTTCTAAGATCTACCTCATGTTAGGCAATCCACCCAACCACTTGTCTAACCAAAAAGTTTTGTGGTAGTGATTTATTAATGGAGGTAATTCTTACCTATTCAAATATTATTTATCACAAATTTTGGATTCAACACTCATGCATTTAATATGTAGTCTTATACACACCCTTCTTAACTAGTTTCTTTTTTTCACACTCAAGAAAAAATGAAAATTAGATAGAAACATTTTGGCACGTCCAATGGGACCCTTGAGTTTTCTTGAGTTATTAGATGTTTTATTACATTTATAATTTCATTAGTGAAATTCATTTATTTTAATTCTTAGAAAATTAAGTTTCTTTCTTTACAAAAAAAAGTTTTAGTTGCATTTTTTTAGAAAAATTAAATTTTATTGCATTTCTAAAAAGAAAGAAAAGAGCATTCATACTAGGATTAGGATTGCATTTTCATGTTAAATTTAGGTGAATTTTATTTATTTTTTTATTCATTCAAATAAATCAAAAAAAAAAAAAAATTGGCTAAAATTGAGTGCATCCATTGACTGCTTGCTTGATTTTAGCTCACCTAGTTTAATTAAAAGTATTATGAATTAATCATAGTTCATAAATGTTACACAACCCAAACCACTTACACAAAAAAACATAAAAACACACTTAATACAAGTCTAAACTAGGATTTCATCACCTAACGTATCACCTTACCTTTTCCTAGTTATCTTATTTGGATTTGATCATCGAGGAGATATCCAACTCAATTCTCTAGCTGAGTATAAACTATAAAAATAGGTACATATTAGCTAAACAATTGCACTAGCTATAGGATTGTGACATGAGGGATAAAATCCCCAAGTATTAGGCTACATACTCAAACCAATATAGGCTTCTATTGAGTACCTAAACATAACCCAAAACCAATCATAGACTACCTTGTTTAAGACCTATTCAAGCCAATTTCCTCTTCACACTTTTCTAAGGCATAATCCAAAAGAGAGATTAAAAAAATCTAAGATTTAATGCACTCTTAGTGAATTCATTATTTTCCTTTATCCATTTTTTCACTTTGTTTGATGTGTGAAAATGTATCATCCTTTTTTTATCTTCTCATATGGTTCTCACTCACCAATAGCAAAAAGACTTCAAAGAACAAAACCCACCACCAAATCAACCATCACTAAATTCCACCTCTTCATCCATGGAACACATTTATGAACCCATAGACTCCCCTCACTCTCTAGGAAGTCTTACTCGAGTAGTCATAGGAGATGAAAAATTTTCCACTTTCCTTAACAACAATCATGCAGCCTTATAACACTACCTAAGAGCCACATCTTACCAAATCTTGATTTCAACCCCACCCATAGATTTGCCTTATGGCATGCCTCTCCACCTCATGGGTAATACCTCTACTACCATAAGAACTATTCAACCTTTAGTTTCCCAAATGTTATCATCAACCAAAAACTCCCTTGAAACTAACTCACCAACCCAAACTATCACTGCCCTATACCTCTTACTAATCACTCCCGCGTAATAAGAGGCCTACCTCTAACTCTATCCATCTTCCTCTAGTTACCTCTAATCCATAAAACACTACTCCACTTCCAAACCTTGTGGTGTCTACATCCTCCAAGTTACCACCAATTAGCACAAGAGTCACCACCCTTCCATTGGCAACTAACCCAACCACCACTCTAACCCATTGTGTAACATTTAACTATATTCATAACCTATAAGGGCATATGCCTACTATCCAACCACCCACCTCTACCCAACCATTAACATCTAAATATTAATATATAACTTCCACCCAACCTCCAAAGATCACATATCAATATATGAAGTCATCTCAACCATCTACTAGTTATTCACACATTGCCCAACCTCAACAAAACATGCTATATAACTATGCATCCCAACAACCTCAAGAAGACTTCATGAAGTTAATCATGGAAAAGATGACTAACCTTGAGTCATCCATCTCTAGATCCCATAGTCTCTTATCTTATGATCAAATTTGTGATGATCCTATTCACCTTTTGGTCCCCATCAGACCTTATTCAACCTAGTGGGAACTTCCAAAATTCACCAAGTTTAATAGTAAAGAAGACCCTCAACAACATTTAAAAGCATTTAGGCATTCATGCTACTTGATTTACCATAATGGCGCTCTTTTCATTCATAGCTTTCCTATGTCACTATCTAGACCAACATTACATTGTTATAGTGTCATACCCAAACATTCCATCCTCTCTTTCACCCAATTATCCCAAAACTTCTTGGATCACTTTTTGATCAATATATCTAAGAATGTTTCCATTATCAACCTCTACTCTATTCAGTAATTCAAATATGAATCGATTACCAATTTTATGGCTCGTTAGAGTAGCTTAATCAACCAACGTTCCTTTTTATTGCCTCAACTTGAGCTTATAGAGATCTTCACCTGGGCATGTGCAAAACATATTTCATCCACATTGTGTGTCCAAAGATTTTAGACCTTTGATGAAGCTTTTACCATGGCTCACAAACTAGAGAATAGAGCCATTGATGAAGGTTAAAGTTGAAGAGCAAGAACTCAACTTACAAACCCAATGAGCCTTTTTCTTTCAAACCAAACAACCAAACTAATCCCAACACTAAAAATAAAGAAACCACTAATGTTACTATCCTCAAAGTTGCACCACCATCATCTACCAACTAACAGAACCCAAAGAACCAAACCTCTGACTACTCTAATTATTTAAATAAAAACCAAAGGAACCAAACTTGGAATAATCATAAGCAATTAACTCCACTTAGAGAGCCCTATCCTTATTTTTGTAAAAGTTACTAAAAGCCAATATCATCCAGCTTCTACCAATTAAACCACCCTAATAGTTTGATGCTTCTCACCCCATACTAGGTTGGTATAATGAGAATGACCATTGCACCTTTCCTTGAGTCATTAGGCATGACATAAATAGGTGAAACACCTTAAAATACCTTTTCCAATTCCTAATTAACATGGGGGAGCTTATGTTGGACAATCCTAATTCACCACTGAACTAGGGCCTTGACATATTCCATAAGCCTTTTCCTAATAATGCTCCTTCTACCCCTTATCATGATAATAAATCAGAACCATCCCATAAGGCACATACTATAAATGTGGTTACTAATGAACCCATTATTTAAGAAAACATCACCTCAACCACATCTTTCCTCATCCCCCTAATGGAAGGTGAGAGACTTCATTTTATTCCTTTGAACACCCAAACAAAGGGAGCTACCCTACCCACACCTCCATTGGAGGATACCACACCTACCTCCCCTATCATGAAACCATCCACTCCCTTTTTGGAAGCTAGCTCATAAGAGAAGATAACTTCATCCACCCAACCTTTTGTTTTGGAAGCTTCTATCAAAAACCAAGATAAAGGTAAAAGAACCACTCCTCCTTCACCTAAGGGCTTAACTATTAAAAATAAGACCCAAGTAACCATATCACCTTAAAAATTGGAAACCAAAACAACCAAAGAGGTAAAACCATCAAAAGGCCCAAAACCTTTAATTTTACCTCCCTCAAACTTTCCCTGCATTTTGGGTCCTCGTCCCTCTACCTTGAGCATGAAGCCCATTATTTTTACCAAAGCCCTACCACTTTTGTTGGTCACACCTTCATACTTGCTTTCTAAGACACCTCTCCTCACTACACTAATGATTCCTAAGTTGCCTATTTTTCCATCCTATACCTCCATCTTTTCAACCATCTTGCCTAAACCAAAACCATCAAAGCATACCACATTACCTAAGACACCTATCATCAAACCCACATCCAAACAACCTTCCACCTCAACACCCACAGAAAAAACACTAAATCTTTACCATCTTTAGCTAAGTCATATTTAACCATTCTATAAGGGTTATTTCAAACCTCTTCCTTGGCCTTACCACCCATAAAACCTTTTGATCCTTCATGTCTAAAAAAATCATGGTTCAATGATAATTTGATTTGCCTATATCATAAGACACTCAGCCATGACACAAAAAACTATAAATCTCTCCAAACTCTTATCTATCAGCTTTATGATGAGGATGAGTTGTTAACAAATGAACCTCATATGCCACCCCTACTAACCCAAATAATAACCATACCTACCCAACACCTATCGACTCCTCCACCTTCACTTAAGAATTACTATGAGTTGAATAACTCCACTACCTTAACCTCTCTTATTATGGATATAATCAATATGGTCATAAGATCATAACAAGTGGATAAAGGGAAGGTTAAGGCATCCATTCCTTGGACTTATCCCTCCCCAAACTCCCAAGCCAATAATACCAAACCATCTCCATCATCAAATAAACCCAAGGTGTCTATTTTAGGTGCCTCCCCATCTAACCCTCCATACCCTAACCCATATGTAATATCCATCCAAAAAGCAATCCTTAAGTAGCTTCACCAAATTCTAGCAAAATGAGCTTATATGAGTTAGTCTCTACCTCTCCCCATCACCATAAAGCACTCATAGAATCCTTATAATCCATTAAGGTTCAACCTAATGAACCTCAACCTCTTTGTTGGTGACCTTTAAACTTCTAACCTTATCACCTTCAAAAATTTAGAAATACCTTCTATTCATCCAAAGAATCCCAATCCCTACTCTTCATTATGGCATACATTAAGCAAACCTACATCATAAAGGTGATGATTGATGGAGGAGCCATCATAAATATTATCTCCTCTCACACCTTTGACAAGTTTCACTTACCTATGAACATCATGTCTAAAAGCATAGTAGTCCTTCATTCTTTCAACGATAGCATGGCAACTACCTTGGGCATAGTTGTCTCCATATCTTTGTAGGGCCTCGTACCATACCTAAAAAATTTTATGCTATATAAGGATAATTTCAATACAATTTTTTACTCAAGTTCCCTCATACTCATGCTATGATTTGTGTCCCTTCCACCCTACATCAATGTGTCAAAATTGAGCATGAAGGGCAAGTTATGACTATCTAAGCTGACCCTAGTCCTTTCACATCTTGAAATATGACATATCAACCTAATGACATCCTTATTCTTCCTTCATCCACCTCACAACCATATGATAATAACACAACCCCACCAACCAAAACCCATGACACTTCCACACCAAATGTTGATGAAGCTTCTACTAGTTTGTTTATCCCTTCTTCCTATATTCTTATAGAGAACCCTATGAAAACCATATTCCAACATCTTTTCCTCAGGGAATATAGACTCTTATCCTCGGATGCCTTCTCTACTCCCCAAGAATATGGGAATCTTAGACATGACCCTTATTATGATCCTAACATTGAAACCATCACCCCCTTTAGGCTCCCTAACCATCATATAACTTTCATTTATGGGGGACTTGATCATCCACTTCTAGCCCTTACCACTATTTCATGCATCTAACTATTTACCTCTAACTTTTCCTATCTTAACAAACTAGAGTTCACTAATTTTCATCTTCATAAATGTGCTTGGAAAGGATTTGGCCTTGGTCACTATGAAAAAGGGACTCATGAGTTACCCCATATCAAAAATTTCAAACTTCATGAATCATTTGGTCTTGGATATGAACCACCTAAAGAACCCACCAATTCACCCAAACCCATTGCCACCATGGAGGAAGATATCCCATCCTCACCAACCCAGCCACTTTCCCTACCTAAAGATCCTAACATCATCCCCCCTAACTTTTTTATTCTAGTTAATAGTGTTAGTTTAGGCCCTCTCATCTACCAAAAGGGTGGCCAAACTAAAGTCCTTTCACTCATACACCCTGAAATGATAGAAAATAATTCTCCAACCATCAACACCATTCAACATCAAGATGATGATTCCATTCTTACCTACTTTAGTGTGGGGGATTATTTTATCCACAAATCCCTTCCTCTTTAGGCCTTGACCATGTTGAATTAATCTACCATGGATATCAACTTAGGCACTCTAGACAACCCTGCATTGTCAAATTGGGCCAATCACTAAATGTTGAGGAAATTTAGGACTTCTCCTCTTTCTTCCAAGACCACAACATAGCATTTGTTTGGTCTTATAGAAATATGCCTGAGATTAACCCCACCATTTCTACCCATAACATAGTCACTCATCATGATTCCAAGCTTATTAAATAAAAGCTTTTATGTATGCATCCTTGCATAGCCCTTCTCATCAAAGAATAGCTTTAGCATCTCCTATCTATAAACTTCATTTAACCCATTGACTACCCCCAATGGGTATTTAATATCATACCTATCACCAATTCACAAGGGGTATATGCATTTATGTGGATTTTCATGACCTTAACCTTGCCTACCCCAAGGATGAGTTTCCTCTGCCTAGCATTGACCAGCTTGTTGATCTTACAGCTAGCCATGAGATGCTATCTCTCATAGATAGGTTTTTAGGTTACAATTAGATCTTGATTGTTCCTAAAGATTAGCACAAAACTACCTCTACCACCCCTTGGGGAACATTTTCTTATAGAGTCATACCTTTTAAGGTAAAAAACACTACTGCAACCTACCAATGTGCCATAACTTATATCTTCCTTGATATCATCCATAAGATTGTAGAAGACTATGTGGATGAGCTTCTCAGGAAATCCAAACTCTGAAAAGATCATCTAAATGTTCTTACAATCATATTTGAATGCCTCATCCATTATCATGTTTGCCTTAATCCCAAAAAAAGCATTTTTGGGGTCCTTTCAAGAAAGCTTCTTGGATTTATCATCTCTCTTCATAGAATTGAAGTAGACCCTACTAAATTCAGAGCAATTTTGGACATGCCTCATCCAACCAAGTTGAAGCAGCTCCATAGCCTATAGGGAAAACTTCAATATATTTGTCATTTCATTTCCTAACTTTCAGACTGGTGCCAACCTTTCCATCTCCTTCTAAATAAGGATGTCTCTTTCAAATGGAAGAAAAATTATCAAAAGGCCTTTGTTTCACTCAAATAGTACCTTTTGTCACCACCTATCCTCACCCCTCCTAAGGATGACCACCCTTTTTACCTATATATCTCTACCACCAACCATTCCTTAGGGGCAATGTTGGCTCACCAAGATAAACACAAAAATGAATCTATATACTACATTAGCTACATGATTGTAGAATATAAAACTTGGTATACACATACTGAGAAACTCTGCTTAGCATTGACTTTCATGGCCACCAAACTCTACCATGACCTTCTTAACCATAAAACCTATGTCATAACTAATACTGACCCACTCAATTACATGCAATCTAAACCATACCAAAATCAATGTATGGCTAAGTGGCTCATGCTCCTAGCTAAATTCAACCTTGGATTCCTCCAATAGAATTTTATTAAAGGGTAGGTCATTACTGACTAATTGGCTAAAGCTCCTTTACCAAAAAACTAACCACCCCCTCTTGCCTTTTTGGATGAGTTTATCATGATTATTTTTCAAGAGGATGGCATAACCTACCAAATGACCATGTTATTTGATGGCTCAAAGTGCTAACAAGGAGGGGGTGTCAGAGTTATTTTCATTCCTCTCGATGGCAAACCCCTTCCTCTCTCCTTCAAACTTGACTTTAAATCCACCAATAATATGGCTGAGTATGAAGCCCTAGTGATAGGTCTCCAAACTGCTCTTACATTAGGAATTAAGATAATCTATGTCTTTGGTGATTCCCAACTTATGGTCAACCAAGTTAATGGATCTTATCAGTGTAAGAATGATGTCTTATAAAAATATAAAATTTTAATTGACAAACTCTTAACATCATTCAAATATTACCTGGGCCAATCCATTCCTTAATCTACTAATAAATTCATGGACATAATGGCCTACCTTACTTCCTAAATCCCTTCTTAACCTTCCAATTCTAAATTATTTATCACCATTCATATTTTGACCATACCCTCTTATATCCAATTTGACCTCTCTACCATTTTTAATGTGGAGGGATCCTCATCCAACATGTGGTATGACCAAACTTTCAACTACCTCAACTTAGGCATCATTCCTCTTAACCTCTCTAGGAATGCTCACAAAAACTTTGTTCTGAGTACATCTCATTATACCATACTAGGGGGAATCCTTTATAAACATGGTTTTGATGGTCTCCTTCTTTGTTTCCTATGTAGCCATGAAACTTCCCATACCATTAAGGAAACACATGATGAAATCTGTGGGGGACACTTTAGTGATCTAGTGGTCATAAAATGTATCTTTCACCTCAGTTACTATTTGCCCACCCTCAACTAAGAATATTTTGATTATACAAAAAAGTGTGTTAAATGTCAATAGCATGCTAATTTGTATCACACACCAGCTAATGGCCTCCAAATATCTAAGGAATTTTGGTCTTTCTCATAACGGGGGCTTGATCTCATTGGGGAAATCAACCCCCATTTTTTTTAGTATCATAGCTCCATCATCACAGCGACTGATACTTAACCAAGTGGGTGGAAGCTATTCCTCTTATCTCACCCAAAGAAAATAATATTTTCAACTTTATCAACCATCATATCATCTGTCACTTTGGCATTCCTCATAATATCATCATCAATAATGGCAAATCCTTCAAAAATATTATATTCCAAGGTTTATGTGATGCATTTGGCATAGATTTAATATTTTCTTTGCCTTACCAACCATAAATAAATGGACAGGTAGAAGCCTCTAATAAAATCCTTAACAAAATACTAACTAAAGTTGTTAATGTTTTAGGTAATAATTAGTACTTGCACATCCCATTCACCTTATGGGCTTATCATACTAGCATTCAAACCTCTATGGGTTTTACTCCCTTTTCTTTAGTTTTCAGAGCAGAGTTAGTCTTGCCTCTTGAAGTCTAAATTCTCTCTCTTTACATATATTTACAAGATCTTATTTCTAAAGAAGATATTGTCAAGCTTGAGATACTTGATGAGCATCATTTAGCAGCCTTTCCCACCTCCATACCTATCAAGAGCGTATTAAACATGTTTATAACAAGCATCTCAAATAATGAGACTTCAATATCAGAGACCTTATCTTAATAGAAAACCAACATGGAGAAGAGTAAATGAGGAAAGTTTGATTTCAATTGGCTTGGACACTACATCATTACCCATAAGTATGGATTAGGAGTTTATCATTAGTCCTCTCTCAAAGGCAAACCAAAACCTGAGCCTCTCAATGCTTTGCATCTATGTCTATTTTTCTATTAAAGAAGGATCAAACTCATTCCTTTTGTCTAACTTAATCTCATCCCTTGATTATGAGATTTTAACCTTCACCCATCTTTCTCCTCTCCTTTTGAAGATAATTGATTACAACATAGAACCATGTGATTAATTGTCACAGTCATAGCCTAATCCTCAATGTGGGTACCATATCTCTACCCATAGCATGGTTCTTAGGGATACTTTTCATATTTAACAAGAAGGGATCCCATGGTCATTATCTCTCAAAAACCAAACATTTTCATATCAATAACCTTCTTATGTTAAAAATTTTCCCTCATAAAGGTAAACCTTTGAGCCTAATTAGACTTGTCCATGTCTAAAAACATTACATCCAGAAACAATTTGGAGACCAAAATACTACTTGGGTCAATATCTTAAGCATTACAGACTATTCCCTCAAAGGAAAACTACCCAAAAACAAAATAAAAATTACCAAATATAAGGTAAACTGCTCCCTTGAAGGATAGCTATCAAGAGCATTAAAAAAATCCAATAAGCTTAGACCATTCCCTTGAAGGATGGCTAAGTTAACTTTGTCAAAAGAAGAGCCATTTATCAGAAGCTTCCCACATCGATCTCTTCCCATATACAATGATAAATCAAAATACCCACTATCACAACAAAATCTAAGCCACAATCTGCTCTCAAAGTAGCATAATAAGTTAGAAGCCATAATTGACTTTCACATGTAGACTTCCTATATTGATCAGTCTACATCTACCATATGACATGGACTTGTCTATTACCATTCTTAGGCTACCTATAGAATGGACAAACTAATTCACATGAGGTTATCATCACCCATCTTCCCTCTAGACTATCTATAAATTAAGGGATATAGAGCTTACTTGACACCCTATGATCAAGAAACCTTTTTTTATCAACTCACGATCACTCATGCACAGTGTTTGAAGGGCTTATATTCATTAAAATTTGATCCCACTTTAGGTATATTTTTAATCCTTGTCAAAAACAAAGAATCATGCCCTATTCTTATCTTAATGTGCTTGGTTGATGTTTTCATCATGACTTTTACCATCTAGTGTTGCAACAAAAATAATCATTCTTTTTACATTAAGTGAGATTACAACAACCATAACTATACCAATCATAACCATAACCATAACATTCATAAGTATCCACACAACCTTACACATGATAACATTCAACCAGAAACATCCAACACATTTTGTACATGTTTATAGCAAACTATGCAATCTTTTATTTAGGGTGTGAGGAGTTGAATGACACATACAAATTTATCAGACTATCCATGCTTCACCTAAGGTCCCTACATACATTATTTTCCTACTTGAGCACTAGGCTGATTATTTGGTGACTTTGGATATGTGTTTAACCATCCTTCTACTTGATTGCTCCCTAAACTAGAATCCATAAAATTCCCTATCTCAGTAGTTGTTAAAGGGTGTACTCTATTATCCTCTTCCACATTCATCCCCACAAAGCAAGAATCATATTTTGTTTTGGGTCTTTCACCCTACTCACTTATCATAGCCATTATATCCCTTTGCTTTGGTTGTTATTCTTACATAGGTATTGTTGGTTGTTGCCTTAGCAGACATCCCCTTAGACGGTGAGGTTCCCCTTCATAGACAGGTCAATGGTCATGTTTTCTAGCCATACATATTGCATAGTGAAATTATCTCCTTATTTGTTGCTATAGAGGTAAGAGTTCAGGCTCAATCTTAGGCCATGGGTGCCTTTCATCTTGTTGTTTATCTAACAATAATTCCATTATCACATTACATGTTGTGATATCTGGTAGATCCACACATTCACCATATTGATTATTTCAGATTATGGGGGTTGCTGATTATCTCCACCATTATTCCCATTATTCACCATCTTCAAACTTGTGTAGTTATCTACACTATCTATAACCTTCAAAACAAAATAACTCAATGATAAACATTCATCCTTATCATGATTCTTTAAATAGAATACCTAACCATTCTTATTTATTAACATG
Source organism: Torreya grandis (assembly GCA_037957365.1). Lineage (NCBI taxonomy): Eukaryota > Viridiplantae > Streptophyta > Pinopsida > Cupressales > Taxaceae > Torreya > Torreya grandis. The sequence continues at coordinate 401,692 of JARHVA010008230.1, read as the reverse complement.
ATTCTCCATTCCACGGATAGGGAAGGTCATATGATGTCATTATTTCCCTTGAATAGTCTTCCCACTTAAAATGGTCATGTCTACTTACCTTTTCATATGAAAACATCACCCTCAATCTAATTGGTCATCTTGATAAAGCCATTATGCACTATCATGATATCTTTTTATTTCCCTTATCATCTAATCCACATCTGATGTCTTTCCTTTATGTGTCATCTTTTGGTCTTGGTGGTCATTTGTGTCATTGTTACCTTTATCCTAATTGACGTGAATTGGCTTCCAACCGTATGCCATTGTAATGATCACATCTTCAAAATTGCCACTCTGGTTGGTGGTGGTAACTCCCAAATGCTTATCATTGTAGAAGTTTCCCCATCTGATCCAAATGTATAACCAATATCCTAGACCACATAGCTCCCTTTTAATAGGGCCTCTTCTAAGTGGAACCCCAAGTCATCTCTAAGGAACTAGGATAGAGGATGTAAACGTGGCTGCCTTTCATCTAGCCTACCCATGCATCTCTTGGGTTAGGCACGATCTATCCTCTATCACTCACCATGCTACCAATTCTCTAACTCACAGAATCTACTTAGCCATCAAATAAAGTCTTTGTAGGTCATCACTTCACTACTACCCTTAAAACTCAGCGCATAGTGATGATGACCTTTCACCAACATGACTATGCAAATCCTGATAGACACCTACCTCCTAAAACTTGGCTCATAATGATTGATACTAGTACTATACTTATACCCTCACATAATTTTAGAAGGTGAAACCTCCTTACAAAGGCACCTCTTCTTTGGATTATCTCTATTGAAGGTCATTTGTGGTGATTAGTATTGTGTTCCCTTCTAATTTATCATACCTTGGCCATTCATGTCTCTCATCCTACTCAATGTGGGATCATTATGGTAACTATTCACCAATCTACACCATGCACCTTTACCATCACCTTCACCAAAACCCAACATCTCTATTTTACAAAACCTTCTTCATTAGCCAAAACCAACCCATGTGGTTCATTAAATTGGGGCAACCAATTTGAGTACCATTTTCTAACCCTAGTTGAATTACATTGGCCTGATGTCCATCGACTATGTAGGCACTACTTGATTTGTGAGGCTAGTTTGGCCACTAACAACTAATTACCCTCCCATTTTCCTTCTCATTAACTTTCATTGCTAACAATGCCCTCTTGCCTAGGGTGTTTTATGCTAGGGAAGCTTTGGATTCTTCCTAGCATCCTTGTATTTTAACATCATCTAATAATTCCTCTTTATTTTTCCCCCATTACTAGGAGAACTACATTGGCTTGAGGTCTTTTTGCACTATGCAGGTAGCACTCATTTACTGAGGTCAGCTCAACCACATCCTTTAATTTATTTTCCCTTCTCACCTAATATATTTTCCTCCACCCCTCCAACTATCTCCTCACCACCTCCCTCCCTTCAGCTTATCAATCTCTTTTAACCATTTTTCCAACTTGTCAATCTCTTTTAACATAAGGATTGAAAGCCTTCCTCATTGGCCCATCTTATCTCCCATAAATCCACCACCTACTCTGCTTCATTGGCCTCCTCAACACCTTTCCTTGTACATGATTCATGGTTCACTTTCCCACCCACTTTTTGCATTTTTTGCCTCTCTCCATTTTTTACCAACTTTGCCCCTCTCTCCTTTTTATTCTTTTAACATCCTCATCATTTCCCCTTGTCATTGGCAATTTGTCACACCCTCTTGTCACTCTAATTTCCTCACCAAGTCCACATCATACTATGCATTTTGTAAGCTTTCTAGTTCTTCTATTGCTACACTTTTTCTTTACATGTAACGCCATTCTCTGTCATTTCTCCACTCTTCCCACCTTTACCATTTTCCATTCTTCTTATTTACTTTATTTTTATCCTTTTTATCTTCTTGTTTTCCTCCATAAGTAGTTTTTACCTAGGTATTTATCCTTTGAGAATCCTTATATAATTTCCCCTTTTCTTCTTATCAGCTCTTTCCTTTTGCCTTTTGTATTCCCCTTTTCCTCTTTCCATCTCAGTACTCACTTGTCTTTTACATCTGTGTGAGTATCCTTGGTTTATATCCCTAATTTGATTCTTCCTTTTTCTTCTTATCATCCCTTATCTTCATCTCATTCCCTTTCATTATTTTCCACCATCCTCTCCCTTTTCTTTGTTTCATTTCATTTTTCTCATCTTGAGGAAATTATTTGTTCTTCTTGACCTTCTTTTTTCCTCCTATATGTCCATGTTTGGCTCCTTCCATCCTTCTTCACCTTCATCTTTATATGCAACCTCATTATTTTCTTCACCTATCTCTTCATCCATCTCCTAGTCCACCTTCACCTCATCAATTATTGGATCCCCTTTATTTTTTCCCATTCAACCTCCACCTCTTTCAAGTATAGTCACCAATTGTACCACTTCTACATACATATCCTTATCTACTTCTTCGTGTCCTCCATGCCCTTGCTTTGATGCATGAAATCTGGTTAGGCTCATTACTTCAATTACATCCCTTTCTTCCTTTAATGCTTTTGCATGTTGAGCTTGGATCCTCTTTTTTTTCCCCTCTCCAGCTACTCCCTTCACCACTTCTTGTTTACCCACTCTATTACTATGCTTCCCTAAATCATTAAATAATACCTTTCTATAGCTTGTTAATGACATTATTATCAAGTGTGCATAATGTCAGCTTATTTGGATGGTGATGATCGAACTCATCAGTTCGCCATGGCAATTTGAGTAGTGTCAAATTTTATAAATCTTGGTAAAGAATATTTCTCCCTTTTATTTTCTTTAAAATGGTGGTATAAATTTCATGCTTGAACCTTTTTATCCATGGTCACATATTCCTTTTGCATAGTTGAAGCAATCATCTAATTGAATCTCATCCACCATTTCTACCAAACTAATAAAAAAACTATTTGATAGCCATCTTTTCCACCCTTTGGAGCTTCCCTTTCTCCAACATCCTTCAACTAAACCTAACTACATGATACATCAAATTGGGGCAACCAAGTTAACCAACATTCCCCACCTCAAAAGAACTACATTAGGCATAAAGTTCATTTTGGAAATTTTGGACATTATGTCCATAGAACTATGTAGGTAGTGTCCACTTTCCTCGTACATATGGAGTCCACTCAACCACCCCATTCCAACCAACCAACCCACTTTCCCACATCTACCTTGATGTTGGTCATTTTTGACCTAACCTTTTTATATGTTTTATGATGACCTTGCCTTATTCCTTTTGACTACACCAACTATGATTATCATGTTACACTTTTTATGTCCCACATCATATGTAACCAGACTATTTATGTTGTTCTGTGAGATCACTTCCTACCTTGGATACCTATGAACAACACTGACCTTATTTAGATGACTTGATAGGCTTAATCTGATCAATTATGACTAATATTATGGATTGGTTATCCTGTCATATGTCCATCTAGAGCCCAACCTTCTTTTTATAATTATTGGTAGCTTTACTCTATATGCAATCTTAACTATTATACTTAGGCACATTTTATGCACCCATTAGTATTTCACATGCCCAACTACCTTGTGGCACCACCTAGTGCCTCCCCACCAACTGCTTATCAAACCTACACCTGATTTGTCCTTTTCTCATCAACTCTAGGTTTGAGGGGGAACACCTCCTCCCATACTCAAGGCACCCTAAACTTTGATCAAGTTATTTTGTTTTGTTTTGTATCTTGTTAATTCAAATCTACATAATATAAAAAGGTAAAATATAAACACTAGAAAACTATACACATATAGTTTTTGATGACTAAATACCTTGAGACCCCCTAAAGACCCCCTAAACATTATTAATTCTTAAGAAAACCCTCTTAACCTAACCAAATAACTATTCTCCTATTCACATAGTACTATTCAAAATTACTATTTAAAAGTATTATTCAAAAATACTATTCACTATCACTATTCACCATGGGACCCACTATCACCATTCATGATGACATGGTAAGTGACATAGCATGTGACATGACAAGTGACATAGAAGGTGATATAGCAAGTGATTTGGTAAGTGACATGGATTATAAGTGAAGTGGCTTGATGTGGGTCATCATACCCTACTTGGGACCCTTTCCCAAGGTGCTTAATGACCTCACTTAAGCATCACAAGGGTCCCCTTCTGAAATATGGTGAATTTCCCCTTAAGGGGACATCATTCAACATAAAAAATTTCTTCACACATGAAATTGGCCTTAAAAATGGGATACCCACCTCTTTAGTGCTTTAGAAAAGACAAAGGGCACTATATCTACCAATTTTTAACTTTTTAACGCAAATGGGAGACCCATGATCAAGATGGGAATCCCACCACCCTCATTTTTTGACTCATTCATGCACCCACATGGAAAATGGTGCCACATTTTGTGGGGAATCTCTTTAATTGCTTGGATGAAGACAAGAAAGGGTGGTAAAAAGATTGTTAGCCTCATTTAGGCCCATGTGTATTATTCCCATTCAAAATTGGACTCATGTGCAAGGTGGGAGACACACCAACCCAAATGGGAGACCTATGATCAAGGTGGTAATCCCACCACCCTCATATTTTGACTCATTTATACATCCACATTTAAAATAGTGCCACATTTTTTGGGTCATCTCTTTAAGATCTTGGATGAAGACAAGAAAGGGTGGTGAAAATTCTTTTAGCCTCATTTAGGCCCATGTGCATGATTCCTATTCAAAAGTGGACTCATGTGCAAGATGGGAGACCCACCAACCCAAATGGGAGACCCATGATCAAGGTAATAATCCCACCACCCTAATATTTTGACTCATTCATGTACCACATGGAAAATGGTACCATACTTCTATTATTCCCTCTGTTAGGATGGTTCTTGACAACAAATGTTATAAATACCCCCCACCCCTCTCCTTCACCCAAGGTTAAGTGGAAATTTAGTATTTGGTTATTAACATCTTACTATAGGTATTTGAATGATTTCATCCACATATTAGAGGAAAATAATTCAAAACAATAAAGCTCTGCCAAAATTACCTCAAGACATCTTCAACAACATCATCAACAACAACAATATTCTTCTTCAAGATTGGAAGGTAAAATTTGATTTTGTTTCTTCAATTTCATTTTATCATCCCCTTGGATTTTTAGTCTTGTCATCCCCACTTATCCATTTTCTCCCATTGTCATTTCATTATCTCAATCCAATTTCTCCCTTATCATCTTTTATCCATTCATATCTTTGCCACTTTTACCCTCCTTATCCTCTTCCCCTTTTGCCATATTAACCACTTACCTTCTTACCTCATCAACCATTCACCCATTTATCCCATTTTAACCTTTATCTTTTTATTACCTTAACCATTTATCAACCAACCAAACCACCTTTATTTAATCCCTTGTCAAATTTCCAAACCAAAACCATAACCTTGCTTTAACTAATTATCAGCATTAGTTGCTTTATTTAATCATTGTTTCAAAAGCACTTAACTTTCTTGTCTTAATTCAGTTATTTATTGTTATTTAATTATTTTTAATTTTAGTTATTTTTTGTTTTAAATTCAAGTATCTTTCTTTTTTATTCACAAACTTAAGTGTTAAAAGTAGGTGGATTGACAGCCTCATAGAAAGCTTTCACTTCTGAGATCTAGCTCACACTAGGCAATCTACCTAACTACTTGTTTAACCAACAAGTTTTGTGGTAGTGATTTCTTATTATAGGTCATTCTTCCCTAGCTAAAAAGTATTTATAACAAATTTTGGATTCAACATGTGTGCATTCAATAGTATTCTTCTACACACCCTTCTTAATTAGTTTCTTATTTTCACACTTAAGAAAAAGCAAAAATTATATAGAAACAAGGAAGATCAAGGGAAATATAGACTATAAATCTCACCATTAACCTATTTAACCTCCTACCATAATACCACAAGTCTTGAATTTGTCATTTTGACCAATAATTAGTGATTTTGTAGTATAAGTAGCAATTTTTTGTAGGCTGAAATTTTAATCATTTGACTCATTTGTTTAGCTAACTAATTGATACTTTACATTTTTTCTACACCTTATCACATATATCATCTAAAGAAATATTTGATTATAATTCCTAGTAGAATCAAAATCTATAAACGATCATAAGTGAGTGGCTGAAAGACTTTTTTTAAGTTGACCTATCTGTTTATAATATTCTGAAATCTAAGTCATCTCACTAGTATTTATCTACATTAGACATATTTTATAATTTTTCCATTTTGTGTCAAATCATAGATTGCAAATTTTTGAGAATTGTGATTTTGATTTAGTAGTTTTTATTTTGCGTAACACTCATGGTTTTGTAGGTTAATTATCATAGTTAGTTAACCATTGCAATATCATTTTTTTGAATTGGGATTTTGATTTAGAATTATGGTTTTGTAGTTTTTGGTTATGGTCTTAACTTATGTAATTACCATTTTGTAGGGAGTTTCAGTCTTGCAAAAAATTAAACTAATAACCCCTTTGGTGTAGGACACCTCAAGATCTTGCAAAAACATAATGTTTCAATCTTATTACTTGTATATATTTATTTGTTGTGTGTGACTTGATTGTATATATTTGTATTTTTATCACATAGGTAATTAGTTGGTAAAAATAAATTGTGCTTTCCTTTTTATTATCCCTTATTGAGTATTTGATAACACATGATGTGGAATTCATCCCCATGAATGGGATTAGAAATTAGAGTTTAGTTGCATATATTTCATCACCACACACTAGACCAAACTCTTTGTTCTAACAGAGTATAAAAATCATGAGAACTATCATTAGACACCTAAGCAGAATTCCCCATAAATGATTTTATGGAGTGAGGGGAATTTAAGCTCTAATATGTAGGATAGTTAGATAACATCCTATATGTAATTAAGCCCCAATATATTTACATATATTGGGGACTCTCCTAGAAACCCTTATGAAAACTTAGCATAGGACCTTTTGGTCATAATAGGATTTCATTGTAAGAGGTAGGATAAAATCCTAAGGAGTCATTAAGTGTAGATGAGGTCAAAATGGTTTAGTTTATCCATAAAGGGTCACCAGCCTATAGCCTCACACATAAATCCATTATATGGTGAAAGCATTAGGTTACACACCCATTTCATTTTACTAGCTTAAGACTTGTAGTTATGTGTGTTTTTTGTGTGTTGTGATAGGACCGTGATATTTGTAAACTGTGTCACCCATACCATTTTTATTTTGACACCTTAGATACCCTTAGGCTAAAATCTATTTTTAGACACCATCATCATAAACCACATCTATACTCCATCCTCCACCTATCCTATATCATCCATTCATCTTATATCTTCCACTCCCTATCCAAGATAACATCTAGTATCTATCCTATATATTTCATCCTCCATCCATTTAGTACCCATCTTACATCTTCCATATGCCTCATATCTATCTCACTATCCTAAACAACATCCATTGTATATCTTTTATTCCCTATCCTAAGTAACCTCTATAATCCATCTTATATCTCTTATATTCCTACTTATATCTTCCATCCTATATTTTTTATCCATTTAATACACATCTTAATGGCTTCCATTCTTCTCATATTAATCTCATTATCTTATATCTCCCCATCTTATATATTCCATTATCCATACCTTATCTATTTCATATTCTCCCATCATCCTTCAATACTATATTTAGTCTTGGAACCAAATTCTAGTGGTCACTCATCATTTTGATCCTCATTATCACTTCCTAAATCTTTGGACTAGGTATTATCAACAATATATAACCTTATCAATATTCTAATCTAGCACCCATCACTCCTATCAATCAAGTACCTTGCATACCTAGAACCCATCCAATTATCACTTTGCTAGTGTAAAAGGCATTTGATCCCATCATCCCCTTTTATTCTTGCTAGATTGGACTCTTATAAGGCTTTGTCTTTTGTTCATTCCAATCTTCACATCCCTTTCTAAAAATCACTACATCGCCTCCTTTGACCATTAGTAGATCTGATTTCTAGATCAAATTAGTATTTAAAACTCTCACATCACCTATCACACCTCATCACAATCTCCACTTTCCTCATCTAATATGGTAATCTAAACCCATGCCCAATAACTTAATATGGGACAAACATCCAACCAAGACAATGATCTATTGGGGAATCTAGGTGATCCAACTCAGGATCATAGTGATATGCATACCCCTAGAGGAGAAGATATTCGATTCTATCCCTTCCATAATGATGAAGCTAGGAATTTAATTAATTGATACCTCTATGAAAACTATGATTAATTTTTATCTCGAACCATCAAAATGGGGAAACACTACTCTCAAAATTTAGCCGTAATATTTTACAGCACATAGTTCATCCCTCCACCCAACCTAATATGCCACATCAAAATTCCAATACTAATTAAGTACCTAAAGAAGAAGAAGGTGTAGACCAAGAATTTGAAGAAGAAGAATAACATACACCTCTCTAAAATAATCATATTGAGGCTAACAAAAGGAAAAGTTTCTTAGAGGACCGACTAAATTAACTTACATGATAAATAAATCTTTTACTCCATGCACAAAATCAAAAACTTTCATCCCCATGTCAAAATATCCATAACACCCATAGACCCCATAATAGTCATGATCAAATCACCAATTCCCTTGTAGACCCCACATTTGCCTAAAAATAAGAAATTGATAAAGGATTCTCTCCAACAAATAGACCTATGCTCACAAGCAATGAAATACAAATATGAAGATTTTTTCTCTTCTTCCTTGGACATGAGCATCCTAAAAATGCCTCTCCCACCTCACTTAGAGGTACCTAAATTTTAGAAATATAGAGGGAAAAGTGATACTTGAGACCATGTACAAGATTTTTATGTGGCTTGTCATGAATTTACATATGAATATGCCTACTTATTAATACTTTTACCAAAACTTCTTAGTGGACAAAAGCTAGAATGGTTTATGCATATGCCAAAGGGGTCAATATCTAGTTTTGGAGAATTAAATAAATAATTTATATGGCATTTCTCATTAAATATTGAACATGATGTCTCTATTATAGACTCTATAAAACTAAATAGAGAAGTGGGGAAAGCTTGGCATCTATTTTGCAATGATGGAGAATCTTAGCAATCCACCTTTGATGCATAGTACCTAAAAAATAGCTCACCAAAATATTTGTTGATAATGTTAATGTTATGCTTAAATATCAGCTAAAACTCTAATGTGCCAAAACTTTTGATGAAATCATTAAAAGGGGATGCAAATCAAATGGGCACTTATTGAAAAAGGAACAATTAAATTGTACTCCCAAAATGAAAACACTTAGAATCAATATAACTCCTTTTTGAGCAAGTCAAAAATCTTCAACAAAAATAAAAATATTATGGGAGATGGGGTTATAGATTCCACATAGCATGTTCAAATAGTGAAAAAGAGGAATCCCACAAATCATTAGAATGTCTCCTCTATTTGAGTACCATGAGGTAACCCCAAGCCTCAAACTAGAAAAAGACCTCTCGCCATCTTGGGAGTACCCATTGAAATAGTCCTTGAATAATTGATTACTGCTAACATGATCATTCTTCCTAAAATCTGACCTTTGGATGATTGTTAACCTCGACCTAATTGGTACTATGAGGATGATTTTTGAAAATATCAAGGAGATAAAGGTCATGATATAGAAAGGTGTAAAAAATTAAATAATTATATTTAAGACCTAATTGAAAGAGGTGATATTGAAATAAAAGGGGAGAATACTCCAAATCAATCTACAAATCAACAGGTAGGCATTTATCAAGACCCCCTACCCAAGCATATTCAGATAAATATAAATCCACCAAGAGACTAGGGTCAGGCCTCCTCTTCCAATAAAACTAACTATCATGCCATGCCATATCACTACATAAACACCATCAAAATATGTAGCCCCCAGGAGTCCACTCCACCATCACCCACCATATTAAAAATCAATCAAGCCATGATTGATTGTATGATTACAATCAGATATAATTAAATCATAGTTTTAGGGTACTACCTAAAGACCCATCTATCTCTACATCCCAAAAGGGGAACACACTGAAAAGTGGGCATTTTCCAATGCAACTGGAATACTAGAAACCCTTGGCTTCTTCTCAGAAAAACTTAGCAAAATTCTTCAATATCAAAATCAATAATCATTTATAATTTTTATAATTCTCCCATGAGAAACCCTTATACCCTCAAAAAGATGTGCTTTCCCTAATTAGGGTTTCTTAAATTAGAATTAGGGTTTCTTAATTAAAATTAGACCAAATAATTAATATTTGATTAAATCAATCAAATATTAATATCTCCCTTAATAGATGTTTGATCCTCGAACCGACTAAAGCTGGTGAATCAGGGAGTAATTATGCACATGACCATACCAAAATAAGGGTGCTCCACTGCATGTCAAAAGTCCCTAAATAATAGGAGCTCAAGCAAACATGTCTGAAAGAGCCCAAATGAAAACCAACTATAGAAATTTTGCTAATCGAAGCCAAGCCAAGCTCCATCCAGACCCTCTATCCATCCTATCAGCCTACAAGGGTCACATAATAGGCTAACCATCAACTCTAATGATGTCCACTAAAAAAGGGGACATGACACCACTGTAATATCCCCAACCAATAGGGACTGTAGAAAGACAAAAGCTCTGAATTGTTTTTCTATGTATTCTGATTTTTTGTATGAAATAAGAATAAATTGTGATTTTTGCAAAATAATTTCCAAATAAATAAATAAACCATAATATAATCTCTTAACTGGCAAATCAATGATCATATTATTCATCCAGATGATTACAATAGAAGTCCTCTATCATACATATAAAAAGAATATTAAAATACTATCTTAAAAACTTGAATTTTTTGCAAAATGGAAATAAACCCTAGATCTAGTCTGTCTCAGGTTGTTGTGTTAAAAACACAGTCACCATCATCAGTTATTCTACCACTATCGGTGGTATAACACTATGAAAACTACTGACGTCGGTCTCTGACAACCTAGGTCAACTAATGTCGGTCGATATCCTGCCGATGTCAGTTTTTGAGTTGACTGATGTCAGTCACTGAACTGTCGATGTCGGTCTCTATGCTTCCCATGGCACTTTTTGGCCTGATGTAGAATGGTATGGATTTATATAGATCTGTATGGATCCCATGCAAAAGCTAATGGAAAATTGTGTGACCTATATGCTGTACTCTAGATCTAAAGAAATATAGCCTAATACAGAAGATCTTTATTCTGAATAATTACTCAAACAAAACCTAATGAAATAAATACCTGTAAACCTCTGTGATAGCTTTTGTATGAATTTATCTCTCAAATTGGCAATAGATCAGCTAATCTCTCACAACCTCTGAATTACACACCCTGAAGAGTGGGCACTCTCCAATGCAACTGGAATACTGGAAACCCTTGGCTCCTTCTCAGAAAAACTTAGCAAAATTCTTCAATATCAAAATCAATAATCATTCATAATCATATCAACTCTCTCTCTCATGAGAAACCCTTATACCCTTAAAAAGATGTGCTTGCCCTAATTAGGGTTTCTTAAATTAGAATTAAGGTTTCTTAATTAAAAAATAGGCCAAATAATTAATATTTGATTAAATCAATCAAATATTAATATCTCCCTCAATATACGTCTGATCCTTGAACCGACTAAAGCTAGTGAATCAGGGAGTGATTCTGCACATGACCATACCAAAATAAGGGTGCTCCACTGCATGTCAAATATCCCTAAATAATAGGAACTCAGGCAAACATGTTTAAAAGACCCTAAATGAAAGCCAACTATAGAAATTTTACTAATCAAATCCAAGCCAAGCTCCATCCAGACCCTCTATCCATCCTATCAGCCTACGAGGGTCGCATAATAGGCTAACCATCAACTCTGACGATGTCCACTAAAAAAGGGGACATGACAATCTGCCCCTCCTAAAATTGCTTGCCCTCAAGCAATCTCTGAACAACAAACTACTCAATCCTTTTGGATCCTAAATATAGTCATGATCTATACTAATGACAATCAATGCAAGCTCTTACCATATCCTCTAAAATATAACCAAGAGGAATCCATAAACAAACTAGCAAATGCAACTCAACCAATCTCCAAAATCACAACTACCCTAGATGTGTCGATACTGCAGGTTGTGTAACTTGCAACTACATATGCCATCTACAAAAGATGGTGCCAATCCATCCCATAATGGATGGTAAGAAACTAGAGCCGATCTACACTTGTGTGAAATCAAATCTTCTATCTCTGGGTCAAAAGAAAAATAATGAGCATACCCCACTGTATAATGCTGATAGGAACCCCCAAAATCCACTACTGGCTCACCATCACTGAACTGGGAATCCACAGATGGCTCTAATCTCTGACTCTGAGTGGTTGTAGGCTAGATAGGACCCTATGCAATTTGCTCAACAAACCCCACCTCAAAATCCCTATGAAGTAGCATAGTAGAAAGGATCACTATAATCTCCCCGCCCAATCTACTAATAGCATTAGCACCTTGGATGAGAACACTCTTTGTCACCTTATGCGAGTCCAAATGAACACCTGAACTATCCAATAAATACTCCATGAATGATTTAGTGTAGTAAAAATTATATGTGGAAGCATCAACATACTCCCCTGCACACCACAACTGATCCCTTTATAAAGGTGGCACAACCAACTGTACCACACTATCATCTATGTGAGAAGAATCAATCTGGAGACTCAACTCCACTAGCACCCCAAACACATCAGGACCAAGTACTCCCAAATCTTAAACATGTGTGTTAGCCCCAACAACATGTTCCTCAACAACAACTGTAGGAAAGTACTCACCACCAACACTCAGTGTACTAACATCTGAGTACACCTCCACACTCTGAATGCAAGCATCATACTCATCCTCACTATCTCCAACGATCTTGACTATGGATATCCTTGGGTCACCAGATACCACACCTTGTGATTGTATGGACTCTAGTAAACACTGAAGTCGCTCTAACTCCATGGTCACCTCAGCCAAATGAAACTGTGACTCCTCGAAAGCCAACTACGTACTCTCAAGAATCTCAGAAGTCACCTCGAGCTACTGAGTAAGCTCACTCACCTTATATTCCTTGACCAATAATGCATCATATGTTGTGCTACTCCACTCCATAAGTTAATCTCTATCGGCTACCAACTTCATATAATCCTATCTCAGAATTTGGATAGCCTCCCATAAAGAGTGGATCTCTATCAAGGACAAATAACTGCCTCCCCACTCAATGCTAGTAGGAGAACCCCATCCATAAACTGCTAACAACTGATGAGTAGCATCGAAATGATTGCAAGCAATAGCAATGTCTCACTCACTAACTCTCAGCTGACTAGACACATGATGGCACTGGCTAGATTGTCTCCTACAATCCTCCTAGAATGCACTATCCAAAAGAGTAGACTCAAAATTATTGGTCTCTGGATTACTACCATCCATACTCTGTGAATCAACTCCAAAACTCATATCAACATTAAGAGTATCAAAAATTGTAGCATCACTATCTAACTCCTTCGTATCGAAAGAAACTATCGGTGAAACTAAGTCCTCAAAACTTTCCACTACATTCTCCTGGGTGTCATCTACAATAATCAGATCCTGGGACTCTTCTACACTCTCTAAATCTAGAGTGTGAATGCTGGACATACTCATATCATCATCAACATGTGCCCTAACTGTAAAAGAAAGTTCAGTCCCTACCACATGCGCTAACTCCTGAACTAAACTCACCTCAAGACAAAGCTCATCCACATGTCTCTCAGAATCTTGGAGAGCCAACTGAGTACATACCAAGGAATTTTGAGTATCCTCCAGCTCATGAGAAAACTGGTCAACCTCCTCTTCCTTCTTGTTTTGTGATGTGGGCCCTTTAAAAAAGGATGTCATACACCGTACTAATTTGGCTTCAAATGTAGGATCTGAAAGAAGTTCATTCATCCTCCTCTAGGTTTTAACTAGCATATTCAAACTTTGTTTCAACATCCCCATGTCTTTGTCCCACTATTTCTGAGAACTTGAAGTACCCATGATTTACTAGCCAATTCAATGTCTAATCTACCCAACAGGATGGCAGAATTTAGCTCTGATCTACCCAATAGGATGGTAGGAATTTAGCTCTGATACCACTGTAATATCCCCTATTCCCCTTCAATTGTGAAACTAGATATTTTTTTGACTATTTCTATATATTTTGCTTTTTTGATATAGTATCCCCTGCCGACATCGGTATGGGGGTCGGCTGATGTTGGCCATTGTCTATCTCTGCCTACTGATGTTGGTCTCTATGCTTTTTGTAGATGCATATGGATTTGCACAGATCTGTACGGGCTTCATACGGATTTGCATGGATCTGTATGGGCTTCGTACGACCGTCAATACAATATAGCACAACCTGTATGCTGGACGCCTAATCTCAAGATATATGGCTTTAATACAGAAGATCTATATTTGTGTAATATCTAAATAAAAAACCTTAATAAAATAAATTCTTGTAAATACCTGTGATAAATTTTGTGTGAAGTTATCTCTCACTATTTTTGACTATTTCTCTGTATTTTACTTTTTTGATATAGTATCCCCTATTCCCCTGCCGATGTCGGCCACTGTCTATTTCTGCCCTATCTTCTAATAAATCTTATGATATAATTTAGTAACTAGAGAAGACATCCACTCAAATATCATTAATAAAACTTCTCAAAATGTCTCCTCTACACTGGGAGATACTCAATCAGGTTTTGAATGACCTAAAATTCCCTAGAGATGTTGACACCAATCAATTTTAGGCATTAGTGGGTCATTTAACCCCTTCTCAGTAAATCACCTATGGTGCCCAAGATATGCCTTCCATCGACCCCCATCATAACTATCCATTATTCATAGAAGTCTCCATATCCCACCATCACATTCCTTAGGTACTCATATATGGGGGGTCAATATTAAATTTAAGTAATCTAGAATTCTTAAAGAAACTAGGGTATTTTGAAACTTCTTTAGGGCCTACTTTGATTATGATCAAAGTATATGATGATAATGAATTATCATCTATAGGAACTATCTACGTTCCCATTACCATGGGACCTATGGTACATCAAACCCTACTTTGTGTTTTGGATGTTGATTTACCCTATAATATGATTCTAGGTCACCCCTAGATCCATGATATGTAAGTTATCCCATATACCCTACATCAATGTCTAGAATTCCCCACTCAAGTATGGAAGTCACCATTCCTAGAGAAATTGATCATTTTCACAGTTATCAAATGGATCAATCCCACTCATATCATTGTCCTAGTATAAATAATTCCATTTTAAGCCCAATAGTTACTAATTATATATTCCTTGACAAGATTGAACCTACTTCAGGTCTACTACTTTAAGTCACTTGTTTAAAAATCAAATCCATAAGTTATGGGGAGTATGAATGTAAAACCTTTTATGTAGGTGACTTACCACTCTCCCCATGTAGTTACAGGCTTTAGTTATACGAAAGACCAATCTTATCAAATATAAATTTAGACCAATGGCCTTCTCTAGTGTAGGTCTATTATCTAAATAATATATTGATGAATCAGATGAATCATGACTTATTTTAGAGGATGAAGCCCTCACATCTCTTTGACAATGATACCCTCATGTCCAAAAAATGTTATAGAGCATGCATTATCAAGGGAAAGGACTAGAAAGACACAATCAAGGTAGTATTGAACCCATAACCATTTAAGAACATCCAAAATATCTCGGTTTAAGCAACAAACTACTTGATGATGACTTAAATAATATTATTGTGGATATTGCTTCAGTTCTTGAGAAGTCTCTTTTTGACAAAGAAATTGAGATGAGCTCCATTTATAGTCACTTTGAGGAGCTTGATGCCACAAACCTTTTCCTTCACACCATTATCTCCACTATTAACATATCCCTCTACTATCCCTCTTTAATTTATTTGGATCAACATCAGGAGCCATCATTCGATATATTTCAAAATAATGAGGCAATCTTAGAATTTATAGGAGCTTGAGATTTCATGCCTTTTGATGATCATAAGAAAGGCTTTTATATTAATCTTTATAAATAATATTATTTTGTTGAAAAACATCACTCCCTTGAACAAAGTGAAGAAGAGTAATATGAAGTAGAAGAGCCACCTGAAAGTCCATAATAATTTCCACATTATTTAGCTAAATCAAAAGACTACATTGAAATAGATACAAAACTCCCAGATAGTTTCACTTCAGATATGCCAAATCAATCATTGCCCCCTTATCTCTAGGATAATTCAGCCTCTCTCATTGAGGAAGTGAATTAATTTAACATTAGAACTAAATAAAATCCAAAAATCATCAAACTCGGGGCAACTCTCACACCTAAAGAGAGTCAGAATATTATTGAGTTGCTCAAAGAATTTATAGATGTTTTTGCATGGTGTTATTCTAATATGACTAGGATTGATCCCTCCTTAGTATTACATCATTTGGTTATTCATATTAACACTAAAATAATCAAACAAAAATTATAGAAGATGCACCCCAAAGTGGCCTTATTCGCTAAGGAGGAACTACAAATATTCTTGAAAGCAGCCTTTAACTGACCCATCAACTATTCTGATTGGATATCTAATATTGTTCCTATGGCTAAGCCATAAAGAGGAATTTAAATCTACAATGACATCTAAGACATAAATAAAGCATGTCCTAAATATGACTTCCCTCTCCTAAATATTGATATGATCATGGATTCAACAACGTGATATGAAATGGTATCAATTATGGATGGTTTTTTGGGTTATAATCAAATCAAAATTGTGCCTAAAGATCAACATAAAATAGCTTTCATCACTCCATATGGGACCTTATGCTATCAAGTCATGCCCTTTATCCTTAAAAATGTTGGTGATACTTATCAATGGGTAATGACAATTATTTTCCATGACATGATGCATGATATAGTTAAAGACTATGTGGATAACATCCTAGGGAAGTCCATACTCAGATCAGAACATCATGTAGTCTTAAGAAGAATTTTTGAGTGGTTATGAGAGTATAAAGTCAGATAAAATCCTATGAAATATGTATTTATGATTACCTTATGTAATTTATAGGGATTTAGAGTCTCTAGGTGAGGTATAGAAGTGGATCCTACTAAAATCAAAACTATTATGGAAATGCCTCCCCCTCACAATCTAAATCAGCTTAGGAGTCTTTATGGTAAGTTGTAATCCATTTGATGATTCATCTCTTGTCTTGTAGATAAATTTCACCCCTTTACTCATCTCTTGAATAAGGGGACTAATTTTGATTGAAACTCTACATATCAATAGGCCTTCAATAATCTCAAGTAGTATTTAGCAAATCCACCTGTGTTATCACTCCCTATCATGGGAAGGCCCTTACTCTTATATATTTCTATGACTTTGTGTGTGATAGGTTCCCTCCTAGCACAACACAATGATGAGGTAAAAGTTCAAGTAATTTATTATCCCAATCAGAATTTAATCTCATATGAGCTGAATTATACTTTAATTTAAAAAGCTTGCTTAGTCGTGCTCTTTGCTTTGCAAAAAAATCAGCATTATATGCTTAACAATTAGGTCCAGCTCATTGCTAAAGTTAATCCTCTCAAATATTTACTATCAAAATCACCCCTCATAAGATGAATGGCTAAGTGGATCATGTTAATCAATGAATTTGATATTGAATATGTTCATCAAAAGGTCATTAAGGGACAAGTAATAGTAGATCAACTAGTAGAAGCACCTCTTGTTGTGAGTGAGCATCTTACCATAACCTTCCTAGATGAATATATAATGAATACTTCATAATCTAATAGATGGGAGCTGTATTTTGATGGCTCTTCACACATAGATCGAGAGTGGGTATCCTTATGGTTACCCCACAAGGTGACCTTATTCCAAAATCCTTTCACCTCACTTTCCCATGCACTAATAAAATAGTGAATATGAGGCTTTAATAGATAACCTTCAACTATCTATCTAATGGAACATCCAATAATTACAATTATTTGGTAGACAAAGAGTTCCAAACTAAAGATGAAAAATTACTCCCTTATAAGCAATCGGTAGATCAATTGAAGCAACATTTTTAGTCCATTACATTTGAACAAGTAACATGAGGGAGTAATACATAAGTTGATTCAATGGCCACTATAGGATCTTTAATTGATATCCTTGAATATGTCCTTGAAGGGAATTTAATAATAAAACAAATGATCCTCCCATCTTATCAATCTGACTCCTTTCCAAATTTGCACAATGTCTGATCCCAATCTTCTTTGGTACCATGACATTTATAATTACCTCCATGATAACATATTACCACCTAACCTTAATCACCATTAGTGAAAGGCCTTCATCCACCATACTTGTCATTACACTATCCTGGGTAACATGCTCTATCATAGAGGATATGATGGGACCTTGTTAAGATGCCTAACCTTAGAAGAAGACTCTCTCACATTCGAGGAGGTTCATGATGGTATTTGTGATGGTCATATCATTAGAATGGCCCTGGCAAAAAAAATTCTCTAAACTGCATACTATTGGCCTACCATGGAATATGATACCTGCCGGTATGTGCAAAAATGTGTAGCTTGTCAAAAGCATGGAAATCTTATCCATGTACTCACATAGGCCATTCTCGATATGGGGACTTGATTTGATTGGAAAGATAAATCCTACATCATTAGATGGACATAAATTCATTATTATCACTATGAATTATTTCACTAAATAGGTAGAAACAATGTCTCTTACTTATACTACAGGTCTTTATATTTTCAAATTCATCCTCAATCAAATCATTTTCCATTTTGGCATGCCTTACAACATCATCTCTGATGATGATGATGATGATGATGATAATAATAATAATAATAAGTCCTTCAAAACTCAAGAAGTTGAAGCATTGTGCCAGTGTCACCACATCAAGCAACACTTTTCTTCCCCCTAATACCCCAAAGGGAAGCGATAGGCTAAAGCAAAAAATAAGACCCTTATCAATATTCTCAATAAAATAGTTAATGAATCAGGTAGGAATTAGTACTTACAATTATATCTTGTTCTTTGGTCTTATCAAACAAGTGTTTGAACACCTACTAGGGATACTCTGTATGCTTTAGTATATGGGATAGATGGTATCTTTCTTATAGAAGTAGAATTCCCCTCTTTATGAATCTCATTACAAGGCATTATCACTTATCATAATTTTTGACAAAAAAGGCTACAGGAATTGGAGCTTTTAGATGAAAAGCGTCAAAGATCCCGTAATCATTTAAGGGCATATTACAATAGATTAAAAGGCCAATACTGTAAGAAGATCCAGTCCAAAGAATTTAAGGTTTGTGATCTAGTCCTAAAATAAAATCAAAAAAATACTAATTCTAACTAGGATAAGAAGGGTAAATTTTAATCTAATTAGCTCTAACCATATATCATATTTTCTAAATTTGGGTCTAGGGCTTATAATTTAGCTACATTGGATGGTGAAGAGATTGAGACCCAATGAACATAATGCATCTAAATCATTTATACATTTGATAGGATCCACCTTATCACCATCTATGGGTCCCCCTTCTTCGGGGCACTTCCCCTTCCATTCCATCTTCCTCCTCCCATTATGTTTCATTTTGCACATTCTTGACCCTAGTCTTAACAGTGGGTATCCATTACAAGGTTTTTATGCAACAATAGGAGATAGATGTTTTTTGAATAAATAAGAAGTCATTACTTATCATGTGACATGGATGTTTATTTTTTAATTCCTCTAGAATCTCTTTACCTATATCTATCATGTACATAACCCATCCTATCACATCCTCATATCTATCCTTTATCCATTACCCCATTACATCCTCTTTGACAAGTGTGTTTCCTTTTAGCCTCAAGCTAATCCCATCCCCATTTGTCTATTTCTACCCTAAAACCATGGTCCACACCTTCCCATTAATGCTATTATTATGGAATGGTCAAAAACATATATTTTTACTCTAAGGGTTTCACATACATTATGACACTGAATCTCGATTGATCATCCTAAACCCCATCTATTATTATTTCAATCTAATATTTTTACTCTAAGGGTGCTTCAAAATTTGGTTGGATTCTTATTTCAATCTAATATTTTTGGACACAATATACCCTATGTACATATCCCCTTATCATCATGAGGCACATTATCCGTAATCACTTTATAAAAAACCACATTCTCCATTTGTATATCCATGTCATTAGCCCTTTCTTTAGTCGATGTTATCTTATGATTGTCTTGTGTGAATGTGTGTATATTTTGAGTGTGTGTGGTTGTTTAGTTAATCATGTATATATTAATTACATTGTCTTATTTATTTAATAATCTTGTTAAAAAAAATTATATTTTTTATCTTGTTAACCTTTAAGGGAACAAGGATGGCATAGGTGACCCTCGAACTTGTTTTGGGCAAGGTCACTTTCAAACAGAGTTCCCTCACACACTAGATACTTAATGTCATTTGAATTTTCTCATGTCATTTGGCACATATTTGTCTACCAATGTAATACTAAAAAGTATTTCACACATTATTAATGGCTTCAAACTTAGCCACCCATCCTATCTACCTCAAAATCCTATCATTATCCCATCTAACCTATCACTATCTCGTCTAAACCCAATTATCCCCCATTCCTATCATTATCCTACCTCTATGGTTCACAAGGATTCCTACCCAAACCTACATTTTGAGACATAATGAATTAAAAAGGATTAATCTTTTTACTGGCACATTTATTTACATCTCATTACCATTATCCCATGCATCTATCAAATCCCATACCATCTCATCATGAAATATGCCATACATCACATGCAAATGACATCCATCACATCATTATAAACATAAAATAATGTATATATCTAAAATCATTACATCATAATCATCTCTCATCATCTCAATCATATGCATCATAAATAAATCCAATGCATCATCACATAATCATGCACATATCCATCATTAATATCATAAGATCATAAATATATACATCTATCACATTACCTCATTTAACATCATCTAAAGTAAAATCATAAACAAACAATTCCATCACATCACATCTAATATCATACATCTAATCTCATCATATAAGCATAAATAATATGTCCATAATTTATCTAAATCCATCATAACTAACATCCATAATCAATGCATAACACACAAAACTATATAACACATCATATCATCCAAAATTGCATCATATATATATATATATATATATATATATATATATATATATATATATATATATATATATATCAACAGTCCACATAGAGTCCATGTCAAAAAATAGATACAATACGTGGGCCCATGGGGTAAGAATGTGATACAATATAAAAAAAATCCTATATGCATATCATGTCTCAATCATGGTTACAGTCTTGGTGGTCCTCTCAAAGGTTGATGCACTGAATGTGAAAAGCAAGCCCTGAATAAAGATGCACACTGACCTGGTGGTACCACTACTTCATATAATGTCCTATAGTACTAGGCCTCTCATGTCAATCTCATAATGTTTTTCATCATGCTAGCCATCCCATGCTCACTCATCATTATATCAGCCTTCTCCTTGTCCTTCTCGACCACCTCTACCTCTCCCATTAGAGTTTGAATATGTGCCTACATTTGGGTGATCTGGCCCTGATACCCTATAATTTATGCATCTCGACAATGGATATGGGTCTACAATGTGACTATATGGGCCTATAGTGTTTTAACCTAACCCTATAATCCTATCACCTATGCTTAGGTTATGGCCAACTACCTAACTCTCTACATTGTCTAAGCCTATAGCTATGCCTATAATTGATCCCTCTCTTGAGTGATCCTTGTTATATCTACAAGCTGAGCTTGAATCTCTATCTATAAATTCACTAGCAAAGACCTCTCATCCCTTGACAAAGGTTATTATGATGGACATACACCATCTCCACCATAACTACCCCCATCTTTTATATCAACATGTACATATGACTGGGTTTAGGCCCTACTCCCTCTATCTTGCCCTATAGTTGTTACCTAACTTCTATCCCCTCCATCCACATCTATGACATTCCTAGCTTACCCATCCTATCAATCTGGTACAGGTGCCTACATCCTCCTACTATATAATATCGCTCATGCCTATAACACCCTCCTCACGACTCCTCTCCACACCACCACCCTGGGTTAGAGTAATCTCAATGGAATCCTTGATGTCCACCATGTCATATAAGTTATTTTAAATTCAAAATTAGGAAGCAACATCTAAATATCCCTTGGCATTGGGGTAGTGTTATCATAATCTATATGGGCCTAGGCTCTATCTACTAGCTAACCCCATTGTGCCCTCTCCCTGTCACTCTTAGCAAACAACTTTTCCTCCCCTAGCATGTATTGTATAAATCCTAACTACTTTTGTAGCTAATCATGCCTACATCACTCTATGATAAATTCTTAATGACCTATCAAATAACACTTTATCAACATAAATTATGTCACTACAGCCTCATCATCCTAGATAAATTATAAGCTCCTATAGGGCATCCATGTAATATGCTTAGGTCATAAGTTTTCAAAGGCCTATCGATAGAATCTCATCTCACCAACATGGCCCTACTGCACACCTAATAAAATATACCACCCAAATACCATGGGCTAATGTGCCTCCCTAGCTTCTAGAGTCCCAAGTGGTTGTTGGATTGCAATATGCTACCAACTCCAAATCTATAGTAAAAGTGATGGTCCCAAGATTGTTACTCCCGTGTATGCTCCCAAGTGTAGCTCTTAGTATAAATGGACCAATACCACTAACGCCCATGAAAACACTCTAAAGTCTTGAACCATATTTTCCATGACATCTCCTAGGCACAGATGAAACCACTACCTACTCTTGTTTGGCAAAGAGTATGTTGTTAACAAAAAACATAACCATAAGAGTCAAGAGATCAATATTCCCACCTCGAATACACCTATAGATATCCACACATCTATCATAAACACCTACACATAATCCTCCTTCTAGTTTATATAAAGTAAGAATGAGTATGTGGGGTCTCTAGTAAATCATATCACCTAGCATTGATAGATGTAGAATATGATAGACATCCTTTAAAGTCACTATCATCTCCCTAGTAATAAAATGAAAGGTACTCATATTTAAGTTCTATTGATATACAAAATCCATGATCAAGGCTTGATCAATATACACCACTAGCATCATCATAATGTAATGTATTCATATCAACTCTAGGACCCTATAATTATCATGGATCAAAAGGTGTATCTCATGTAAAACCTTAGGTCACTATAGTCATAAATCCATCACACCTAAGTCATCCTAAACCAATCACCATCAACCTATCACTACTTTCATCATAAATCAACTCCTGATATACAACTTGAGCTCCCTTCCCAACCTTGCACCTATCTTAACATCTACCACCTCCACCCCTAATATCCATGGCCATAACCTTGAACTAACCACCTACCCACTTATTACCCTCTTCCCTCTTCACCCCATCCATCCTAATATCACTAGAAACCACACCCTAACCATCCCAACTTACCCATTCCCATTATCTTATATATTTACCATCTACCTAATACCTAAATAACCCTAATTAACCTTTCACTAATTACCCATATCACATCCTTAATCATAACATCCTCTCTACCATCCCTAGTCTTAAAACACTTTAATTTTCACCAACCTAAATCTTTAGCCTATCCCCTATCCCACCTTATCTAATTAAAATCATCTAACTAACCTAATCCCCCATCCCTTACACCTTTTTTCTACCTAGGGTAAAACTATAACTTGAAGGTATGATTTTATCTATAGTCTTGATGAAACTGTATCTTGCATTCAATAGTTTTGCATAACCACATTGCTATGCAAAACTATAATTCCCTTATTTGTAATATCATAAAAATATATCTCTACACTCACAATATTACAATACCACAACCTTAGTCTTATGTTATTATAATACCCCTCCTTATGTAATGCTACAATATCATGATTGAGGGAATTTCCCTTAGTCATGGTATTGTACTGGTGACATGGGCAACCTAATTTTTTTCCAAAACACCCAAAAATTCAATGAAAAATTAAAAAACACAAGAATATGGCTTAGTACTCACTGTTGGTCTAACCTCTACTGCTCTCTAGAACTCTCACACTCTCTCACCATGATAAGAAACTCAAGTAAGTCAGTCCATGGCTTTAGCTCAAAGTTAATTTTCACTAAGGATAAAAGTTCAAATGACCCTCTTTTTACTATTTTATCTTATATGACCCCCCTCCACCCCTAAAAATCCTCTCTAACAACCTTTCCACCTCTAACTCATATCGAATCCCATCAAATTATTTTAATCCCCCTAATTAATCATTCCTTATCATCCCAAACATCATCTGGGACATAGGGATAAGTAAGGCCATGGAGGGATGAGGGAAGAGGGAGCATGGTCGTGGATATGGCTATGCTAAAACCCTAACCTTTGTGGCTATGGTTTTTGGTAACTAGTTCCCAGATGCAAAGGGAACCATGGTGCTGAGCACAGTGCGGAAACGAGAATCCTTTATTGCGTGATGGGGAAACTTTGTTTCCCTAAATGGAATGTCAAAACCAGCACATGGAGAGGAGTTAGCCACTGAGCTACTTGACCAGCGCGTGAGTGAGGGTTTGGCCATGGGGAGTGCCTTGAA
The DNA here is from genome assembly GCA_037957365.1 of Torreya grandis. Classification (NCBI taxonomy): domain Eukaryota; kingdom Viridiplantae; phylum Streptophyta; class Pinopsida; order Cupressales; family Taxaceae; genus Torreya; species Torreya grandis. Next base: position 376,867 of record JARHVA010008230.1, on the reverse strand, counting down.
TGGATCCCCATGGCAGTAGTTGATGTGATAATAGTGGATATGGAGGGGCTCTGTTTCTGCGGTAACCCCAGGGTCAAGATTGAAGATGAGTTTTTTAGGGGTGGATGCCAGATCTAGTTATTCACCATTGCCTTCTATCTGTGGGGTCATGGCTCATGTAGAAGTGCTTCCAAATGTCTTTGATGAAATTTTGATTGCCAAGGCGGTGAATCCTCTGAGTTTAGCAGAGGGGGAGAATGGGTTGACGATCGGGTGGATGAATTGGGCGATGGTGGTGCTGGTTCTAGGGATTGTTTCATTGTTTATTTGGTTGGGGTTGGGGGATAAGGGTGGATGTTTATGTGGCTCCCTTAAACCCTTCCTCATGTTAATGCAGTTGTGAAATGTGCAGATCTATTATTGCGTGGAATTTTTTAAGGTTACAGGGCCCTGTAAAACTTGGATTCTTGTTTCAGGTCATAGAGCCTAGTTTTTTTGTTTAGGTTTCAGGTCCTTATAAAACCTAGGGAACTTTAACAGGTTTTTTTATTGGTTTTAGGTCCATGTAAAACCTGGTTTTGTTACTTTTTTTTAGTGGGTTTGCCTGTCCAGGTGGTTTGCATTGCTTTATCTTTTTTGGTCTGTAATGGGTTTCAGAGGCCCTTCAAAACCTGCTTTTACCTTAATCTAAAACATCTTTTGGGACATGGATTTTTCATTTTCTTATTGTCCAACCTAAATCCCATGTTAAAACTACATCATTTTGAGGTCTCCTAAGACTATGTAGGTAGCACCTAGTCTCACTTTTGTACCCAGGGATAACTCAACCACCATTAAATCTTCATCCCCATCCTATCATTAGACTAGTTACTAGATAATCACACATAATTTTAAGCTATGTATCTTACATAAAGTGGTTATTTATCATTAATCAAAAACTTTTATCTTTATTGTCAATTTTCAAGCCTTTCATAGCTAGGAATTATCATAGGCTTGAACCCAAAAATTTAGTCTTATCAATCAAATCACTTTTTAGACATTCATCATTTATCTAAAACCCATCACAACTAAGCCACTTTATCCCCTTAATGCTTGGGACATCTCAACTATAGATAAGTCATTACTTGGGTCATCCCAACCCCATTTTCTTGTTTGCATCTCATCCCACCCTTGGGACTTCTATTCGAGTGATCATATGGTTTGGTTATCCTCGCATGTTCCCTCGAGGGGGCATCATACCATCATATCCTACTAATCACCTCTAACATTGTGTACACATGATTATGGTTACTCCTTCCACTCTACTTCATTTAAAACACCATTTTAAAGAGGGGAAAAATGTATGCACTAAAATTTTCTCACCCCACTAATTACATTAATTTCATTAATTTAACCCACAAACTATATTCCCTAACTAATTCACTAATATCCCATTCCTTATTTCCTACATCATATAAACCTTATTCCACCCCATAACCAATTAATCCCCTTGATTAATCCATTGACAAAACCAATTTACCTACTAACCTACTCACTAAACCACTTGCCAATTTAAAAATACAATTTATTCTACCTACCCATCTACCACCCTATTCTTAGCTATTCCTAAACCCCTAAACCCTAGTAGAGATTTTTTAAATTGGAGGATTCTATAAATCTCCTTCATTTTAGCTCCTTCTCCTCTAGAATTTTCTATTATAGATATTTCCAAAGAATTTGAAATTCCTTGGAAATATCCTAGCCATTGATCTCAATGGCTAAAAATTAAATTTGAGCCATTGATTCTTCCCTCCACTTCATATATAACTAATCCACCCCTTCCATGCAAACTAACTAGAAACTTAAAATCCACATTGATATCTTACTATCTTGCATCCATAACCAACCTTCTTGCATCCATCAAGAACCACTATCAAGCACAAATGCCCATTGGAAGCCATTATCAAGAAAATACAAGCAATCCAACATCCATCAAATTTGGCATCAAGCATCCAATTGGAAATCTTAGAAAGGAGTTATAAATAGGTTAAATTATGGTAAGAGTTCTCCTAATGATCTTATAATCTCTTGTATACCCTCCTATTGATGTGTTTAGATTTTAGGTTTTTATTTCTAAAAAATAGTAGTAAGAGGTGAATCTAAAATTTAGGCTATAGTGGTCATTGACCTTATATTTTTTGTCACTTTTGAACATGCCCATTACATGTGACCCTTAGTCTTATGTATGTGATATTTGCTTGTGCAAAATTTGAACATGTCTATTAATTTTGGCCCTTAGATCTATGTTTTATGCAACATTTTGAACATGTCCATTACTTAGAATAGGCTTAATGTCTTTTGTATGTATCCCTTGGCCCTATTTTTTGTAACATGTTCATGTCCATTTTTGCCCTTATGTGTGACATTTTATGGCATTGTGTGTTGTTCTTATTTCACTTTTTGAACTTGATTAGTGATGCCATGATACATATCATGCACTTTTACTATGTATTCTAATTCAAAGATAGTTACTTTATTATGTACCTCATTGCTATATTTATCTAGACATAAAAATTGTATGCCTTGAATTCAATATGTTACATACATGATTCAATGACAATTATATTTATATGAAAATATATTTTCCACATGATGACATGATTACACATAATTATATCTTCATAACATGATATAATTAACTCTTATTTTGAGATGAGTGACTTGTAAGCTACATCCTTCATCTCAAAATTGGGTTATCACAAGGGGCTTGTCTTAGAGATCCAAGCCTTCATGAATCAAAAAATTATATTTGGGACAAAGTACGAGTTTTAAAAAAATAAAATACATGTTTTCAAAAAACTAAAGTATTTTAAAGATCAAATTCCTTTAGCAAAGTACCAATTTTCAAATATTCAAAGTAATTTAAAAATCAAACACATGATAGATATTGACACATTGATATAAATTTTTGGGAAATATGATATGCACATTCACTCACTTTTCAAAGACACAAAGTAAAAACTCATATACACTTCAATGCATATGCATGGGCATATGCAAAACAGTTACAAAATCAAAGTTACAGGTTGAAAAATATAATTACAATTAAACATATAGATGCATGGCATTATATATCATTTTGGCATAAATTCAAGGGGCATGATGATTATTCATGTAAATTTTAAAAGTTAAAAGTTACAGTTTAAAGGGCATGATATTTGTCCATGCACATTTTCTAATTTCAAAGTTATAAGTTCAAATAAATTATACTTGTTGATGCATATTTTTCAAATTTTAAAGTTTCAATTTCAAAGGAAAATGCTTGTTAATTAAATCAAAACTATGAGTAGTGTGGTCATGATGGGGCATGAATATTCTTCATTATCTTTAAATCAAGCAAAAATAGAATTTATAACCATCTGTAGTGGTTTGATTTGATTAGTTATAGGTATTGTACATTCAATTGTAATGACATTTAATGGCCTTGGCATTACTTCTAGAAAACCCCTTGTGTGGTTCCATCTTCTATTACATATGATGTACATTTGAGTATAGTGACATTTAATAGCCTTGGCATCACTTCTAGCGAACCCACTGTGGTTCCACATTTTTAGATTAGTACATTAGGTATTACTCATTATTCATGAGAGTTGTAATGTGTATCTTTCTAATTCTCTGGATTTAGTAGTCATTCAAAATTGTGACTTGATCACTCTAAAAAAATCATCAATGGTTCAAATTATATAAGTGCTTCAATAATGGGACACAATTATCCATCATCATTTATATGTTACATGGCAATTTAGTTTCATATCCATGCAGGTGTACTCTTTCTTTGTTTTCTTTTATTTTTTTTAATTTCAAAGTTCAGCATCCTAAAATTTTAAAATTAGACAAATAACTACTTCATGTGTTATTTTAGAAATTTTTATATTTGAGTTGCTTGCAAAATTGGAGTATCCTCTCAAAGACAAAGTGTATTTTATACACTAAAGTTCAATTATTTCTCATTTACTTTAGAAATTTTATTACTAGAATAAAGTGGGGAATGTAGATATCTAAATCTGGTCACAAAAAATTGACAATTCTAATTCGTGATACATCTTAAACCACATGACTTATGTCTAAATACATGAATCCTATTCTATATTCTTTATATATATATATATATATATATAAAATAATGAATAAAGAATAGAGAATAGGATTCATGTATTTAAACATAAGTCAATTATTTCTCATTTACTTTAGAAATTTTATTACTATAATAAAGTGGGGAATGTAGATATCTAAATCTCGTCACGAAAACTTGACAATTCTGATTCGTGATACATCTTAAACCACATGACTTATGTCTAAATACATGAATCCTATTCTCTATTCTTTATTCATTTTATATATATATATATATATATATATATATATATATATATATATATATATATATATATATATATCAATTTGAACTTTTTTGTATCATCATTGTTATGCTTGAATTCCCAATTCAAATGTTCAAACTACTTCACACTATCTTCAAATTGTCTCTAGTTAAAGATAGTTCTCCCTAATTTTCTAGGATAACCCTATGCTAGGCAAATAAGGTCATTATTGTAAGCCTGTCCACTTATAGAAGTCATGTGTCATGATAAATAATGGCTATTTTCCAAATTTTAAAACATTATTTTGGGCCCTCCCACATGTTTTATAAGGTTGACTAAATGAAATTATCATAAATAAATTTCTATAAATACATATCAAAGATCATTCATTACCCCCACTTGGCTACCACTTCATTTTAAGCTTACATAATATTGCACATTGAGAGAATCTTCTATATTCTTTCCAAACTCAAGATCACTCACAATGAGTATACATAATCCAAGTGCAAAGCATTTCAAAGGAATTCAAGAGCTACCTTTGTCAATTATTAAATATATATTTCTAGCTACATATATATGAGGTAAATCAATCTCATGTAGTTATCCTACCATGTGTGTGTGTGTGTGTGTGTGTGTGTGTGTGTGTGTGTGTGTGTGTGTGTAGTTATCCTAGATAAGGAGGGAAATCAGTCTCATGTAGTTATTCTACCTAGAGTGATATATATATATATATATATATATATATATATATATATATATATATATATATATATATATATATATATATATATATATATATATATCACTCTAGGTAGGATAAGTACATGAGATTGATTTCTCTCCTTAGAATATTGGATACATAAGTAAAATTTAATCATCATGGGAGTGATTGAGATCAGCTTAGTCCATTACACTTCCCCTCTCTTTTTGTAGGTTTCAAGATTTCAAGTTACCCTTAGGTTTTTAAAGGCAAAATAAAGAAACAATTTAATTTTGAGTGGCTCTAAATAGAATCATGATATCTCAAGCTAATCAATAGGCATATAGATGCAATAATCAAATTTTTAAGTGCTTTGATATTTTCATAGTCAATGAGAATGACTAGATGATTTCTAGGTGACAACTATGTGTAATAAATTTAATCTAATGTGTTTCAAATCACCATCCTTGACTCATTATTAGGTATTATTCATGATGATGAATCATATATGTTGATTTGAAACCCATCTAATTAAATATATTACACATAGTTGTCACCCAGAAATTATCTGCTCGGTCAAAAATTTCCACAGTTGACAAAGAGAAGTCCATGGTAAATGGACACGAGCAGCATACATTGTTGCATTGAGAGTGTGGACCTATCCAATAATATTCACATATTTTGTTTCTACATTATCACCATTATAATCTTATTTTTATTTTCTTCTCCTATCACTCATCAGTCACAGTCACCTAGGACAAGTCCATAGTCAACATATGAGAATAATACGCATTGTTATTTAGATAAAATGGACATATCCATAGTAGTTTCAAATTTTATTCATGGTTTTAGGCATACACAGTCATGATATTTTATAATTTCCACTTTCAGGTATTTGAAACATTCAACATAAATTTTGATTTGAATTAAATAAATTTCTTATTAGTATTTTCCAAAAATAGTAGTTTTACATATCTATCAATTTCTAAAATTAGAATTGTTAAATCTTTATACATATTTAGCATTTTGATATCTATCAATTTTAAAACTGACTACAATCAAATACATTTATTAATTTATCAAAAATAGGGTAAAACACTTTTGATGCTTTAAAATATTCACTCCTCACTTGGCTTTGTATGCTTCAGAATTGATTGATGACTACTCCTAGTGAATGATTTACAATTTAAAAAATAGGGAAATTTATTCAATGTACAGTAGTGTATAGATGTTTGATAGATAATCACCAAGTGAATAATAAGTGTGGGTTTGATGTTTATTTATATGATTTCATTTAATTAATTTAACATGCCACTGATACATAATGAAAATAGCTCAACCCACAACAATGATTTAATTTTGAGAATTAATAATTGGTGGGTGAGGATCAATAATGTCATCCTTGGGTTAGTTTCATCGATGAATTTGTTTGAGCCTAACATTAGTGTCTAGGAGATAAGAATGTGGATTTGATGATTTGGATATGTCTAAGTAAGATATTTAGGTGGTTTAACATAGACTAAGTGGTTCTTGTAGGTGATTAATAATAAAACAGGAGGGTCGGACTCATAGCAAGCATGTGGATGTGAGAGAATGGCAAATAAGAGACATATATCCACATAAGTCATGTATGTTGAAGGTAAGTCAAAAGTGACATTGTCAAGTGTCTAATAACATATTGTGTGTATGTTTTTTAGAAGTTAGACTCGAAATTCTACATTTCATTTTTTTATAGTATTTTTAATTTTTGTGTGTGCATATCAAATCACTCATGAAAGTTTATCTTTTTATTTTTCTAGGAAAAACTTGTCCACTTATAACCTCCTTTTTCTCCCCATTCCATGAACTTACTGTTAGAAAATTTAGCTTTTACATTAGTGAATTTGGGTATTTATCGAGAGGTAAATGGTAATAGGTCGTTTGTTAATTAGATTTAGTTAATCAATATATTGTCATATAACAATATTACTATATTAGTTTAGCATATTATATTGTTATATGGGTTAGTGGGTTGAGAGTTTATAGGGATTTGAGAATCCTTTATTATAGGAAACATTATTCTTATATACTTATATTATGTCCATATTGAATTATTTTATTGAGATTAATGAGAAATAGAGCGGAATATTATTGTTTGTGAAATTGAAATTCTCTCTAAATGAAATAAATTATGTGTATTAGCTCTTCCAATATCTATCATTGGTATTAGAGTAATTATATTTGAAATGATATTATATTAATGAATGAAACCATTTGCATTTGATTTCATGTTCTTCTCCATACGGCCTTTTTGTCACCTTTGGTAGATATTTGTTCAAAGTGCAAGTTGGTGTGATTGTTGACTTCTATTGAAGGAGATACGATGCCTCTTTGGAGATGATCCATAAGTTTTTAAAATATTATTAAGCATTGAATTAGTTTTTGGTTGTGTTTTACACAATGTCAATTAGATCTGCATCTCATCAACTCTCACAAGTTGTTATGCCAACCAAGGCTTGATGGCATGCCATTGGGATCTAGTGATATTTAGATGTAGTATAATTATTTTCCTTGGAATTTCAAATTGGCAATGAAGATATTTATTTTATTTTTTAAATGTCCTCATGATCACGTGTAGACCCATCCACCTTCAATTGATAATCCTACAGCTCTGAGTATCAAATATGTAAAGACTATAGATCCCCTCAATAATTGTGGGCACTATGCATGAATCTAGTTTAACCATTTCACAATAGCTAAGCCAAGCTAGAGGAAGGTGGACACATAGTGAAAGATTGAGAGGTTGCATAATATGTGTAAGCAAAAGATCAAAAAACTTGATCAAATTTGTATAGTTGTATTAGATGTATCATTATCAACCTAAAGAAGGATCTGAAGTTTATTGATCTATTCATGCATCATTTGATCAATCTATATATGTGCATTAAATGTTTTAAAGTCTATTGTAAATATCTCAGTTGTCCACTTGTAAGCTCATGCATCATGCAACATACATTTCTCTTTCCAAAACAATGTGCATCATATCTTGTGGAAACTACTCGATATATGTGGGATCAAAGACAACTTGAAGTTTGCATTGGTGAATGCATGGTTCAATTGCATGGAGCTTCCCTTGAGCGCAAAAGGGTTATGGTGAATGCAACATACTTATGATAATCATGTGGTCAATTTGTTTTTTCATATATGTCTCTTATAATTTACTTATAAAGTTGAGTTTTTGATTCAATAAGTGGTAGTTAGTAATGTATTATTATAAGCTAAGTGGTTTGTTATTTAATGAGTATTTATATTATTATATGTTATAGTTGTGGTTAGAAGTTAATGATCTTTTTTTAATTAAAGATCATTGGTGGTCTTTTGTCTTTTTAAGTCTAGTGAAAAATATTTATAGAATATAGCCAAGTGTTTTTTACTTAATTTATTAAAGTTTGGACATATACAGTCAAGCTTGGTGTATTTGTCAAAGCAATATTTGGGTCCATTGTTAAAATTTAGTCAAAACTCTTAAAAGTGTCAAAGAGTCATTTTTGTCAAATATTTATTTAGCATCAAGTATATCGATAAAGTTATTAGTCATGTTCAAAAATGAGTGCAAAAGTCATTTTTGTGTCTATTTCAAAAGAGTCAATTTTTAAATGTCATATTTTTCAAATTAAAAGTTGAAAGTCTAGAGTCGAGTCATTTATTTGTAAAATTCATTTTATATATCAAAAGTCAAAATGTAAAAAAAAAAAATGTAAAAATAAACAAATTTGCCTTACAGATGCATTTTTGAGCAACCTTGAAGTCCTAAGACAAATGTCAATCTTGTGGGGGGACTTTATCCCTTCAAAGCAACATGTACCTGAGCTACATTGACATACCAGCTAAGTAAGCAATATAACATACTAGAGGCTAGAGGATACATGAAGGAAGGAGGTCTTTCAAAGACCTCTCATTAGTTACCAATGACGGGGTCACACCAATGTTTTGGTGACATATATATAGTAGGGTGTGCTTTTCATATTTTTTCATTGTGTGTTTGCAAAATAAGAACAGAAGAATAATGCATGTTCATGTAATGTAATTTGTGTGAAATTCTAAACATAATTCTCTGAGGTGAAAACATTGTGAAAGGACAGAAAGCACCAATGTAAGTCAGTTCATGGATATTGAAAGGGTTTGTGGTTGAGATCCAGAAAACCACATGAGGTGAACAGTTGAAGGATTTTGTTCATATCAAGGTTTGTGATAAACTTTTAAAACCATGGGAGAAGTGAGGCTCTCTTTATATCAAGGTCATGAGCCAAATAGGGCATGCTACAAGAGGTGAGCATACTGCAGATAAGAGTGTGAATGTTTTTGCATCAAGTAAAAACTATGGGGGAGAATGTTATGAAATCTAGTTTTTACAGTAGTAAATTTGGGTATTTATCGAGAGGTAAATGGTAATAGGTTATTTGTTAATTAGATTTGGTTAATTGAAATATTGTTATATAACAATATTATGATACCAGTTTAGCATATTATATTGTTATACAGGGTAATGGGTTGAGAGTTTATAGGGATTTGGGAATCTCTTATTTTAAGAAACATTATTCCTATATATTTGTATTATGTTTGTATTGAATTATTTTATTGAGATTAAGGAGAAATAAAGCAGAATATTATTGTTTGTGAAATTGAAATTCTCTATGCATGAAATAAAACCTATGTATTAGCTCTTCCAATATCTATCACTTACCTTATGACTATCAATATGGTCCTAAGAGTTAACCAAAATCATTTTTCGGTCTTGATCACATTGTCACAATTGTAAATTCAAGCTCAAGTGGACAAGTGTAAATTATGGTGACAATTTTAAAAATGATTCAAAATATGTTGTGACTACCATCCAAGAACCTAAGATCCCTCTATCTCATTACATCTTTAATTGTATGTGTTTTGTTAAACTTAATTTGAGTTAGGTGTATTTATATACATATACTTATTAAAGATCAAATTCAATTCTAATTCTAATTCTAAGAAAAGATTTATGTTTAATAATTAATTAACTAAATGTGTTGCTCGGGGGTAATCTAATTGTAGAACACTATCATGGAATTTTTATTCTCAAACCTTATTTATATAAACATTTGAAATAGGGGATGGGAATGAAAAGGTGAGCAAATAAAGACCAATAACCAATCTTGATAATGTTAGAGCACTTGTAACCACAATTATCATAATGTTGTACTGTTAAAATAATTTTAGTCATGATTATTAAAGTAAAAACTTAGTAGGCTTAATTCTTGCTTTCCATAAAAGCATAATTTCAAAATTAACTTTTTTCTTAAAAATAAATTACAATTCAAAATATTAATATTAAATACTTTAAGTTTCTAAAGTTTATATTATTAAAAAAAGTTTTTTAAATTAAAAATAAATGTTTCCATTTTAAAACTTAGTGATATATATATTAAAGGAAAATATCTATATTCAAAGGCAACTAAAATATCACGTCGAATTCTAACAATACAACTATAACTTTTCAACTTTCAATAAAATCGAATTATAGACTTAAGTTAACTAACACTCAAACTAACATAATTTATAAATATATAAATAAATACATTTATTTCCTTTATATATATATGAATGAAACCATAAAAAACCATAATGTTGCCGCTTTTAAATTAGTTGACAAAATATTTGTTGAAACATCCACAACACTGGGGTCTAAGAGGGAGGGCAGAAGTGTCATTTTCGGTCTAAAGGAAAAAGGTAACCAATCATAGAGTTTTCGCTTTGGACAAATCACCTATTGACAACCTACCATTATGGAATGATAACTCTTAACATATTCTCTTTGAAAAACATGTCGATTATGATATGATCCTCTCATCCATGAGAGTTTTAGAATTTTGGTTAAGGCCACATGTGACATTGATAGGGCACATGGGCCGCTTTCGTTGGCCTATAGTATTCATTTGGGAGTTGGGTGTAAAACCCTGTAATTGTGTCATCAATGGAAGCCATTTATGATACACTAGCATAAGGTGGTGTAGGGTCAATGTTTTATAATAGGCCACATGACACAATAACATCCTCATAAGAGATCATGTGGAGGGCTATCCAACAATCTTTTTAATTGGTAGTTTGTATCAATTGTTGAAAATTAATTTTGATAAGAAATATTTGTTTAATAGATTCTTTTAATTAATATTGAATGAGATTGAAGGTTATGTCATGTATAGATTATGGTATTTTTTAAAGTATAAATTTTAGAATATATATGATGTAATGAAAATTAGGTTCAATTTTTTGATAAATTTCTTTGAATTATTTTTTAAAATCATGATAACTTCAAAAGCAATTTTGATATAGATGTTAAAACCACAGTTTATAAATAAATATTTAAAGGTGAAGATACTAATACCTATGTCAATCAGTTGTATTTAATTAAAATCTTCAAACAACTAATATAAATATATATGTTTATTCAATATGTTATAATCAACTACTCAAAGATAAAAATATACCAATATATATGTAAATATTAATTTATAATCTACTATTTAAAGATAAAGATGCTGATATTTATATAAAAATTTGTTGTATCCAATTTTTTTGAAAAAAAACTTAAATTAATATAGATATACGCTTATTCAACATGTTGTAATGAACTACTTGAATGCACAGATATGCTAATATCTATATAAAAATATATATTTTATAATCAACTATTCAAACACAAAGATGCTAATATCTATGCAAACAATAATTATATCCAATAAAAAAAACTCAAATAATTAATATAAGTATATACTTTAAAACATATTGTAATCAATTACTTAAAGGTGGAGATGCCAATATCTTGTGTAAAAACATGTTGAAATCAATTACTCAAAGGTAGAGGTGCCACCATCTATGTAAATTCAGTGGTATCCAAAAAAACAAAAAAAAATCAATCAAACAATTAATATAAGTATATACTTGAGCAACATGTTGCAATCAAGTACTCAAAGACACATATGCCAATATCTATGTAAAAACTAAAAGTTATAATCAACTATCAAAGTTATATATATCAATATTTATGTAAAAATCTGTTGTATCAAATTAAAAAATAAAAATAAACTAATAAAGGTATATACTTACCCAACATGTTATAATTAACTCTTCAAAGGTAAAGATATCGATATTTATGTAAAAACGTATTTTTATTAACTGTTTAGAGGAAAAAGATTGATATCTATGTAAAATCGTATTGTAATTAACTACGCAAAACCAGTGATACCAATATTTATGTAAAAATCAGTTGTATTCAATTTTAAAAATTAAACAACTAATAAATGTTGAAGCAAACTTTCATATAAGTATATGTTTACTCAACAAGTTACAATCAACTAATCTAAGGCAAAGATATGCCAGTAAATATGCAAAAATAACATGTCACAAGCATATACTCAAAGGCATAGATGCCAAATATCTATGTAAAAATCAATTCTATCTAATTAATAAAAACTCAAATAAATAAGATAGGTATATGCTCACTCATCATATCATAATCAACTACTCAAAGGAAAATAAGCCAATATCTATGTAAAATTTATTTGTATATAATTTTTAAAAAAAATCAAACAACTAATAAATATCAAAGCTTAGAAAGTTATGCTTCAACATTGCATCACCGTAGGCTCAACTTATGGCAAGACCATTTGGAAAAATATTGGGCTACAATCCTTGCTCATTGCATCTATCTCCATCAATATTGAGGGCACTTTTATTTCTAAGAGTATTTGGAAAGCTTTTAAGACGATTAAATTATTTATAAAATGGATAGGTAAATAATTTAGATAAGGTATTTCCTTCAATGACTACATTGTATGGTGGTTTTCCATTATTTATAACAATGGCCTTTCACTTGTTGCAACACCAAGTATCAAAGATCTTCAAGTTTTCAAAAAAGGAATTTACATTGTGCAAGATCTTATCTCTTCTCAAGATTGGATTACATAGCCCATTTTGCATAAAAAGTGTAAGTTGCTAACTTCTTATTGGCCTTCCATCATGTGTATACAGGAGCTTATTCCAAATGTTACAATGCATAAAAATGGGGCTTCAACTACAGTTGCATGGTGGAAATATTGGAGTTAGAATTATGATACACCATTTAAGCACTAATTTACATGTATGTTGCAATAAATTATGAGTCCCTTATTTTCAACTCTTGAGAAGTTAAATATTCAATGGAGTCTTGACTCTTCATTGCAAATATAGATTACTTGCCTTAACTAGATTTACGAAGCTAGGCTTGAGCTTAAACTTTCTCATTTTCTTTGGTGTTTAATCTATCTAGGTCTTCCACCATGAGATAGACTAATTCTCATTAGAATATCTCATCCTAAATGCCATGCATGTAGTTGAATCGAGACTTTTAAGCACTTTTTTAGACCTTACCATGTTTGTTTGGGGCATGGAAATGGATTTGCATCATTTTCATGCCTTTCCACCCAAATCCCATCAATAAGAAGATGGTGTTGTTTGGATATTATGCTCACTAATTGACATAGATTGCTTTTATTTGGAAAATTTTCAGAGCTTCCATTCTCTTTCGTCTTTGAAAATCATGGATTGTTGTTATTTTTAGTTACATGAGTATATTTTAAAGACATTTTCTACTAATGATAAAGTTTATGTGATTACCTTTGTGTTCTTTCTTATCTTCAAACATAGGACAAGAAAATTATCTTGGAGATTCAACTAGATTTTCTTGACCATTGGGGGAGTGATCCTTGCACTATGAGAAAGGTCCTTCCTAATATCCCACAACATGGATCTTCACCATTGGCACCTAGATAACAATGGAGCTAATCATGTAGGCATGTCTCCATCCCTCCTCCTCGGTAGAAGGGTTAAAGTCCTCAGTTATGTGGCATAACTGTTATTGGGCCATGTCATTGGAATTCCTCTGCACGTGATTGTGTGGATTGTGAGCTATTTATTCCAATACCCTCTAAGAGAGGAGTACTTGTGCCTCTAGTTGTGTCAGATAATTTTTACAATGGTTAGGTGACATCAAATCCATCATTAAGAGAGCCCTCCCTTTGGGATACTTTGCATCTTAAGGATGGTATGTGACCTTAACCTTATAGTTCAACTAGATATGCATTATATTTCACAATGTTTGTTATATGCTTTATTTGTTAATTATTTTTAGACGCTTTGTGCTCAACCATGATTTTTTACCATTTTTTCATTTATTTTAGGTCATATATATGAACCAGACACACTTTTATTATAAACCATGCATTATCCTTATATATATTTTATTAATAGATGTATGTGATATGTTTATAACAAACAAAAAAAATACTGAAGTAGACTTTGATATAAGTATATGCTTACTCAACATGTTACAATCAACCACTCCAAGGCAAAAATATGCCAATATCTATGTAAAATCAACATATTATAATCAGCTACTCAAAGGCATGGATGGGAATATCTATGTAAGCATCAGTTATATCTAATTTAAAAAACTCAAAAAACTAATATAGATATATACTTAACATATTAGAAACAACTACTCAAAGGTAAAGATGTCAAAATCTCTGTAAAAACATATTTTAATCAACAACTCAAACATAGAAATGTTGGTATCAATGTAAAAATATGTTTTAATCAACTATTCAAAGGTAGATATACTAATATCTATGTAAAAATCAATTCTATTTACTTAAAAATAATAAACAACTAATAAATATTAAAAGAGACTTTGATATAAATATACACTAAACATGTTGCAATCAACTACTCAAAGCTAGAAATATGTCAATATCTATGTAAAAACAACATATATATGCAAAAATAACATGTTATAATCAATTAATCAAAGGTATATATACCAATATCTATGTAAACATCAATTGTATCAAACTTTTTAAAAATAAGTTAAATAAGTAATAGATATAATACATAGATACCAATATCTATGTAAACATCAAATGTATCAGTTTTAAAAAAAAATACTTAAATAAGTAATAGAGATATATACTTACTCAATATATTGTAATCAATTATTGAAATGTAGATATATCTATATCTATGTGAAATCTTATTACAATCAACTATTCAAAAGAAGAGATATTACCAACATCTATGTAAAAAATAATTTATTTAATTTAAAAAAATAAAACAACTAATAAATATTGAAGGAGACTTTGATTTAAATATATATTTACTCTTATATGTTACAATCAATTAATTAAAAAAACTCAAGCCTCTTTCTCTTATTTTCGATTACCATTATCATTATACTTTTAATTATTTTTCTTTATTATATATTTTTTATTGAAGGATAAACATCTTGTTAGTATTTCATAAAATTTTATACCTAATCAACTATTCAAAAATAAAAAATATACCAATATTTATGTAAAAATATTTATTTATAATCTACTGCTCAAAGATATAGATGTTGATATCTATATAAAATATTGTTGTATCCATTTTTTTAAAAAAAAACTTAAACTAATATAGGTATACTCTTATTCAACATGTTGTAATGAACCACATACACACACACACACACAACTACTCAAATGCAGATATATAATATCTATACAAAAAAAAATTGTATCTAATTAAAAAGAACTCGAACAACTAATATAAATAAATACTTAAAAATATTGTAATCAACTACTCAAAGGTGGAGATGCCAATATCTTATGTAAAAACATGTTGAAATCAATTACTCAAAGGTAAAGATGCCACCATCAGTTGTATCCAATTATTACTAGTTTTCAATCAAATAATTAATAAATACTAAATGAGACTTTAATATATGTATATGTTTAAGTAACATGTTGCAATCAACTACTCAAAGACACATATATGCCAATATCTATGCAGAAACAAGAAGTTATAATCAACTACTCAAAGGTATATATGTCAATATCTATATAAAAATTAGCTGTATCAAATTAAAAATTAAAAATAAACTAATAAAGATATATACTTACCAAACAAGTTATAATTAGCTACTCAAAGGCAAAGAAGTTGATATCTATGTAAAAACATGTTTTTATCAACTACTCAGAGGGAAAAAAATTGATATCTATGTCAATTCATATTGTAATTAGGTACACAAAAGTAGCCATACCAATATCTATGTAAAAAAATCAGTTGTATTCAATTTTAAAAATCAAACAACTTATAAATGTCAAAGCAAACTTTGATATACGTATATGCTTACTCAACAAGTTACAATCAACTACTCTAAGGCAGAGATATGCCAATAAATATGCAAAAAATATCATGTCACAAGCATATACTCAAAGGTATAGATGTCAAATATCTATGTAAAAATTAATTGTACCTAATTAATAAAAACTCAAATAACTTAGATAGGTATATACTCACTCATCATGTCATAATCAAATTTTCAAAGGCAAAGATGCTAATATCTATATAAAACTTGATTTTATCTAATTTAAAAATTATTTCAAACAATTAATAAATATCGGAGCATATAAATTTATGCTTCAACATTGCATCATTCTAGGCTCAACTTATGGCAAGACCATTTGGACAAATATTGGGCTACAAATGTTGCTCATTACATCTGTCTCCATCAATATTGAGGGGACTTTTGTTTCTAAGAGTATTTAATATGGTTAAATTGTTTATAAAATGGGTAAGCATCCAATTTAGATAAGGTGTTTTCTTCGATGAGTACATCGTATGGTGGTTTTCCATTATTTATAACAATGGCAACTTTCAAAGGTCTTCAAGTTTTCAAAAAAGGAATTTACATTGTGAAAGATCTTATCTCTTCTTGAGATTGGATTCCATAGCCCGTTTTGCAAAAAAAGTATAAGTTTCTAGCTTCTTATGTGCATGAAAATAATAGATTTATATAAATAGAAAAAACACCGAAGGGATTATATTGATCATAGGCCACTTTGAGGGGGAAAAATCCTTTGAGAAAGATCAATATTATAAATTCATGGATGCCTTCATTGGTCTCAACACTTACTTATATACTAAGTCTAATCTAAGCAACTACTACTTCCCATGAATGTGGGATAAAACAAAATGCTCATAGGATGACTTAAAAAGCATATGCATCAATAGAAACTAATATACTAACAAAGTAAAGAGAAGGGATAGCACAGGTTCCTAACATCCCCTTCCTCTTAGAAAAATCTTTGTCCTCAAATATTCAGATGTGGAAATTGGTGTTGATACTGAAATAGTGGTTCCCATGTTGCATCCTCTGGTTGCATTTTTTGCCACTAAATTAATGCCTCTATGATGGAGTGGGAGAGAAGTTATCATGTGCGCCTGTCTAGGATTTCCTCTAGCTTAAAGAGGATGGATCCTTCATTATCAAGTTCTGGTAAAATAGTTTTCACTCTGATGTTTATGCTAAGAACTTTCTTCAGACAAGAGACATTAAATATTGGGTGAACTTGAGAAGAAGGTGAGACATCCAACTTATAAGTAACACACCCAATCTTCTGGAGAACCTTATATGGCCCATAAAACTTGGGAGCTAGCTTCTGACACCCTTTGATTTTCAAGGATGAGTGCTTGTATGGCCGCAAATGAATAAAAACCATATCACCTACTTGAAAAGTGCACTCAAAATGGTGCTAATCAGCTTGTTGTTTCATTGTATTTTATGCCATATGAAGACTGTCCTACAAGATGTTGAGGATCTGATCCCAATTTTGAAGAATCATGTTGACCGCTTGAATTGATGAACTATTGAGGGTGTACGGAAGGAGCACTGGTGGTGCTTGACTATAGATTGCTTCATATGGAGTCATTTTAGTTGAAGTGTGGTAGGAGGTATTTTACCACCATTTAGTGAGAGGCAGCCACTTTGCCCATTGATGTTGTTGTTTTGAGGTGAAGCAATGAAGAAAAGTTTCCAAGCATTTGTTGACAATTTCAGTCTAGCCATCCATTTGTGGATGATACCCAGAACTCATCTTCAATTGGTATCGGTACATTGAAATAGTTTATCCAAAAAACATTGGTGAAGGTTACATCATGATATGAGACAATAGAAAAAGGAATGTCATGAAGATAGAAAATCTGATCCAAAAAAATTTATGCAATTATGGAGGCGGTATAGGGATGGCTAAGAAAAAAAAAATGACTATATTTGGAGAGGCAATCAACCACAACCAAGATTACAATTTTCCCTCCAAATTTAAGGAGTCCCTCAATGAAATCCATAGAAATATATGTCTAAATCCTGGTATGGATGGGCAAGGGTTCAAGAAACCCAGTAATGAGTGTTGTTTCACCCTTGTTACATTGGCAAGTATCACATTCAACCACCATTTGTTTAATTGCCTTTTTCATTCCCTTATAAAATAAGATATGTCATGCCCATTCATGAGTTTTGAGAAACCCTGAGTGCCTTATGGATGGAGAAACATGGAGTTCATAGAATACAACCTGTTGAAGATCTATGCTTTGGAAAAGCACCAGATGGCCCTTGTATCATAGAGAAGCACCATCCCAAGAATAATGAAATACTATAGAGGGGTTAATGGCCAAATATTGAATGATTTGAGATAATGAGGAGGCATTGACATACCCCTGCTATATAGTGTCCAACCAATTTAGAATAGGCATATAAATGGCTAAAAGTGAAGCTTGGTCTGCAAATGTACGAGACAAAGCATCAAACATAATATTGTCCTCACCCTTCTTGTAAGTGATCTCATAGTTATAACCCATGAGTTTGCTGACCCATTTATAACGTGATAGGGTAGAGACCCATTATTCCAAGAAATATTTTAGACTCAGGTGATTAATTTTGATGAAAAAATGATTCCTTAGTAGGTATAGATGCCACTTCTATACCACATGCAAAATGGCCATCATTTCCTTCTCATAAGTAGAGAATACTAATTTTTTTCTAGAAAGGGATTTGTCAATGAATGTAATGGGTCATATTTCTTGGAAAAATCAACATTAAGTCCATTGCCACAAGCATCATTCTTGATAGTGAAGTTATTGGTAAAATCTGACATATCTAGAATAGGTGTAGTACACAAAGCTTGTTTCAATTCTTCAAATACACACTCAACAAATTATGCCCATGTAAAAGCATCCTTTTTAAACATCGCTATCATGGAAGCTACAATCTTCTTGTAATTCTTGACAAACTTGTGATAGTATCCAGTTAGCCCCAAAAAACCATGGATGCTCTTGAGTGTCTGAGGATGAGGCTAATTTATCATGGTAACCATTTATTTGGGATCCACTTGAACCCCTTGGGCTGAAACAATATGCCTGAGATACTCCACTTCATCTTGGGCAAAAGCACATTTGGATTATTTTACATAGAGATGATGATTAGAGAGAAGTTTTAGTATGATATCCAAATGTTGGAGATGTTTAGACCATGTTTTACTATAGATGAGGATATCATCAAAGAAGACTAGAATGAATTTATATAGGTAGGGATATAATATTTTATTCATTAATGCTTGGAATGTTGAAGGAGCATTAGTGAGGCCAAAAAGAAAGACCAAAAACTCATAGTGGCCATCATTCATGTGGAAATTTGTCTTAGGGATATCTTCCTCATGAAGCTAGATCTGGTGATATCTAGAGCTAAGATTCAACTTGGAAAAAAAAATAAGTACCATGAAGCTAATCAATAATAGGGATTGGAAACTTATCATTGATTGTGGTGTGATTAAGTGCTTGAAATTAAATGCAGAGGCACCATGACCCATATTTTTTTTGGACAAGGAAAATTGGGGAAGAATATGGGTTGATACTGGGGCAAATAATGCCTTTCTTTAGTAAGTCTCGAACAAGCATCTTGATCTCGATCTTTTACTAAAATGGATAGCAGTAGGGCTTGGTGTTGGGAGGAATGCTTCCAAAAATGAGTTGAATATGATGGTCATCTAGCTGTGAAAGTGGTCATACCACTAGTTCAGTAAAGATACATGCATACCTATGCAAAACGGTTTGTAGATCAGGAGTAGTGGAGATGGTCAATGGTTGTACTTGAATGGAATGGAGCTGGGAAATGACACTATGTGAATTATTATTAAGAAACTTTTCTATATGATGTGAACTTATGATGATAAGAGATATTGCGTATAAGCCTTCCAATGTGTGTTTTTGTCCATTATCCAAAAATTGCATCTAAAGTTCAGCAAAATCCCATAAAATGGCTTTAAATGTGTGTAACCACTAGGCTACCAAAACAACATCACATCCTCCCAAGGGGAAGGCAAACAAGTTATAGCACACGTTATAATCTCCAATAGAGATACACACATTGTGATACTTCCCTTTTCAAGGTAATGTGCCCCCATTGGCAATCATAACTTCAAAGTTGGAGCAAGGATGAACAAAACAATTGACCTATTTGGCAATCCGAGGGTCAATGAAGTTATGAGTGCTACTAGAATCAATGAGTACTGTAAGAGGGATCTTCTTGACGTAACCCCTGACCCACATGATTTGTGGGGTGGTGACTCTTGCTATGGCATGAAGAAAAATTTCTAGTTGGTCTTCCTAAGAATTAGGTTCCACAATCATCTAAGCTAATTTTAGATCATCTGTTGTATCCTGAACATCTTTCCAAATTTTAGTTTTAGGTAGAGAGTCCACATCCAGTAAGTAGAGCTTTTTCTCGACACATCAATGTCCTCGGTGAATTTGTCATCACAATTACAACATAGTCCTTTTTATTTACATGCCTACATCTCTGCTTTAGTCAAATGCTTGATAGGAGTGGTTATGGGGACTGGTGTTGTGTGAGATCATTGTGGAGTTGTATTTTTGAATGGAGAAAAATAGGATTTGGATCACTACTTAGTTGTGATCTTGTCCTCTACCAATTTAGCCAACCCTAGGACTTCCATCATCGTGTTGGGTCGAAACATTTTAACCTTAGATCAAATTACATCCTTCAGACCACTGACAAAGCAACTCTCTAAGAATTCATCGAACAATCTCTCTATGTCATTGGCTAGTTTTTCAAATTATATCTAATATTCTCTCATGGTTCTTATTTGGCAAAGTTTAGTGAGTGCTCTAGTGAAGTCATCAAAAGCACTAGGGCCAAACCATTGCAAAATGAGGGTGCCAAAATCGGTCCATATTGGCTCATCATGAGGCTTCATATACCAATGGTACCATTGAATGGATTTATGTTCCAAGTGAAAGGATGCACGCAGGAATTTGTTGGTATAAAAAGTATTATACACCCTAAAATATTGCTTTGCTCAACATATCCATCTAGTCAGATTTGCACCATTGAATCAACGAAAATCAAGCTTCAACCCACAAAAATTGCTAGAAGAAGAAAATTCAGTGTCTGAAAAGGACTCTGGATGCTATCTGTTGTTCAAGGCAGTATGTTGAATATTGAGTTTGAGAATTTTTTCATCAAGATCTTTGATTTGGGTCTTGAAGGTGGCAATTTTATCCTCCATATTTTTTGCTCTTGTTCGGGTTACAACCATGGCTAAAATAAGAGTTTTTTTGCAATTGATATAAAAACTAGAATTAAGACATGGTTAGTAAGGGAATTTTTTAATTTGAGTGAATTTGGAAGTGGTAAAGGTACTTTTACTAGGTTTTTTGCAATGTCTAATATGATTGACGAAGGCGAGGAAAAATTTGGAAGTGAAATGGAAAAAATAGAAAAATTGTCCAAGAGGGACAAAGGAGAAGAAAATGGGAATGAACACTGTGGAATTTTTTTGAGACAAATAGACAAAAACTGAAGAAGTAATGGCAAAGCCCAAAAAAGTGAAAAATTAAGATTTATGGCAATTAGAAGTAGAAATGGGGGTATGAAACGTCAAAGAAGAAAATGCGTAGAATGGAATTTCAAGTGCCCCAAAGTTTGAGAAGCAATGTAGTCACAGGTGGAGAGATATGACAAAAAACAAAAAAAAATACTTAAGTTTTTTGACAGTCTATTGGGAATATTCTGAAATTGGTATGGCAAGTCTTCTTATACTCTATTGGTAATATGCGAAGATCTGATATGACAAGTTTTTTGATACTCTATTGGTAATATTCTAAAACTGATAGAAATAGGCCCCAAGTTTCAGTAGCTGCCTAAGGGTTTAAAGATATATCTCTAGCCAACGATGTTATCTGAATGAGTACCACTCTCTAGAAAAATTTTGGCCATGGATTGCCCCATAAATGATAGATTTTAGTTTTCCTTACGAGTGGGAACTAGTCAATTAGGATGGGGCCATTGCCCTTTTCATTGATAGGTCCTCTCAATGGGCCAACTACTTCAAGGTTCCTGTGGTACTCCTCATAATGAATTTTAGAGCTTATTACCAAACACTTCCCACAGTTATGTAGAAAGGTATTTACCCTAATCTGAAACAGATTATAGTATTCGGATTAAAAAAACACAATGTAGTGAAACAGAAGAACACTTTTTGAGAAAAAATTAGCCTTGGAAAGTGTTATAATACCAGAAGAGAGGATCCTCCTACAACAAATTAATGAAAATGTACGAAATAACATATTTATATAAATAGCAAAAACACCAAAGTGATTATATTGATTAGAGGGCACTTCAAGAGGGCAACCTCCTTTGAGCAAGCTCAATACAATAAATTCATGGATGCCTTCATTGGCCTCAACACTTACTTATATACTAAGTCTAATCTAAGCAACTACTACCCATGAATGTGGGATAAAATAAATGCTCACGGGATGATTTACAAAGCATATGCGTCCATAGCAACTAATATACTAACAAAGTAAAGAGAAGTGGTAGCACAGGTTCCTAAAATATAAAAACTTATTCCAAATGTTACAATGCACAAAAATGAGGTTTCAACTACAACTGTATGGTGGAAATATTGGAGTTGGAATTATGATACACCATTTAAGCACTAATTTACATGTATGTTGTAATAAATTATGAATCCTTTACTTCAACTCTTGACAAGTTAAATAGGTTTGACTCTTCATTGCGAATGTGGATTACTTGCCTTAATTATATTTGGGAAGCTAGGCTTCAACTTAAACTTGCTCATTTTCTTTGGTGTTTAATCTATCTAGGTCTTTCACTATGAGAGAGACTAATTCTCATTGCAATTTCACATCCTAAGTGCCATGCATATAGTTGACTTGAGACTTTTAAGCACTTTTTTGGACCTTACATGTGTTTTTTTGGCATGGCAATGGATTCACAAAATTTTAATGCCTTTCCACCCAAAACCCGTCAATAAGAGGATGGTGTTGTTTGGATATTATGTTGACTAGTCAACATAGATTGCTTTTATTTGAAGTTTTTTCAAAGCTTCCATTCTCTTTCATCTTATCCTTATAGAGCAACTAGATATGCATTATATTTCATTATGTTTGTTATCATGCTTTGTTTGTTAATTTTTTTTAGGCTCTTTGTTGTCAGCCATGAATTTTTACCAGTTTTTCATTTATGTTAGGTCATGTATATCGACAAGCCATACTTTTATTATAAACCATCTTATATGTTATCCTTGTATTTTTTTATTAATAAATATGTCAATATATTTCCAACAAACAAAAAAATACCGAAATAGACTTTGATCAATCTATTTAAAACTCAAAAATTATACCTAATCAATTTATCATCATTTTTTTACTATCTTAAAAATAACATAACTACATACTTTACCATCATCTACACTAATTAAACTACAATCTATAAAACTTTAATAACTTCATCTTTTTATATCTCGTAAATAATACACTTTACCCTCATTCACATTACTTAAACCATAACCCATAAAACCTTAACCACCCTTATAATATCACCCAACTTCACCCTGAGAACCAAATCACCCAAACACCTCTGTCATCATGCCTTTGTCAACACCCCCACATGCCTATCTTCAAATCTACAGAGAGTAAACAACAAAAAAAAACTGGTATTCATAAAATACAAAGCATGTGGGCTCATAAAAACACAAAACACCGAACATTGCTTGGGGCCAAATTAGAGAAAGGGACGAAACATGGGAAAGCTACTTTAGGGAGTTGAAAAGCTTCCCACCTTTATCATCACCGACATTGCATTGCACATTCACCCCATTATTAAAGACCAAAAAAATATTGATATCATCCCCCACCTCTTGAGTGCCTGTCACCACCGACATCAACTCCTGCCCAATGCAGCAACTCCATCTGGCCACTATAATCATATTTAATGACATTGCCCATAAAGAAAGAAAATAATAACTTTTGTCCCACCGCATTTGCCACCGACCATCTGTCACATGCTTCTGTAATCTGTAATATCAACTTTTCTATTAAATATTTTATCTCATACTTTATGTGAACCTATTCTCTTCAAATACAAGCCATTGAAAAAAGGAAAAAAAAAAAAAAAGAGTTGTTGTGATAACCCTCCCAAAGCTGCCTGCCCATGCCTGCAATAATGACAGTAATTCAAGAAGGCTCAAAAGCAACAACATAACAATACAATTCATTCAAATCCCATCAGTTCA
Organism: Torreya grandis; assembly: GCA_037957365.1. Taxonomy (NCBI): domain Eukaryota; kingdom Viridiplantae; phylum Streptophyta; class Pinopsida; order Cupressales; family Taxaceae; genus Torreya; species Torreya grandis. The sequence continues at coordinate 352,349 of JARHVA010008230.1, read as the reverse complement.
GTTAAAGTTGAAAATTATTGAGTGTACAACTCAGAGAAGAAAATGGGATTCATGCCAGATCAGAGAGGAATAACACCCACTTCTCAGATCCTTCTCCATCACATCCATAATATAAAAACAAGAATAATAGCATAGTATGTTACTGTAACAACCCCATATTCCATTTAAATCATTTTTTTTTCCTAATTCAAACATAAGGGAGGATCTCTTACCTGAAAGAGATAACTTGTTCCATGTTATTCTCCACCTGACATTGCACTGTTTGATGTTTTTTCTTTATATACTGTCCTCAGCCCTTTCTTTGTTTGGCTTATTGTGGGTTCTAACTTTAGGTATGTCCTCCATCTTTTTGATGTTTGGTCGTTTCCATGTGTTTTCATACTGCCTATTTTTTTTAAAGAATAGTTTTTAATATTTTTATGTAGTTTTATATAATTTATATATTAATATCCATCAAAGATTAAAATTGATTTATGAGACTATCAAAAAAGATAAAAGATTACAGTAAATCTAAACAAATATGAAAGAAAAAAATTAATTTAAAATAAGTAAACGTAGGGCAACACTCCAACATGATAAGATTAGAAGCAGGAAGAGATCATTAAAATAAATAAATAGAAAGCAAAACTCCACCACAATAAAATTCCAAGAAGATAAAAAAAGAAAGTACTCTATAATGCAATGAACCTTGTTATTATGAAAAAACATTTTTTATATCAAAACAATAAATAAATATATGATACCTAAAGTTTATGATATGCTAAATTTAAAAATAATCATAAGTTTTCTTCCTATTGTACCACTGAAAACAGAATGCAATTACCCTGATGCAGAGCCCTTAACAAACAAAACTTCCCCAAGAAGAGGGTTGATCTTGTATCGCTTTATTTCATATCTATATATAAAAAGAGAAAGAAAAAATGACTTTTTAACTCCATAGACTTCAAAACAAAATAAACCTGTATATCATTGAGAAGAAAATTGAAATTGAGATTGAAACACAACTACAAGCAAAAATTTATTATCTTTCCTTCTGAAAAATTCTCACAGACTTTTTTCTTGCCTATACAGATTGGACAATCCCAATGTTTGGTCTGCAGCAAAACTTTTATTTGACCCAAAAACCATCTGCCTTGAATTTAACAAGCTGTTAGATTCTCCAGAACTAACAGTTGTTGTAGTAGAAGATGATGATGTAGATGATGGCAATAACCACTCATAAATCACATGATGATTGCACTGAACACCATTTTCTTCCTCCTCCTGCTGCTGATCTTTCTTGAGACCAATCTTAATCATATTATTATTATCATCATCATTATTATTTTTCTTGACCTTGGAAGGCAAGCCCATCTGCAGCTGGATGTCATGGTCCACAGCTGCACCAACCTCAGCAGCTCTCTTCTGAATACTACTAGGCGAGAGGTCACATCGCTTGAACTCCCTGTATTCCTCTCTAAGTGCCTCCTCAGGGAAATTCAAGGTGGCAGAAGGGCCTCTTAAATAAAGAACAGCAGTATCATACGCCCTTGCAGCAGCTTCTGGGGTAGCATATGACCCTAGCCATATACGAGACCTCTTATTGGGCTCCCTAACTTCTGAAACCCATTTGCCCCATTTTCTCATTCTGACTCCTCTGTAGGGTCTTTCTTTGCCCATATTAGGCCTCTGCTTGTTAACACCATTAGAGGTGGAACATTCAGAACGATCCATAGCTAAGTGGCTCTGGCCCTGCCTTGCCCCTTAAATCATAAGGAATTTGTGGGTATGGTTATGGAATGAGGACAGAGGATGAGATTAATCAGCTGTACGAGTCACGGGAGGTTGCATGTAAAAAACAAAAACAAAAACAAATTTGTGCACTGATATTGACGACCTCTACATAGTCGGCACCGGTGGCGGGCGCTCATGAGATGGATGAGCCGCTACGTAATGTTATCTAGCTACATCATAGCTAGAATGGCGGATAGAGGTGTCCAAGTCTCCTTAAATATCCCCTTCCATTCTTTATGGGGCGGTTTAACTTCATTTTATATTGTTTTTGTTTTCCGTTCATTTTTTTTTATTTTTTTCGTTTTATATATATTTTTTGATGAATCATTTTTTTATGTGGTGATTTTAAATTAAGAGTTAAGGATTGAAGGGTATTCATTTTGTTAAAGTTATTCAAGATACGATTTTCGTTTCATTTTTTCTCACGCATTAGGTTTTGGTAGTATCAAGAATAGATTCTTAGTCGACTCTTTGTAAACCAAGTAACTTTACCAGTTGAACCAACAACCGTTCACTTTATTTTTATTTTAGTTGATTATGGACTCTGGGGATAGTATCAGCATGGCGCAACTTTTTTGGTACGTTTTTACTTGGATGAATCTATATAATCACAAGGAGTACATAAATAAATCACTTCATATGCGTGGATAAACTATCAAGTAACATATAAATACCTCACTTTACATATTTAGAATAAATTAAAGATCAAATTCAAACTCTAAATGATTTAAGTGGTGGACGCATCTACATATTATATTGTTTTATTTTCCTTTCAATTTTTACTTTTTATATTATATGAATGCCTTAACGCAACTCTTTTAGCACGTTTTTACTCGAATAAGTTTATATAACCACAAAGAAGAGAGAAATACCTCTCCATATACCCTAAATACACTATCTAAATGACATAAATACCTTTTTCTATATACTTAAAATAAATTAAAAATCAAATTCGAACTCTAGACGACCTAAATGATAACCCATCCACATATAATATTATTTTATTTTCAATTCAATCTTACTTTTTCATGTTACGTGGAACATTGGGTTTTTATATGTTGATAATTATTTCCACTCATAATTACAATTACACCGACCTATAGTTTCATCATTATATTTATCTCAGCTTATTTGAGCACAGTGGACCCCAACCTCAACGAATGGGCCTCTATGACAAATGGGCATTGTTCCCTACCCTCGCATGTGAAAATGATGGACCCCTCACCCTCGCATTTGGGTATGCGAAGTTACATGCGTTCCTTTTCTTGTCTTGAATATGATGAGATTGATCTCTCCTTTTGGTTAACATATCCATTTAGGGGAATTAGGTTTGTCCTCTATTCTAGGTTTCTTAGATCTCGAGCATTAACTTGCATGTAGTCTTGTTTCTCATAATCTTCACGTGTGTTCTAATGTAAGGGAACTTCATATTGTTATATATTATTTATTATTCATTTGTACCATTCGTTTGAGATGGGAGTGTAAGGGTTAATCTAATAGTTATGTTTATAAATTATTGAATTATAAAATATGTTATTGAAAGTAATAATTATTATATATTTGAATTGCACATATTAGCATATTATTACTAATTTTATTTAATGAAAAAGATTAAAGTATATTAAATATGTATATGTCATTTAATTATAATTAGAGTGTTAAATAAATAATCACTTTAGAGCATGTAATATTGGGATTCAATAATTACAATTGAACTTTTTTATAGTTTTTGTACATGATAGAATAAAATATACATTATTTTGATTGTTTTCAATTAAAAAAATTATAAAATACATGACACAAAAATTTTAATTTTATTTCAAATTAAGGAATATGTAAAATTAGTATCAGTCCATTCATGGACGTAGTTCAATCCTACAACTCTTTACTCAGACATGTGCACTCCTAGTAATCTCTACTTATTGCTAACTCTAATTCCCTATGCAAAAGAAAACAATTCATCCAACCTCTATCTACTAAACCCTTTTTCAAAAAGATGTTGTCTCCTTATCAAGCCATCATTCTAGAATTCATATGGTGTTATAAACGCTTTAGCTTCCACATGTGTGACATTCCATATTTCATGTATGACTCTTCAATTTCCATCTGTTACAAATATTGATAAGTTGTGCATGAATGTTCGAGTTGGCACCTGCATAACTTATTCGAGTTGGTAGATTGGTGCAAAATTATGCGATGGTTGTGCATAAGTTTTAGATTGAGTGTTGCATAGAATAGGATGGTTCTCAATCTTTGAGACACATATGCGGAGATCCTCCAACACCTTTTCCTCCCAAGGGAAGCTTTGACATTTGGGGCGATAATGACTTATATGTGTTTCAGGTTGTGGATTGTGGTAACTATGCAGAGATGTTCAAGGCTTGTATGTCTTCGTATACAAAAGAGCCTACATGTAAATAATGTGCATTTACATGCGATGACCATAATTAGGCAGAGGTGTGCACATGATCATATACTTGGGCACAAATAATTTCCAAACCAAACAACATGGACCCTTATGTTGGGCATGATGTGTAACTATGTGTGTGTGCATGGACACTTAAATCAAAGTTTTGTAGACAAATGGAAGTTGCATATGACTTCATAATTAAATGATGATGCATATAAATGTGCATACTTCACATATACAAATAATGTTACATCTAAATATGCAACCACACAAAAAATAAAACTTTATAAGCGACCATTAATGTTGTATAGAATTATGTAGACAACCAAAAAATATGCACAAAACTTGTAGATATCTATGAAGTGTATTATTATTTAGCTACCTACTTGAAACTTAATAAATTTAAAATATTCAACCATTCACAACTTATAGACACTAATTATTACTGCTTATATTTTTGTTGATACAATATTTCTTGTGGACCAAGGTGTTCCTGCATCATACATCCCAGGTAAGTGAAATAAACCATGACCTCCTGCTCACGAACATTTCTTGAGTTCTTATAATGATCTTACATGGTTAACAATATCAAATGCATTCATCCAAGTTGCATCTTCAATTTTTCTATCCTTCCACTTTACCAAGTACTTTTTGTACTTGTTTCCTATTATCTTTTTGATGACCTCTCAATCTCTTATCTTACCTTCTTAGGCTTTTATTGTCTAAAATATATATATTAAAAACCTAAATTTTTATCTTTGTGATTGAATTATCCCTCATGATAACAATACAAATCTGCTATATTGAATATAAGTGAGCTATCTATCCCATTTGGTAGCTCTATCTCTTATGTATTCACAACAATTTTTTTTAAATATTTCATGTCCCAATATTATTCTACTTGAGCTTGTCATATGTTCCTTTTGGGAACATTTATTTCCTCAAATGAGCCAACACTATTTCTCTAACTTAAAATTGTTGTCCTCTCCTTTTGAGATCAGTGTGTTGTTTGTACCTCATAGTAATATTCTCCAACTTCTCTTTCACTTACTAATGTATCTCCTACGTGTACTCAAAAAATTCTTCAACTATAATGTTTCTTTTATTCAAATCAACTATTTCTCTTAGCTCTACAACACCTCTAGGGCTATAGTCATAGACAATCTGAAATGTCTTGGTTGTACTTCTATTGACTGAGTTGTTATAAGTAAAACCATCTTGTGTGAGTGTCCCAATGCTTGGGTTTGCACCATACTAAACATCTCAACAAATTCTAACTCTTGTATTTGCTAGCTCTATTTGATCATATGTTTTTGGGTGATAGGCTGAATTGAAACTCAACCTTATGATTAATTTTTTTCATAAATGACCAATAATTATGGTATCTCTATATGATGGTCTTAGGTAAACCACACAACCTCAAAAATTTCTTGAAAAACAAATTGCAATGCTTGTGGCTTCACTTGTATTCTTTCATGCTATGAAGTGTATCATTTTATAAAATCTATCAACAAAAATGAAAAAAGAGTCATTACCCTTTTGAATTCTTGGAATCCCAATAATGAAATACATACTCACATCTTTCCTTGTTTTTTATAAGATTAGTAATGGCTGATAAAAACTTTTGATGATTTTTTTTCCCTTAGCATGCTATGAAATTCTATATCTCTTCACATTTTTTTTCACATCCCTATTCATTTATGGTTAATAATAACTCTCACCTAGTTATGCCGATGTTTTGTCCATGAAAAAATTATCAGCCAATCCTCCACTATAGTTTTTTTAAATCAAAATTTCCCTCATTAAAACATGAGGTATGCATAATTGATATCTTCTAAAAAATAAACCTTGTTGTATGATATACTCCAACGATGGAGTTTTATCCATTCTCAATGGATACTTTCATGCTTCCCATGCATTTATAAAATCCAAATCCTCATCATACAAATCTCTCATAGATTAAAATCCAATGGAAGTGTAAGAGTTGAAGTAAATGAAAAGACCTAGAATGTAGAGTCATATTTACGAAAGAAAAAAATGATGTAAGATCCTTCTATTTCCCTGTTTCTTTACATATTTGAGTGTCATATATAATAGGCATTGGTGTACTATATTTTGCATAAATTTATTATGTTTAATAGGAATTAATTCATTTATTATATATGTATATATACATATATATGTACACACACATTCTCAATTATGATTGACTCCAAACCTTAGGTACTTTCCAATCCTTTAAAAAAATAAAACCCTAGTGAGTCTAATCTTGTTTAGTGTATGTGTTCTAGGTTTTATTTCATTTAATGGCACCAAAATTATTTTAATCCTAATGATTAGTAAATTTATTCAAAATAAAACCCTAGTGTGTCTAATTTTGCTTAGTGTATGTGTTCCAGGTTTAATCTCATTTAATGGCACCAAAATTATTTTAATCCTAATGATTAGTAAATTTATTCTAATTCTCCAATTTTTAAAAAATATCATAATCCTAATTTGTCCAAATTTTTTGCTAATCCTATTATTTCTTAAACTTCTTATAATCCATTATTTTTAAACATTATTCTAATAAATTGTTGTTTCTAAAATTCCTTCAAATGATTGTACAAGAACTACTGAAATAATGTCTCATTTGGAAAAGTCTACTCCCAACATAAGAGATGAACAATGCATGACGAAATTTTAGGAGGTGAACCATACATACAAAGGAAATCAACAGATTAAAAATTTATAGTGCAAAGAATGAAAAAAGGTATTCCTCCAAATATTCTAAAATGCCCTAGTCTCAAAGTGCATGCAAATGATTATGATAGAATTCTAAAAAACTTAAAATTTTCTTTAAAAAAAATTTATTATCATTGAGTTACTCAAACTTCAACCATTTACAATTATATTCTATAGATAAAGAAGAGGAGAAAACTACTATACCAAGTATTACTTGACTTTGTCATTTTGTGACAATTGTTATATAATTGAAAGAGTGTGAGAAGAAAATAACATTTTAGAATAAGGAAAATCCTTCAAGTTATTTTGTCAAAAAAACTTTACCCTTGCACATCTAGGTTTTTACCAACAATAAAGTGATCAAGAGAGTGCTTGTGGATTATAATTCAAGACTGAATATTTGTATCAAAATATTTATAAAAAAATTGGCGGGGGTCCTAGTCCGGTTGGTTAAGTACTTCCGTTGCGGCTTTGTTGGTCACGAGTTCTAGTCCCCCCACGCCCCATGGTATCAGAGGGCGTGTCGCACCAGTGCCACCAGCCACGTTAAAAAGTTTACCAGGCGTACTGCAGGTTATAGGGGCCCGTGCTGGACTGATTCTTGCAGCCCAATATATATATATATATATATATATATATATATATATATATATATATATATATATATATATATATATATATATATATATATATAAAATTAGTGTAATTAAAGATTATTTGGATAAATAAAATGTGAAAATAAGAGGGTTTGCCAACCAAATTAGATATGTTATTAGTATAATTACATTGAAATATAAATCTGGGACCAAAAAATTATATACTGTGTGCCATATCATGGCCAAAAGATTGAATTTTTAAGCTTGTAAATTTGGTATTAAGCACTTAGAAACATCAATTTTTACATATCTTGAAATACTTGGACTTGTGATACACATTTGAATCTTATACACATTTTCCCCTATTTATTTAATCTTTATTACCTTGGCCAACCCAATTTATCAATACACATATCTAGGATCACCCTAGTCTATATAAGAATGTTTTATATTCCATATCATTGTTTCTCTCTCATAACACTATCGACAATAGTCAAATAATTAAAGTTTGCCATAATTTTATGCATCTATCTGTATTATCAAGGAACCTCCAATGAATAATTTAAAAATTTAAACATCTCGATTAGGCTAGCTTAAACATGTTTCATATATTTTTCATGAGGGAAAATATCAAAGTGTCATATATAAATACAAATCAACCCTAAGACCATATCTATCTAGCACTCATCTTGACAAGTCCTACCAAGCTTCAAAAATCCATTGACACTCTATTTAAAATTTACCAAAAAATCATACATATCCAAATCCCTTTTTAGGAGCAACCTTAGAGCCAAGTCTAAATAAAGAACATAAGTCAAAGTTGTATGTTTTCAAATGTCCAAATCCAAAATATTGCATAATATTCTAGCATGATCACAATGGTGCACACACACCTAGCTAGGATAACTATGTGTGGTTTGAGACATCTTCAGATAATTGGAATGTAGGCAATGCTCAATCACTCAATGAGGAATCATTGGAACTATCTAACACATTTTTTTGAGTCAATATTATATCAAATGTGAAACTAGGGTTTCAAGTTAAGGAGATGCAAATCAAGGATATATGTGTAGGACCAAGGGAAAGAAAATAAACTAAAATCATCTACAAGTTCATGTGTAATGATATGAGGTGATACAAACTTTAAAAATCTACAAGGACAATACCATTTTCTGTAGGGGTCTAAACTTCACTAAAAATGTCTACACAAGTTTTGAGGTCTTGATTCCTAATTTAAATAGTTACAGAGCTAATACATAATATATACATAGACTATGACACATGTAGTAAGAAAAAAAAATTGAATAATTCACTAAGTGCATCTTTCTCTCCTTTGTCTTATCAATTTTAAATCTAGTAAGTGTTATGCCAAATTGTCTTTTACATTAAGATTTGTATGGTTATTTCCCCAGCTTACATAATATTAAATTTCAATAGTTTTACTTTATTTAGATAATTGTTAGTCTAAAAATAGTTAAAATATTATGATGCACTCAATCTTCATCTTGAACATGGTAAATACTAGGTCTTTTTCTCTTTGGGTTTCATATTTCCTTCTTAGGTTTTCATACTTATCTTAAATTTTATTTATGGTTTCCCATTAATAGGCATTCATCTATGAATTTTTTTCCTTAGATTTATTGGTGTTTTCATGAATATATTCTATGTTATCTAAGGTAATTAAATATCTTATACTTGTAAAGCAAAGTGTTGGGTTAAGTGGTGTTTCAATTGATCATAATGAGATTCCTTTGATCTAATCATGTGTTTGTGTGCAATCTACAAGGGGTAAAATTAATGAAATTTAAATTATTATTTATATTTAAGTGTTGATGAAGAACAAATATATGTATAAGAACATGTTATTTATAATGTTATCCCTGATATTGGAGATGATTATATTATGAAGATGATAATTAAAATAATAATTATTATCATGGTTGAATACATCTTCATGAGCTTAATGGCATATATCCTACACAAGTAGAATCACCTTTGAATTTTTGAAATTGATTTTGCATGCAATCAAATGACTTGGATAAGATCTTGAATATAATCCTAGAGGCTAATAATGCAAAGAATGATAAGGAACTCACATATGAGGCACAACATGATGATCTCTTCAATGATACTAATCAACATTTTAGATCCATAAACCCTACAATTAGTGTTCACACTATCACTCATGCATATGTTATTCATATGTCTACACCTATGGCTACACAAGTGATGTCCATACATGGTGTTGGTAAAACAAAAGTTAATTATAATATTTTTATGGATATTCTTATGCAATAACCTTTTTTGCCTCTTAGGCTTACTAATCATGTGACATCACACATTGTTAATTATTGATATGAGTTTTGGCATGCACCAATGTTCTAGGCTCATCTCATGAATTACCTCTCTTGAAAGGAGATTTTAGGGTATCTCCCAAAGATTCATATATACTTGGTCTAGGTGCACTGATATTCACTCAGTGGCTCATTATGACCATTTCATTCAAGGGGCCTTTATGGGTTCAAATACTTCAAACTTCATTCTAATGGGTTTTGGGTACTTGAATAATGTAAAATGTAGGGCATTTTTAATTTTATTTCAAATGGGTTTTGAGTAGTCTTATAAATGATAAGGTATGCATTCATTCACTCATTTAAGACATTAAATTGTAAGAAAAAAAATTAACATTTAAAAATTTCTCAATCACAAATCAACATATAGGGTTTTATTTAATGTGTTTGCAACTGATTTTCATTCAATCATTCCATTGATTAGGTATTCAACAATGTATTTTTTTAATGGATAAAAGAGCAATGATGAACAATGTAGTTTTTTAATGGATAAATGAGCAATGATGAAGATATTCATTCAACCAAATGTTGATTTGAAACCCTAGATTATACAATAGAGAAAACATGATAAAAGAGAGGGAAGAGTGAATGAAAATAAAATATTGTGTTATGCAAAGTGAATTTGAAGCTACCAATTAGATGCAACATCCATAAATCAATCCCTCATGTGACCAGATAATACTTAACCACCACAAGAATGATGCAAGTGTCTGAGGATATTAAGAGATAGGAAAGAAGAGAAATGACCAACATTCACTTGCACATATCACTAATAAACTTCAATAATCTCCTTTGAATCAATTTTTTCATGTTTATAACAATGTTTGAGTTGATTACATTTGGTTACATCTAAAATCCACTAGCATAATGGTAGGATAACAAGTTAAGAAGAGAGATTACAATATGAAAGCTGAAAAATGCATGAAAAATAAAAGGGGGTGGCTCCAAATCTCTTGTGAGAAGAGAAAAAGCCAAACCTTTGAGTGTCAAAATGAAAGAATATATATCAAAATAGGCCTCCATAAAGAATATTTTCCCTTCAAAACCATCCAACAACCTTTATTAATGCTTCAACTACCTCCTTGGCTATCTTATCCCTCTAAATTCACCACTTTCACTGTTCACAACCCTGAACAAGACCACAAATGAAGTTAAATCATGAAATTAAAAGATATGAACAATAAATTGGTCCCAAAAATATGCAAGTTTTTCCATGGGTAAAATTATACAAAATTAGAGTTACTGGTGCATCCATGATGGATTCACTTTTTTGTAAAAATAAATGGATCAAATTTTTGACAAGAGGTGAAATTTATGCTAAAAAAACTAAAGGTGGGTAAAAAAAAATCTCTCCTAGACCTATCGAGTTTTTTGAATGATCGAGCTTCTTTTTCATCATTATTGTTCAAAAAATAATTTTTAAACATTTTAGTTTTAATCAGGATTTATAGGCCTGAATAGAAATACCCAGTGGAAATCGCACCTAATCGAATCTTTTTAGAATGTTTATCCATGCCTTTTGGTAAGAAAATCTATTTTTGGGGGCCTAATACCTAATCAGGTCTTGGACCCTATTAGGTTGTGGAGCTAAGAGCTTCAACTATGCAGATGAAGAGGAGGTTGTTGAAGTTCCAGAAGTACCAGTGTCAGCAGTATGACTGACGTCGATCATGATCAATGCAAAAGGCAACCGACGTCGGTAGGGAGTCAGCTGACATCGGTCAACACCAGTTAGATAGGGACCGACGTCGGTCACCTGTGTGTTCCAGAACTGTTCGTTGCACGAATAGTTAGTTAGTTGAACTGAGTGTTTGCATGTAAAGGCTATTTTGAGTCTTGAGTTGCGTGGATAATTATTCTAAATTAAGAGTCTAATTTATTGTTTAAGTTTGGGATCTATTTATAGACCCATTGGCAGGTATTGTAATTATGAGCTGAAAAGGAAGGCAAGGAAGATCCTTCCATTATAAGATCATTGAGTTGTAGGTTGTTGTAAGCTCATAGGAGATCTACATGTGTAAGTAAGGTCTATTGAATTGCAGGTTGCAGGTTCATGGGAGATCTACTTGAAGTACTTTAGAGTGCTTGGTGTACTGGCAGGGTTAAAACTGACTGGTTGGAGAGGTGAACACAATTCTGTGTGTGAGTTATGTGTTGGGACCATTTTTGGTAGGAGAGTGAACTTTTGAAGAAGAATTACTGTACACTTGAGGTGTGAGAAGCCTCTGTAAGGTGGAAGAGTGTGGTGTCTCTTTATTGTATTCTTTTCTGTATGAGTATTAATACAAGATAGTGTATTGTCTCTCATATTCTGTGCTATGTGTGAATTCTAGTTACTTGTACTTATGGTTATTTCTGCATATTTAATTGCTTGTATTTGGTAATCATATTGTGCTCTTTTTGAGGAGCAAGATCCTAACAAGTGGGATCAGAACAAGGTGTGTTGTTCTTGGATTCCCTGACAACTGGTATCAGAGCTTTTGGTTGGGATACTAACAGATTGGATTAGATCTGGTTAGTGTGTGTTAATTATAGGTTACTCACAGGGGTTTCTGTTTGAGTGGGAGTAGAGCAATGGCAGAAGACAGTAAGATATGAATGGAGAAGTTTAATGGCAAGAACTACCTATTATGGAGGATGCAGATTGAAGATTATCTGTATCAAAAAGATTTGTACTTACCGTTGGGTGGGGTTGATTGCAAGCCCCAGGATATGAAAGATGAAGAATGGGAGGTTCTTGATCGAAAGGCTCTGGGATCTATAAGGTTGAGTCTTGCATCGTCTGTGATTTCCAACTTATCACATGCTAAGACAATGGTAGAGTTGATGGAATCTTTGGCAAATTTATATGAAAAACCCTCAGCTTCGAATAAGGTATTTCTTATGAAGCAATTATTTAATTTGCAAATGTTGGAAGGTGGATCTGTACATAGTCATCTTAGTGATTTCCATGGTTTGGTAAACCAGTTAAATTCAGTCAATATTGTTTTTGATGATGAAATTAAGGCTCTCTTAATCTTATGTTCATTACCTGAAAGTTGGGAAAGTTTGGTAATGGCAGTTTCTAATACTGCATCTGCTTCAAAAATCTTAAAAGTGGATGATGTTGTGAGTGTGATCTTGAATGAAGAGATTCACAAGAAAAGCACAGGTGAATCATCAGGAAATGCTTTGAGTGTGGAAAGCAGGGGAAGGCAAAGAGAGAAGATTAAGCGTGGGAGATCAAGGTCAAAGATAGGCAGGAGATCCAAGTCCAAGTATGGCAGAATAACCTGCTAGAAATGTGGAAAGCAAGGGCACTTAAAGAGAGATTGTAGGTCAGGTGAAGATCAGCATGAAGGACATGAAGAAGAAGTAGATGTTGCAGGGTTTGTTGCACAGGATGCTCTGGTATGTTCCTTAGATAAAGTAGAATCTTGGGTTTTAGATTTTGGTGCCTCTTTTCATGCATCCCCAAATAGGGAATTTTTTCATGAGTATGTCCAGGGTGACTTTGGAGAAATCTGTTTAGGGGATGGTAAGCCTTGTCAGATGGTTGGCAAAGGGAAAGTGAAGCTGAAATTGCAAACAGGTAACACATGGGTGTTGAGGGAGGTCATGCATGTCCTAGTTCTAGAGCGGAATTTGATTTTTGTAAGAAGTTTGGGTGATGAGGGTTGCACAATAACTCTCATAGTAGACTCTTGGAAGGTTACCAAGGGTGCACTTGTTGTAGCAAGAGGTAAGAAAGTAGGTACGCTTTATCTATCTACTTGTATTACTGATTCTCTTTCTAGGTTATCTACTTCAGCTGTAGATTTAAAGATGTGGCTTAATAGGCTTGGTCACATGAATAAGAAGGAGATGCATGTTCTTGAGTCAAAGGGTATGCTTTTGGATTTGAAAAGCATGAATCAAGATTTCTGTATGCAGAAAAAGAAAGTGACATTTCTTGAGGAATGCGATGTTAGTGACAAGAACAGGAAAGCCTTGGTTTTCAAGGAAAAGGTGATGGAAAGAGTTCAACACAAGGGGCAAAAGAATTTTGAGTAGAGCAAGGGTGATTTGGACAAGGGTTTGATCCAAAAGGAGCTCGCGGGTAGAAGTTAGTGCTCACAAGAAAAACACAGAGACCGATGTCAGCTAGAAAACTGATGTCGGCATCTAGACAGGGACTGATGTCGACTATGTGCAGCCTGACGTCAGTGACTCAGGGGTAGATAAACACTGGCGTCAGCCAGGGGGAACTGATGTTGGTGATGAGGCAGTGTAAGGGAACCGACATCGGTCGGGTGTAGACTGAGATGTGACTGACATCAGTCACTGAGATAGATTTTGGGTGGACAGCAAGCTGTCAAGGAGTCTCAAGCACCCATATGGAGGACTTAAAGGGTATGTAAGCCTCAAATTCATCATTTCCCTTATTTACACTACTTGTTGCTCACTTATGATAAAGAACCAGGAAGTTGCTAAAGAAGCAGAATAGGTAGATCCAAGAAATAGTGGGAGCTTGGCATGGATGAAGGATGTGATTCCTTGGAGGAGAACCAAACGGGAGCTTTTGGTGGAGTTGCCAGTTGGAAGGAAGCACTGAGAGATGAATGGATGTTCAGGATGAAGAAGAGCGAAAATGGACATTTGAGACAGAAGGCTAGGGTACATGGTCTTGAATAAGCTGCAGGACAATGGAGGTTTGATCATTGTGTTTTTCTTTACCAAGTTGGATAATATTAGCTACATTATCCTATTACTGTATGATGTGCTTGTTGCAGGGTTACATATATAGGGAGTTGCTAAACTAAAGGTAAAGCTAGTTCAGAGGTTTGTCATGAGGAATCTGGGAGCAACAAGGTTCTTTGGCATGAGTGTGCTCTAGGGACATGGAAGGTCACATGTTGACTTTGTTTTAGGATGATTGTGTGAGACCGGTTAACACGTCGATGGTTGGACAGTTCACAGAATAGTGTCTTGATTCACATAATGAGGTTAAGTGCATGGTATGTACTAAACCTGAGTTTTCCCAAGCAATGGGAGTTGTCACAAGTTTGGAGCCAATCTGGGAAAGAAGCATTGGAGGGCAGTTCAGTGGATTCTTAGAGGGACCAACAGCAAGTGCACATGCTATGCAGGGTCAAGTTATTTTCTACATGGTTTATAGATGTGGATGTGGCAGGTGGTTTGGATGATAGGAGATGCACCATAATTTTTGTGGTGGTTGGTCTTCAAGAGTGATTTTGAAGAGGGATACAAGCCAAGGGAACAAACTAGATGATGTACAGGTACAGGTACAGTTGCAGCTGTTTATCTCCAAGTGAGAGATTGTTAGGTTGTGGAGCTTAAAACTTCAACTATGCAGATAAAGAGGAGGTTGTTGAAGTTCCAGAAGTACCGGTGTCAGTAGTATGACCGACGTCGGTCATGATCAATGCAGAAGGAAACCAATGTCGGTAGGGAGTCGACCGACGTCGGTTAGCACCAGTTAGACAGGGACCGACATCAGTCGCCTGTGTGTTCCAGAACTGTTCGTTACATGAACAATTAGTTATTTGAATTGAGTGTTTGCATGTAAAGGCTATTTTGAGTCTTGAGCTGCGTGGATAATTATTCTAAATTAAGAGTCTAAGTTATTGTTTAAGTCTGGGATCTATTTATAGACCCATTAGCATGTATTGTAATTATGAGCTAAAAAGGAAGGCAAGGAAGATCCTTCCATTATAAGATCATTGAGTTGCAGGTTGTTGTAAGCTCATAGGAGATCTATATGTGTAAGTAAGGTCTATTGAATTGCAGGTTGCAGGTTCATGGAAGATCTACTTGAAGTACTTTAGAGTGCTTGGTGTATTGGCAGGGTTATTACTGACTGGTTGGAGAGGTTAACACCAATTCTATGTGTGAGTTGTGTGTTGGGACCATTTTTGGTAGGAGAGTGAACTTTTGAAGAAGAATTACTGTACACTTGAGGTGTGGGAAGCCTCTGTAAGGTGAAAGAGTGTGGCATCTCTTTATTGTATTCTTTTCTGTACGAGTATTAATACAAGATAGTGTATTGTCTCTCATATTCTGTGCTATGTGTGAATTCTAGTTACTTGTACTTTTGGTTATTTCTACATATTTAATTGCTTGTATTTGGTAATCATATTGTGCTCTTTTTGAGGAGCAAGATCCTAACAAGTGGGATGAAAACAAGGTGTGTTGTTCTTGGATTCCTTGACAGACCCTTGATTAGAACTATGTGCATTCTCATTTGGCTTTGGTGTTCTAATTAGAGTTTTCTATGGGGTTTGGAGGGGAAAAATCTCAAAACACATTCATTTAGGGTTTAGGGAATTGTAATATCAATTGGAAGGTGTAGACATCTAATTCCTAACACCATTTATGTTGAAATTGTCAATCTTACTCGAATTGCACTCAAATGCATATTTTTGGTCAAAATCTATAAAACATCCTAAATCATTCAAACTTTTCACTTACAAGTGCCAATTTAGGTCAAAGTATCCCTAAATAGGGCAATTCAATTTATGCGTCAACTAAATTTGATCATTTCATTTTGAGTCAAAATGACCATTTTTCCATTTACTGCTTTGGATCACTCTTTTCTTCTAATTCATTGGTACACATCACATACCTTTGTTATTTGGTGTTGGCAACATCCTAAATGGGAATACAACTCAACACATATAACGTTACCTTCTAATTCCTCTCCAGTCAAATTATAACCTAGTAATATGACTTTTTGACCATTTTAATTAATTGAAGGCCAATTTTTAAATAATTGCACAAATATTGATTAACCTTATTTAAGGCTAATTAATCCAAATCAAGAGATTAAGTGGATTTTCCATGAGAGTTGTTGAATATTTATTTTTGAAAATTGATTCCCATTAACTACATCATCATGTGACATCATTTCTTGGGAAGATATCCCTAGGCTATAAATACCACAAATATCAAGATTATGGGTCACCCATGCCTAGTTGATGCCCTCCATGCCTCTTAATTACCCCTTCTTCCAATGTCATGATGAGGATAATTAAAAAATTAATTCTAAAAACTGAATTAATCCTCAACCACACATCTCAATTTTGAGATGGATGGTTGAGGTTGATTATGATCAAATCCAAAAATCTATAAATAGTAGGCCTCACAACATCAGTTCTAAGCTATTTTAGTGTAAGGTTATTATGCTCAAATATCTTCAAAGCTTTAATATTGCAAAGTTATAATGCTAATTTATTTTCACAAAGCTTCATTGATAGACTAGTTTAGTGATTTACAATCAAGATCCTAAGTTCTATGGAGTGTTCTTGAGGCATTTGAGGAGCTTACCACCATTGTTGACAAAGACAAGGATGCTTGATCAAGGGAGAGCATGTTTTTGAGCCACATGGGTATGGTGAATCCAATTGGGATGGTAATATGGCGTTGCTTTCTTTAATTTGTTTCTTGTTATCCTTTGTAATTCCTATAGGAATAGATAGGATTGGTTAGTTAGTTCTTTATGTATGTTTCATTATTTATGGACTTATGCTTGACTAACTTGCTTTGTAATCCTCTCTACATCTTGGCACGCCTGGTGGGACAAGACTCATATCACACCTAAATAAGATCACTTTACAACTCTAAAATATCCATTTGGACCCTTAAAACTCTTGTAAATTGATTTTCTAACTTTATTTTGCCATTTTTGGTTACCACAATTTTTACATAGTAACTGACGTTAGCAAAAATACTAACATCAGTTACTTGCTTAACCGATGTTGGTAAAAAAAAACCAACATCGGTTAGGTCCTAGTTAGCCAAAGTAACCATCATCAATTGTAACAACTGACGTCGGTCACTATGTTTTTCAAAAAAACATAGACTCGAGAGCTACTTTTTCAAAGTTCATTATTTCAAGCTAAAAACAGCTTCAAAGCTAAAGGACATGCTGACAAATTTTACTGTAGTAATAAGATTTTATTTTGATAAAAACATGTTTAAATCACCTCTTTCATGCTTAAAAATGAATTAGGAACTTTGTTTTGGGTGTTTAATAAAGGACTTAGATGTTTTGGTGAATGTTTTCAAAGTTTTCAACTAAGATCAAGGGGTCAAATGAACACCACCAAACATTTCATTTGGGTTTAAAATTCAAAACACTTGTTAAATTCTTATTTGCAATAGTTTTTTACTTAGGTTGTGTTTGGTAAAAAGAGGAATGTTACATGTATGCTCTTCTATTTTTCCCCTATAGGGAACCCTTGGAATCAAAAGTTCCATTCCTATTACAAATAACCTAGTCCAAGGCTTAAAAGGAAATTCATCTAAAGTACTCCCTAAAAACTCGTCAAAGTTTGGGTGACCTTGAAAATGACCTTAAAGTCTTTCTATTTTATGTTTTCTTTATTTTCATGCAAACTTGGCTTGCGAGGGGGATGTCATTACCTCCCATGAGTTTTTTATGGAAGCTTTGACTTGGGGTTTCACCTCTCGGCATTTACTTCATTTGATTCTTTTGGAGTTGCACATGGGACGTATCTGCATTTGGACATCACACTACATTGAGCGAACAACAGGATGTAGTGGTTGTAAAAAGGACTATAACTTTTTACAACTAGCCAATGCCATAATCACCCAATTTTTAGGCTTGTATTTTATATCATTTGACGTGAAAGTCATTGTGCAATTGAATCCCCTAGAATGATCGAAACCTTGCTATTTTAATAGACCCCACTTGCCATACCTTGTCAGTTTAGACTTAAGACATTTGTTTTTTATCATTAACTTACTTGGTCTTGATTTGTGTCTAAAACTTCTTATTAACTCAATGAACTTAACCAAAACACATTATCCTCAATTTTCTTGAGTAAGGGAGGCATTATGCTATCCAAAAGGAAAATTCATCTTTTCCTTATTCAAATTATTATCAAAAGCTTTGTGTCATGTCATCCACTTTGGTGCAGTCATGCTACCCAATTGAGTCTAGATATTTTACCCAATTTGTTTAAGTCCTTCATTTATAATCCACATTCAAAATTGAACCTTTCTGAGTTCTACGGGTTGATGCATCAAAGTGGGTTCACCATTTGTGCACTAAGCTTATTTTAACTTGGGTTCAATTTTCTATTTGGATTGAAGGTAATTTATTAAGACTCAAAATCACATTATCATCTTGGTGGACTTTGTTGTCCCTGAAAAATGCCACTCATTTTTGGGACAACCTACAGACCAAAATTTCTCTCTTCCCTTCTCAAAATTTGTTCTAAGCTTTCAAATTCCTCATTTTTAAGCTTTTTTCATAAAGGGTTCACAGGTTCAACGGGTGAAAGGTTCAAAAGTTCAACCAGAGCTTAGAAAGATAAAGGGAGTGATGGAACAAAAGAGACAAAATGAACCAATGAACTTTCATAGGTTCACAGGTTCAAGGTTCAACATGGTTTAAGAAGCTAGAGACCATTGACGGCCCCTCAGACGTCAAATTTAAAGTGAGGGAAAATTTGTGGAAATTCAAATAGAGCGCGGAACTTAAAGGAAGAACCAAGCGATTAAATGAAAAGAGAGACCAAAGATTTAAATTGCTACAGGGAAGAGAAGATCAATGCAAAGGACCAGAAATGTCTTCAAAAGAGTTATTTCTAGTAGGTGTAATAGTGGATCGAGTAGACTTCTGAGCACACCAAACCAAGGACTTAAGCCTATTTTTCTTCCAAAAAGTAATGACAAAATTGGATAGCTACACAAATATCAAGAAAAGGACTAGACAGTCCATACCAAAGAAGAGACATATTAGATGAAGGGACACACCATAGTTATGGTAGTGCACTGTTCTTAGCATGGTCTCTCCAGACAAAATTGGAGACACATTAAAGACATTGACTGTAGCATGGGCCATCCCATAGAAAAGGTGCCAATCCTTGTGTAGTGGCTATAAGTTTGTTAATTCTCTCATTTGTAAGAAAGACTTTTCATTTTAAAAGAGCAAAACTCTGCTCATTTTGAAAGAGGAAGACTGAGACTTTGAGCTCAGATTGTAATTTCATTTTTATTTTTATCTGAATGAGAAAGCAAGTTTTTCACAGACTTTGTGCTATTCTAACTTGTGTCATTTTAGAAGATCATTCTTATGTCTATCTTCTGAAGGTGTCCTTATTCATTTAATTTGGTAAGTAAAATTAGTGAAGGTAATAGGGAAGTGTCCTAAAACCAACTGTGGGAAGACTTTGTGCTTTCACAATTGATTTCAGTCTATGTTTTTCTTTTCTTTTTGTGTTAAGGATTCTGGGGTGACTTTGTGCCCCCATTATCCTTTGTGATATACTCTTTGGGCAGTTGAGGTGGAAACTTTGCATTCTGCTTCATCTTACTATTACTACGCCCTTTGGTCAATGGTTATTTTACTATCAGAAAGAAACTCCTACTATTTCCTGCAAGAACACTTTTGAAATAAGAGAAGTGCCTTCAGTGTTTACACCAATATTTTCTCCTTTGTCTGTGTGCATCATCTCTGAAAGAAGAGATATGGATGGTTTATCCCACCCCTGTGTCTTACTTTTTGCTTATTTATATTGTATATAGCTCCTACGTATCTATAGGGAGCCTCCCCTTGATGAGAGGAGAGATTTGTCTTCAGTTGATGTAGTAAAGCTGCACACCTGACTGACCAATCTTCTTACTTTGGTTGATCAGACCTATTTTGTTGATCAGTACGCTGATTGACAAAATATTCACCCAACAATTTTTGGTGACTCTGTTGGGGATGAACGTGCAGTCTAAAGCCTCAAGTTTTAGATTGAAGTAGTTCCTTCCCTTATCCATTATATTACAGACTTTGGCGACTCCGTTCCATGTCTTACCCATTATCATTATAGCCTTACCATCTTCCTCCATCTCTGTTATATTATCTGGTCTGCAAAACCAGAGCCGCTAGGAAGAGCGCATAGTTTGAAGTCTCAAGCTTCAAGCTGAAGTAGATCCTACTCTATTCCATTTTTTTTTGCAATTTGGCAACTCCACATTATACAAGAAGCCAAAAATCTCAAGGTGTTGTTGACCCTACTTTTGAGTTGGTGCGGCAGAGTAATTTTGAGTTGTTTCCTCCATAAATTCACCTTCAACGAACTAGGAGTCTTCCTCCTAGCCCTACCAGGTCACTAGCACAAGGCATATCTTCTTTTTCTGCTACTAGCAGAGCTTTGCCTATCCATTCTCCACCCAAATTTGTGATCCCACTTCTACATAATCAAATCATGGCTCAAGGCCCCTGGGGTAACTCTTTTGGTCCATTGAATATGACTCCACCTCTGCATGAGCTTCCACATAGTTCAAGGAAGAATTCTCCCAAATTATTTGGTGATGGGAAGGTTCATCCTGATGAACACATTGTAGCTTTCAGCATAGCTTGCGGTGTAATAGGGGTGGAATTTGAAGACATAGCGGTCAAGCTATACGTGGAGACACTACAAGGTGCTGCTATAGATTAGTTCTACCACCTATAGGTTGGATCAATGACTAACTAGGACACTCTAAAAGACAAATTTAAAGCCAGATTCAAGCCTGTAGAAGATGCACATGCCTTGCTGGCCAACTCACATATATGAAGAAGGAGCCCCATGAGCCTATGAGGGATTTTATTGCCAGGTTCGACAAGCTGAGGCACAGGATTCCCATGGTCACCTAGCTGACACCTCAGAACCTCAAATGCTTCTTCATCAACTCACAACTACCTGAAGTGAGTTTCTTGCTGAGATGAGCCAGACACATAGACCTTATTGTTGCTCAGCACTTGGCTACTGAGGTAGAAGATGACCTTATATTGGCTGGAAAGATAAGAAGAGATCCAAACAGAGGTAAATTTTCTCCTTTTGAATACTCCCCTTCAGCCACCACTGATCCAATGGTGCAAAAGCTAGCAAATGAATTGCTGGTCCTCAGAAGACAAATGGCCCAAGTTATGTCTGCTTCTCCTAATCGAGATATGCCAAGGAGGACATTTCAAAATCAAGTGTACCAAGGCAATGTTGCTAGGAATCAAGGGCAACCAAATCATCTTCCTCCCCCATAAAGGAACCTCGCCCTTGAAGCACCTCCAACCAACTCAATGGTTGGATATTTGGAAACTGAACATGATTTCTCTTTCTAACCTGAGTTTGATCAATAAAATGATGCTGGTCTCTTCATGGAAGATCAAGAAGAATCAGCTAACGACTCCCACATTGGTTTCCTAAACTATCAGATGAACCTAGAAGAGAAGGCAATGCAGCTGAGGGGTCATATGTTGTATTCACCTGGTCCAAGAATTAATTAGCTCAATAATTTGATAAGGAGAAAGCAGAGGAGTGACCTCAACTAATAGTTTCAATTGCTAAGTGAGGATCCACTCTTCCTTTCCAACCAAAGGACCCAGTGATTACGAGAAAGGTAAGTACCCCAAATGCTCCTATGCCTTCTACTTTAAATTCACAGTCCAGTCCTCCCCCTTTCAAAAATCAAAAGGATGAACTCTCATCTTCTGCTCCTAGTTCATTCTAGACATTTGATATCATTGACCATATAAAGAAAACCAAAATTCAAATGTCTGAATTTGAATTTTTGCAGTCCCATTTTGAGCAATTAGATAAACTGGTTCAATGTGTTAAAAACTAAAACGTCATTGTTGAACAAGAAATTTCCAAAGTGACACATGATTCCCCCAGGAATGTACCCATCAGGAACAACCTTATCATTACTCCTGACAGGACTGAACCTTTTTATGTCTCATTGTTGATAAATGGACATCAGCTGAATAATTGCATCATTGATTTTGGAGCTTCAGATAATGTCATGCCTGCTAAAGTGGTAGAATCTCTGGGTCTCACACTAACCAAGACATTTGGGAGATGTTTCTTCATGGAGAACAAATAAGTGCCACTACTGGGGCAAATTAAAGATGCCTAATTTGCATTTGCTACCTTTCCAGACAAGTGAATCAAGATGACTGTCCTAATGGCCGACGTCCTATCAGGTTGTGGAGCTAAAAGCTTCACTGATGCAAACAGGAGAGGAGGTTGCTGAAGGTTGTTGAGTTGCAGAGAAGTTGGGGTCGGTTTGATCAGCCGACGTCGGTAGGATAGCATAGAGAAGCAACCGACGTCGGTCATGTGTCGGCCAACGTCGGTCACCTCCAGGCAGACAGGGACCGACGTCGGTCGCCTGTGTGGTTCGACTGCGAGCTAATTACGGGCAGTTAGCTAACAAACCAAGTGTTTGCATGATGAGTGCTAATTTTAGACTCATAGCTGCGGATCTAATTATTTTAATTAGATGTCTAATTATTGTTTGATGAGATCTATATAATAGACTCATGGTTGTATTGGAAAAGTGTTCTAGTTTGAGTTGAGCAAAGTTTGCTCCTTCTGTGTGTGAAGTGAGTAAGGGTGTTCCTCCTAGTTCCCTATCAGTGCCAAGCTTGGTATTGGTTGGAGAATCATAAGGACTTGGTGAGGCAAGGACAAGGGTTCTTCAGGGTGTAGAGTGATCTACATGGTAAGTAAGATCGTTGATCTGTAGGTGTATGTGTGTGCAAGGTCAAGGTTCACAGGTGACCAGAACCGTGTTTGATTTGCAGGTGTGCAAGATCATATAGACAATAACACAACAGGGAGCAGTATTAGGCAGGATCTACTTGGAGTATAGGTGTGTACTCAGATAGAGCAAGAGAGGAAGGCAAGGGAGTTCCTTCCATAAGTATGGTCTGTTGAATTGTAGGTTGTTGCAGATTCATGGGAGATCTAGTTGAAGTACCTTGAGTACTTGTTGAGTACGTGGAGTACTTGTGGAGTGCGTGGAGCACTTGTGGTGTGCGTGGAGCACAGGAGGTGAACACCAACTCTGTATTTGAGTTGGGTGTTGGGACCTAGTAGAGAGAGCTTTGAGGGAAGATTTACTGTTTATGTCTTAGAGGTGTGGCAGCCCTAGAGGTGTGTAAGGAAGAAGAACTGTGGCAGTCTTCTTTGTTGTATTTCCTTTTGAAAGAGTTATTAATACAATTGGTGTATTGTCTCTCATATGCTATGTTATTCTGAATTCTAGTTGGTGAATCTGGTTATTTCCGCATATTATAGTTGCTTGGTATTTGGTAATCAATTGTATGCTTCCGGTGTTTCGCATCCTGACAAGTGGTATCAGAGCTAAGGTTGGAGGAAGCAGGTTTTGTGTTTGGTTATAGGGCACTCTCAGGGGTTTCTGATTGAGTGGGAGTAGAGCAACGGTAGATCAAAGTAAGCTAAGAATGGAGGAGTTGAAAAGCACAGATGGTTACTTAAGGTCCCATGGAAAGAAAGAGCAGGTAAAAGAACATTGTTGGTTGGTAGTAGATCAGCATGAAGAAACTGAAGATATAGATGTAGCAGGTGTTATTGCATAAGATGTGTTTGCAGGTTTCTTGGATAAAGTTGAATCTTGGATAAAAGATTCGGTTGCCTCTTTCCATGCAGCCCCAGCTAGAGGAGCTGGTGAGCCTTGCCAAAGGATTGGCAAAGGGGAAGTGAAGCTGAAATTGCAGGCGGCCAACACACAGGTGTTGATGAAGGTCATGCAGGTCCCAGGTTTGGAGATTTGGCTAATTTCTTCAGAAAGATTGGGTGATGAGAGATGCACAAGAACTCTCACAGTGGCAGCACTTGAATTAGCTGGTGGTAAGAAAATAGGTACACTTTATCTACTTATTTATATTACTGATTCTTCTTCTGTTGCAGAGACGTGGCTTCATAGGCTTGGTCACATGAGCAGGAAGGAGATGCATGTTCTTAAGTGGAAGACGGATATATTTGATAGGCTTAAGAACTGGAAAGCCTTGGTGTTCTTGGAGGAGATGGCGGACAGAGTTCAGTGGATGAGGCTGGATACATCTGAGCAGGGCAGTTTGGACATGGAGATTGATTCAAAGGAGCTCATGTGTAAAAAGTCATCACTAATAGGTGAACACAGATACCAATGTCAGTCAGGAGGAACCGACGTCGAACAGACAGGTGCCGATGTCGGTCATGTGCAGATCGAAGTCGGCAGTGTTGGGCAGAGTAAGACTGACGTCGGTCAGGAAGACTGACGTCAGCAGTAGGTAAGACCGATGTCGGTCAGGAGGATCGACGTTGGCAACGGGGACACCAGCGCTGACAGGTTGGTTGTCAGGGATAATTGCATGGAAACCGATGTCGGTCGGATGCAGACTGTGGGGTGGCCGAGGTCGGTCACTATAACGAATTTTGGGTGGACAGCATGTTGTCAAGGAGTCTCAAACACCAATACAGAGGACTGAAGGCGTAAGTAGGCCCTCAAATTTGTGTTCCTCTTCTTCATACTTGTTGCTGACTATAGAGTAGGAAGGATCCAGGAAACAGGTGGGAGCTAGGCAGTGATATGATGTAGAACCAAACGGGAGTTTTGGTAGGTTTGCCAGCTGGATGAAAGCACAGAGATGAATGGATGACTTAGTAGAAGAATAGAGACAACGGATACGTGAGACGGAAGACCAGGTATATGGTCTTGAGGAGCTGCAGGACAGTGGTACAAGTTTTGACAGGTGGAGGACGAAGCATGGCTTCAGTCAATGTCAGGGTAACTACTGTGGTTTGTCTTACTAGGGGGATGATGATTGCAACATCATTCTGTTGCTGTATGTGGATGATATGTTTTGCTATAGCAGGTTTGTACATACAGGGTTTTGCTGACCTAAGGGTAAGATTAGTTTCAGTGGCATGTCATGAGGAGTTTGGAGCAGCGGAATTCTTTGACATGGGAGACATGGAGATCACAGGTAGATTTTGTCTCCAGTGGGAGCTGATGTGAATCAGGTGTTGGTGAGGTTTAGGATGCAGAGCCGGAGCACACTAAGGGCTGGACAGGTACAGTGTCTGAAATCACATGAGGTCTGGTATAGACCTGAGTATTCCCATGCAGTGGGAGCTGTCAGAGTTAGGAGCCAATTCGGGGAAGTGGGTTCTCAGGTTTTTGAGAGGGATCGGCAGCAGGTGTTGCTATGCAGGGTCAGGACTTCACTACAGGTGTTGTAGGTTCGAATGTGGCAGGGTACTCGGATGACAGGTGGTACACCATGGGATGTGTGGTGTGTTGTCTTTAGGATTGAGCTTGAAGAGGGATACAAACCAAGAAATAGATTAGACGGGGTACAGGTACAGGTATAGTGCAGCTGTTTATCTCCAAGTGGGAGATTGTCAGGTTATGGAGCTAAAAGCTTCACTGATGCAAACAGGATAGGAGGTTGCTGAAGGTTGCTGAGTTGCAGAGAAGTTGGGGTTGGTCTGATCAGCTGACGTCGATAGGATAGCATAGAGAAGCAACTGACATCAGTCATGTGTCGGCTGACATCGGTCACCTCCAGGCAGACAGGGACCGACGTCGGTCTCCTGTGTGGTTCGACTGCAAGCTAATTACAGGCAGTTAGCTAACGAACCAAGTGTTTGCATGATGAGTGCTAATTTTAGACTCATAGCTATGGATCTAATTATTGTAATTAGATGTCTAATTATTGTTTGATGAGATCTATATAATAGACTCATGGTTGTATTGGAAAAGTGTTCTAGTTTGAGTTGAGCAAAGTTTGCTCCTTCTGTGTGTGAAGTGAGTAAGGGTGTTCCTCCTAGTTCCCTATCAGTGCCAAGCTTGGTACTGGTTGGAGAATCATAAGGACTTGGTGAGGCAAGGACAAGGGTTCTTCAGGGTGTAGAGTGATCTACATGGTAAGTAAGATCGTTGATCTGCAGGTGTATGTGTGTGCAAGGTCAAGGTTCACAGGTGAGCAGAACCATGTTTGATTTGCAGGTGTGCAAGATCATATAAATAGTAACACAACAGGGAGCAGTATCAGGCAGGATCTACTTGGAGTACAGGTGTGTACTCAGATAGAGCAAGAGAGGAAGGCAAGGGAGTTCCTTCCATAAGTATGGTCAGTTGAATTGCAGGTTGTTGCAGATTCATGGGAGATCTACTTGAAGTACCTTGAGTACTTGTTGAGTACGTGGAGTACTTGTGGAGTGCGTGGAGCACTTGTGGTGTGCATGGAGCACGGGAGGTGAACACCAACTCTGTATTTGAGTTGGGTGTTGGGACCTAGTAGAGAGAGCTTTGAGGGAAGATTTACTGTTTGTGTCCTAGAGGTGTGGCAGCCCTAGAGGTGTGTAAGGAAGAAGAACTGTGGTAGTCTTCTTTGCTGTATTTCCTTCTGAAAGAGTTATTAATACAATTGGTGTATTGTCTCTCATATGCTGTGTTATTCCAAATTCTAGTTACTTGGTGAATCTGGATATTTCCGCATATTATAGTTGCTTGGTATTTGGTAATCAATTGTATGCTTCTGGTGTTTCGTATCCTGACACGTCCCAACATCATATGGCATCCTTCTTGGGTGGAACTTTTGCAAGGATGTTGGAGGGTAATTAAGCATGGACTTGTCTCAGGAAAGAATCCCTGTGAAAGGTGTGATGCAGAGGTTACTTCCTGAGAAGGAGGCAAAATACATTGTCAATCAGACATCAAGGCCTAAAACTCAAATTCTATTTGAGTCTTCAGGTAGGGGTAATTATTTTCTATCTACTGAAGACATTCATGTTTCAGTAAATGAAAATCTTTTAGGTGACGATCTAGGAATTGGTTTAGATGGAACAACACCAAGTATCCCTGATAGTGCCAATCATTGGTAGGTGTTGAATGGGAATGATCAAATCATGTGTTGGACTGAACCAGAAGAGCAACCAATTATGGTAATAGACCATGCTGTTGTGCATCAAAATCAAGAAAATGAAATTTTTGTTAGGAGAGCAAAGATTCATGGTTTTTGGATTAAAATTCAAGTCTTGCTATGGGGCAAGAGGAGAAAACCAAAGGCAGGACATAGAAAATTGGTTTCTTGGTGGAGAGTTCCATTCACCCATCACCGATTCTGGGGAGAAAATGGCTTCTTGCTAGTTTATCAGGACAGAGCACCATTTTCACTACCTCTCAATGGGCAGCATCTAAAGTACTTCAATTCTTTAAGTACCAGATAAGTTCACCAGTACATATGTACATTTGTATAGTCTTTAGTTTTGTTTTGTGCTTTTTTTTTCTATTTTTTGGAGCCTTTCTTCTTAGGTAGTGTGACTCCATAGCCCAATGGCACACTTCAAGGCACTAGAGATTCTAGTTTCTACTCCCCTCAGCAATGTTTCAAGTTTCCAATTGAAGGTAGTTCCCCAACTGGAGCCAGCTGTTGTCCCCAAAAAATGCCACTCATTTTTGGGACAACCTACAGACCAAAATTTCTCTCTTCCCTTCTCAAAATTTGTTCTAAGCTTTCAAATTCCTTATTTTTAATATTTTTTCATAAAGGGATTCACAGGTTCAATGGGTGCAAGGTTCAAAGGTTCAACCAGAGCTTAGAAAGATAAAGGAAGCAATGGAACAAAAGAGATAGAATGAACCAATGAAACAATGAACTTTTATAGGTTCACAGGTTCAAGGTTCAACATGGTTCAAACAGCTGGTGACCATTGACAGCCCCTCAGACGTTAAATTTAAAGTGAGGGAAAATCCATGGAAATTCAAATAGAGTGCGGAACTTAAAGGAAGAACCAAGCAATTAAATAAAAAAAGAGCCTAAAGATTTAAATTTCTACAGGGAAGAGAAGATCGATGCAAAGGACCAAAAATGTCTTCAAAAGAGTTATTTCCAGTAGGTGGAACAATGGATCGAGTAGACTTCTGAGCACACCAAACCAAGGATGCAAGCCTATTTTTATTCCAAAAAGTAATGGAAAAATTGGATAGCTGTGCAGATATCAAGAAAAGGACTAGACAGTCCATACCAAAGAAGAGACATATTAGATGAAGGGACACACCATAGTTATGGCAGCGCACTATTCTCAACATGGTCTCTCTAGACAAAATTGGAGACACATTAAAGACATTGACTACAACATGGGCCGTCCCATGGAAAAGGGAACCAATCCTTGTGTAGTGGCTATAAGTTTGTTAATTCTCTCATTTGTAAGGGAGACTTTTCATTTTACAAGAGCAAAACTCTGCCCATTTTGAAAGAGGAAGACTGAGACTTTGAGCTCAAGTTATAATTTTATTTTCATTTTTATCTGAATGAGAAAATAGGTTTTTCACAGACATTGTGCTATTTTGACTTGTGTCATTTTAGAAGATCATTCTTACGTCTATCTTCTAAAGGTGTCCTTATTCATTTAATTTGGTAAGCAGAATTAGTGAAGGTAATAGGGAAGTGTCCTGAAACCAATTGTGGGAAGACTTTATGCTTTCACAATTGATTTTAGTATGTGTTTTTCTTTTCTTTTTGTGTTAAGGATTCTGGGGTGAATTTGTGACCCCATTATCCTTTATGATATATTCTTTGGGCAGTTGAGGTGGAAACTTTGCATTCTAATTCATCTTACTATTACTATGCCCTTTGGTTACTGGTTATTTTACTATCAGAAAGAAACTCCTGTTGTTTCCTGCAAGAACACTTCTGAAAGAAGAGAAGTTCCTTCAATGTTTACACTAGGATTTTCTCCTTTGTCTGTGTGCATCACCTCTAAAATAAGAGAGATGGATGGTTTATCCCACCCCTGTGTCTTACTTTTTTCTTATTTATATTGTATATAGCTCCTGCGTATCTATAGGGAAACTCCCCTTGATGAAAGGAGAGATTTGTCTCCGGTTGATGTAGTAAAGCTGCACACCTGGCTGACCAATATTCTTGCTGTAGCTAATCAGACCTATTTTGTTGATCAATATGTTGATTGACAAAATATTCACCCAACAGACTCAAATCATCTTATGTATCACTCACGCTTTGTGTCTTAGAACATATTTTATCCTACTAGAATTATGTGGTGATGTTGTGCTGCCTATTTGGTCTTAGCTTTATACTTAGTGATTCATGTATTTTTTTACATCTTGAGTTGCTTAGTCCATTTTATCTTCTTCATAATTTAGAGAGCTTTCCTCTAAACTTCTAGGGTCAACTTTTCAAAGTTGAAGCTAGCTTATGTAGTGTGGGCATATCACAGAGATCTAGGCTTTGGTGTACTAGTTTTTACCTTGGGCCTTTGAGTTACCTCACTCTCTTCTGATCTATATGATTTTAACTTTACCAAACTTTGAGTAAACTCATGAACCGAATCTTCTAAATTGTGCATGGTTTCAAACCACCCTCCTTTATAGTCTCATTGGTACCTTGATTATTTAAAAACAAAAAAAAGAAGAGCCGAAGCATACTTTGATTGGTTGTCAAACATTGGTCCAAAGTTAGTCAAACACACATAATAACTCTTTTTAGACATGACTCAAAGGTTCAATCATAGTGGGGCCTCTTATGGCCTTAGTTATGAGGATGAGTAATTTTATGATGGTCAAAATAACCTTGTTTTTTTTTATGATATCCCCGCAACAGTTGGATTTGAAGATGATTACAATGAATATCAACTCCAAGAAGAACAAGATGAAGCCCTTCTTAGATTGATAGAATTAAGTGGTAGACTAACTTCTAAATTTCCTATAGAACAATTGCATACCTTAATTAGAGGAGAACAATGATGGCAAGAGAAAGCTTTTGCACAAATAGACATACCTTTTTCCTCTAACAAAGGAAAGGAAATACAAACAAAGTCAAAACCCAAAAATATGGATCTTTGAGCTAAGATCAAGATAATAAGTCAACGATATGTAGATCAACTTGTCGTAGACTTAATTGACTCCCTAGTTACCACTTCAATTCACAATAATTCTTTGAAAGAACATGAAAATATGGTGGAAAGTATGCAATAAGTATTGGATGAGAACATTACCATAGTGGATCAAGGTAATCTAAGTGAATAGTTAAAGTCACAAAGACCTTACAAGATGTTCCATTTGACACAAAACATACATTATTCAATTATCAAGAACCTCTTGTTATTTTACAAACTTAGAAACCTAAACATTTAATTTAAATTGAGGAGATCCCTCAAACAAACCAAAGATTGGTAAATAAACATAGAAATTTCCAAAATCAACAAAGTGCAAAATAGCTAGATTCAAGGAATGTTTTACAATCCAAGAATAAATGGCGTATATTCTCAACTCAAGTAGAAAATCAGAACCAAATCATAGACTGAAAGGTATATGCTCCCTATAGATCCACACAAAACTAGGGGCACATTCCACCCCAACAACAACAAAACTAGGGGCACATTCAACCCCAACAACAACAAAACTAGGGGCACATTCAACCCCAACAACAACAAAACTAGGGGCACATCCTACCCCAACAACATCTTATCCAATCCACAAATGCACTAAACATGCAAGAATGGAATTCTATGAAGGAAATTGTCCAAAGATTAGAGATGAATAATAGAGTCAAAAAATACTAATTTAATTTAATGAGATGAATAATTTAATAGGATAAGCTCTTGATTGGTTACTTAAACTACCCATGAGATTAGTTGCAGATTGGATTGACTTATCAAAAAACTTCATTAACCATTTCTCATACAACATAGAACATGAATTGACCGTTGTTGACTTATGAAAAGCCAATCAATGTGATGGTGAAAGTTTTGCCACATATCTACAAAGGTGGAGAACATTGGCAGGTTACTTTCAACACAATTTACCAAATAAATAGTTGGCTGATATCTTTACATAGAATTTGCATGCTAAAGTTATGCATAATCTATGGTTAGCTTATGCTAACTCATTTAAAGAAATTATTGACAAAGGAGTGTAGATTGAGAAGTCTCTTATTTCTAGGGGCCTTGTTAAGATCTTTGCACAAGGACAAGAATCTAATTAGACTAAATCATCAGTGCCTCAAATAGTTATGTAGGATAAGTCTAAGGGCTTTCACAAAAATAAGAACATGGTTGGAAATCGGGTGATAAAAATGAGACATGTACAAATAGTACAGGTTATGCCTCCTCTAAATGTACAATTAACTCCCTCAAATCCACTACCTACTTTTCAAAGACAAACTCCATGAAGGAAAGTTCATAAAAATTTTAGAGTCTTTAGCAAGTTAGGAGAATTAGTTGAAATAGTGTTACAAAATCTCATTATAGCTAATTTAATTATATGGCCAGTATCAAGGCCATTTCCTCAAGATTAGCCAAAACTAGATTGGTACAAAGAGAATGAATGGTGTAACTTTCATCATGTTGCTAGTCATGCTGCATATCATTACATTCAATTGTGATATATTATTGAGGACTTCATTGAAAATGATAAGCTAGAAATTAAGTTGGCCCCTAATCAGGACACAAATCAAGATATGGGAATCTACATAGACCCCTTCCCTCGACATGATCCACCACCACTAAGAAACAATCAAAATGGTCACAATCAAGGATAGAGGTAGAATCAAAACCAACAACAACGTCAGAATCATAATGAGCATAATCAATATCATGATCTCCACACTAATAATGTAGCTTATAATAATGTACCTTACAACTATAATAACACTGTGAGATGCATTTTTATAACCCACATTTCCACTGTTACTATGATGCTACATAACCAATCTCATGTTCCTTGTAATACAAAACCCATCATTATAGGGTTAGCACCCTCTCCCCCTAGTAATGCCATGTTGAGTTCACATCATCATGTTGCTACTCTATTTGCATGGATTACTTATCTTGAACAATAATACCATTCTTCTAAAGGCTCCTCGCTAACTCAAAATTATAGCAATACCATTAATCACCCATGAATCACCATTCAAGGCCCTTTGCCTCACTCTTTTAATTATAATGACTCCTTGCCACCTCTAGGTTGTGTAGTTACAACTAGAGGCTCGTGAGTTACCATCCAAGGCCCTTCACCCACTTCTTTCCATAAACCCAATGAAAACAATATGCCAATGGTTCCAAAGCTAAATACTATCCCAACAAAGACTAAACTACTTCAACCCATAATTCAAAGGCCTTATAGTATAGTGGACCAATTAGATAAAACCCCTATGCAAATTTCCATATTAGAACTCTTGAAGACATCTGATGTCCATAGAACCATCTTAACAAAATTTTACAAGAGTCTATTGTGCCTAATGATATAAACCTTGATCAGTTCCAAAACCTAGTTGGATATTTGTCTTCATTTTTTAAAATCACATTTGATCAAAAGGGCATGTCCACCCTTGGCCCAAACCATAATAACCCACTATACATTGAGATAATCATTACGGATCATAAGATCAAGTGGGTTCTTATAGATAATGGTTCAGGGATAAACATCATATCTCTTAAATTGTGAGACTATTGGGTTATATGGACAAAGACATTCAAATAGAGGCTATTACAATCAAGGCTTATGACAATACTGAGAGGGAATCATTTTATCTAATTTGGTGGCTAGTCATTGTTGGGGATATTTCTCATCACATGTTATTCCATATTGTGGATATTGAACTTCCTTATAACATAATTCTTGGTCATCTTTAGATCCATGAAGTATAGGTAGTTCCATCTACTCTTCACCAATGCCTTATGTTTCCCCATGATGGGATCGAGGTTACTATTCCCATTGATCATCAACCATACCTATAATGCAAACATCTTGAAGTAGAGTTTCATAATTATAACTATTTCCTAGGTTCTAAACTCATTACAAAGAAGAACAAAGCCATCATTCTCATCCATCTCCATCTAATTATATAGACCCTGGTGATCTAGCCTCCACTTCAACTAATCCATTTCCTATAGCTCTATCCAAGTAGGTGATTATTAAAGATATAGGCATTTCCACGTATCATCTGAAAGATGTCCTCCATATTGCAAAATTACTAAAATCCCCTAAAATATTTGGTAAGCCTAAAACTTCCCAGACTCCTAATAGACCCAATCAGATTTTGCAACCAAAACCTCCTATGGTTTTTATACCTATAATTTCACCAAAGAAGGATCGAGAGGTTTTTATTGAGGGATATTGGTTATATTATGAGGGCCTTGCAAATTGTTTTCAAAATCCAAAGTATCGTATTCCTAATAGGATAATGGATCATCTTGACTATACAAGGAAAGGCCTTAGCCCCTAGGTGCAAGGAATTTTATAACCCTTATCAATTGGAGTTGTCAATTAGAATCATGGTCCCAGATTTAAACCACCAGAGGATGACCTCATAACATTTGGTAGTGACTCTTCTGAAGTGATTAGTAATGAGAATCCTAGCAGTGACACAATGTCCCATTATAGCCTTTTTGATGAGCTTGCTGATTCAAATTTATTTGATTCAAATGATATATTTACCATAACACCTATTAAATCTTCCCATCCTAAAGCAAAAACCTATCCTAGTGGTGCTTACCTTCCTGAAGCAGGACATTATATCTTTACCATTGGTGCTACCCATCCTGAAGCAAACCCTCACTATAACCTATGCCTTTGCCATCCTAAACTCATAGATTGGGATCAACAAAATTTGATCATATGCCTCGATGAGTTTTATAATGAAGAATCAATTACATAATACATGGGCCTACGAGATGCATTCCCCATTAGTGATCATAAGTAGGCTTTTGATTTTTCATTAAATTCTTTTGCCTACTTTAGAGAGAAGGTAAACATTTTGGGTCATAATAAAGAACAAAAATCAATATCTTTAGGTGAAAACCTCTTTGAGGAACTTGTTGATCAGGGAAAAATTAAAGAAAAAGACAAGCCTTTGAGTGAAAACCTATTTTAGGCACTCCCAGGTGAGAAAGTTTGCTCATCCCCTCAGGACGTAGAATGTCCATCTAGCCCAAGTTCCATATCTAGTACAAGCATCTCTTTAGAACAACATCAAATATTTGAGCATCTTGCTCTTGAGTTTCTAGAGGTCTTTGACAATTGGCCTTTACTTGAGAAGGTAGATTTTGATTCTTCATATTATCCAGATCTTTGGGAGGAACAAAAAGAAGATATAGTAGAAGATCATGACCATACATTACCTACAATTCTAGAAGATGGATCCACACTCCTTATGGAGAGCACAATAGAAGTGAATTTGGGAATCCATGAGGATCCCAAAAATGTTTATCTTGGAGCTTCCCTTATTGAAGCGGAATGTGAACATATTATATCCATTCTTAAGGATTATATAGACATCTTTACATGGGCATATTATGACATGCCAAGCTTGGATCCAAATTTATTTGTGCATCATCTAGTTATTCACCTTAATGTTAAACTAGTCAAGTAGAAGTTGAGAAAGCTGCATCCATGCATTGCCCTTTTGGTTAAGGACAAATTAGAAAAGTTGTTAGGGGCCAATTTTATCAAACCACTAGACTAATATAAATGGATTTCTAACATAGTGATAGTAATTAAAAATATCCTTGACATATGTGTTTGTAATGATTTTTGTGATATCAACAAAGCATTCCCTAAAGATGATTTTCCCCTGCCCAATATTGACATGATTGTTGACTCAATTTCTAGGTACGAGATGCTATCCTTACTGGATGGATTTTTTGGTTATAATCAGATCAATATAGCCCTTAAAGATCAACATAAGACCATGTTCACCACTACATGGGGGACATTCTATTACCAAGTCATTCCATTCAATTTAAAGAATGCTAGAGCCACATATCAATGTGTAACGACTATCATCTTTCATGACATGATGCATGCCATTATTGAGGACTATGTTGATGATATACTAGTAAAATCAAGAACAAGAGTAGGACAACCTTGAATTCTACAAAGAATATTTGAGAGGATTCATGCATATAAAGTCTGCTTGAATCCTAAGAAATGTGTCTTTGGAGTCACATCAGGAAAAATTCTAGGGTTCATTGTATCATAATGAGGGATTGAAGTCAACCCTATAAAGGTCACTTCTATTATGGAAATGCCTCTACCAAATAATCTTAAATAGTTGCGAGGTTTACATGGAAAGATTCAATCTATACGTAGGTTCATTTCTCAACTAACAGATAAGTGCACCCATTTACCCACCTCTTGAAAAAAGGGGTAAAATTTAAGTTGGATGAAGATTGTCAGATAGAATTTGAAAAGCTTGAAGCATACTTGGTCAATCCACTAGTCTTACAACCTCCAACATAAGGAAAGCCACTACTTATTTATATATCAACCATGGAACATGCATTGGGGGCACTTTTGGCTCAACATGATGATCATGCTAAGGAACACATGGTTTATTATTTAATCCACACATTAGTATCCTATGAACATAATTATATGCCTATTGAGAAGGCATATTTAGCTAAGGTGTTTACCACTCAGAAATTGTGACATTATATGCTAAATAACAAAACTATTGTTATCACCAAGGTAGATCCTCTCAAGTGTCTCTTATCTAAAGTAGCTCTTCAAGGATGCATGGATAAATGGATTATGCTCCTTAGTGATTTTGATATCAAGTACCAGAATTAGAAGGCAATCAAAGGGTAGGTTCTTACAGACCAACTTATAAAATCTCCTATTACAGCCACTCAACCCCTCAAATTTGACCTTCCAGATGATTCTATCATGATGATAGAACAAGCATTACAAGAACTTGAATAGTGGATGATCCATTTTGATGGATCCTTCACATCTCAAGGATCTAGAGCTGGCATATTATTGATCACACCATAGGGGGATTTGATCCCCAAAGCCTTCCATATATAATTTAAGTGTACAAATAATATAGTTGAATATGAGGCATTGGTTGTAGGGCTCCATCTTACCATACAATGGGATATTCAAAGATTAAAAGTATATGGGGATTTGTAGCTAATCATAAATCAAAAAATTGAACAATATCAAACAAGAGATGATAAGCTTGATCCTTATAAGTAAATTGTCAATAACCTCAAAACACATTTTAAATCTCTACAGTTTGAGCAAGTTCTATGAGTCAACCATAGATCTATCAATGTCATGGAAATAATTGGTTCTATGATTCAAATACATGATAGTGATAAAGAATATTAGTTCCTGATTCAAAATCTTCTTTAGCTGGCATATATTATATCAGATATAGAGAGGATATGCTCCATTTTTGATCCTAATCCCTCACCTGAGCTACCATGGTACCAAGATTTTTATAACTATTTCCATAGCCATGAATTTCCTACCAACCTTTCCAATAACACACAAAAACTTTTCTTTCATCACTTAACATGTTATAACTCCTTGAAAACATGCTTTATTGAAAAGGCTATGGTGGAACACTTCTTCATTGTTTATCTTTGGGAGAATCTAAGCTAGCACTAAAGGAGGTTCATGAAAGAATGTGTGGGGCCCATACCAATGGTGTAGTCCTAGAAAAGAAACTTCTTAGAATAGGCTATTATTGGCCCAAAATGGAGACATATGCTTGTAATTATGTAAAGAAGTGTGTTCCTTGTCAACAATATGGCAACCTGATACATGCACCTTCCTTACCATTATATTTGATTACAACACCATGGCCATTCTGAACATGGCATCTCAATCTCATTGGGAAAATTAATGCAACATCTTTAGATGGACATAAGCACATTTTAAATACAATTGAGTAATTTACCAATTGGATTGAGGCCATTCCTATCACTTATGTTACTGGGAAAAAAATAGCCAAATTCATTCATTACCATATCATTTGTCGATATGGCATCCCAACCTGTATTATATCTAATAATCGTGGATCTTTGTGAACCAAGATGTGAAATATCTTTGTGAAAAATTCAAGATCAAGCATAAGAAATCCACTCCATATAACCCACAAGGCAAGGTACAAGCTAAGGCATCAAATAAAACTATTCTAGCCATCTTAAAAAAGATTATCAATGATGCTAGTTGTAATTGGGATTTGCAACTTTTTCCTTCCCTCTGGGCTTATAGAACCAATCATCAAACCCCAACTGGAGCTACTCCATACTCTTTGGTTTTTGGCACTGAGGCTATCATCCCAGTCAAGATTAAGATCCCATCATTAAGAATATCACTGGAGCACATTGAAGATGATGAAGACTATAGAGCCTCATGGCTGTAAGAGTTATAACTTCTTGATGGTAAGCATTTGGCTACCTTAGAAAACTTCTAAACCTATCATAACAGACTATGGAGAAGCTACAATAAACACATTCTCCCTCAAGAATTTGAGATTGGTGACTTAGTTTTGAAAGAAAACTAGAAGAACATGAATGCTGAACCTAAAAAGAAAGGCAAGTTTTAACCTAATTGGTTAAGACCATATATTATCACAACAAACTATGGATCAGGAGTATACTGACTGGATAAACCTAATGGTGAAGAACTTTTAGAGCCCATGAACATCATATACCTTAAGAGGTTATATGCATGAACAACTTTGAACCATTGTCTATAAGACCCCTAACTTGGGGGCAACTTGTGCTGTCATAATTTTATCCCACCCTTTTATCTTACCTTGAACACTTTTTTACTACCCTGGTCCACTTTTCATGAATCCTGATAGTAAAGGCTTTGAACTATTGACACTTTGAACACATTCTTCATCCCATTCTAGATTGCTCTCTTTGAGATGCATATTCTTTGTTACGTCTAAGGCATGTTATAAGCTTGAACATTTTTAATCCCTTGACCAATTATGATCTTGATTATGTCTCATGAGCATTATGAACATCTTTAGTAGTAGTTATAAAAAGTAGTTTAGCTAGGACAATCTTGTGCAGCTTCTGACAGGTGAACAACCACATCATCTTAGTACAAGTATTTACTACTTTCTTATTTTATCAAGAACATTGATCTCATTGATTTGTGAGCATGGGCCATTGTAGCCAGCTTATCTATCTTATTGGAACCTCTACTCTCAATACATGCATCTCCTTAATTATATGGTCCCACCTTGTGCATATTTTATCCTAAAAACACCAAAAACATTAGAAATAATTTAAAAATACCAAAAGCATCAAAACATGATCCAAAAAATAACAAAAACATTATCTCATGCTTCTATACATTTTTACATTCCTATTCCATCATGCTATACTCTTGCCATTTTACAAGCATAAAAACACTAGTTTATTTCATCTTGTCCCATGTACTTACAATTTTACAAGATCATTCTTTCTCATCTCATCTGCTTCTTGTTTGTCAGACCATTCTCATTTATTTGTAGTATCTTCCATTTCTTCTATAACATTAATCATGTTGGTCTGATCATCATTTTTCTTCTATCCCATTTCTTGGGAGAACTAAATTTGGCTTGAAGTTCATGTTGGAACATGCATCCATGGAACTATGTAGGCAACGTCCACTTATCTTATACATCTGGAGTCAACTAGACCAACCCATTCCTTTTCTTCTCTTCCCCCATTTCTTCTATCATTGTTCCTCTTTAATTAGGGAGCAATTGTCATGTCATTTTTCTTTGTTATGATGTGGTGGTAAGTAACACCTTTATCACACATGCATGAACATTTGTCTTTAAGCCACACTAACTTGGTTTTTGTTTATGTATGTTTAGTTGTGTTTTCTTAGTGTTTTATTGTGATTTTGCACCTCTCCTTTTATTTCTTCTCCTTTTATCTTTTTATTACTTCTTGTCTCTTCTTGGTCTTG
The DNA here is from genome assembly GCA_037957365.1 of Torreya grandis. Lineage (NCBI taxonomy): Eukaryota > Viridiplantae > Streptophyta > Pinopsida > Cupressales > Taxaceae > Torreya > Torreya grandis. The sequence goes on along the minus strand of JARHVA010008230.1, from coordinate 313,002 downwards.
TGTTTCCTTGTTTGATTTTGCTTTTCTCTTCTATGTTCAAGAATGCCTCGATGGTCCACATGGATCTTGATTATTCATATCTTCGTCTCATGTCATCAAGATGTTCTTGCCTTTTATTTTTAAACTTTTTTTGTTCCTATTTAAATCTTGATAGATCATATCTTGATTTCAAGTTAGGTTAATTTATTATTGTCTTTTTCTTTGTTTTTTCTTTTTTGTTTAAATGTAAACCATTGTAACTCTAGTTTGGTCATTATTTTACCATTATCCTTAGTTATAAATATTCACATTTGAATTGGCTCAGTACAATTGGAATATTATGTCATTCTAAGCTATTCATACTTATGATGCCTAATTTCTTTTGCTATAGTAAGCACTTTTTGCTCAAGTGTCAATGTCTTAACATCAACATTAGCTATGATGAATGATTCTCAAGAACTCTTTGCAAAACCTAAGCTCATGATACAAGAATTAGGCTTCTTAGTAATATTTATTTTAGTACTCAATTTTATGCTTAGATGTGCATCTCTTTTCATAAATTATGAGTTTAATCAATTCTCAATCATTTTTCATCATTCTTCATTCCATTCTCTCCCAAACTTGGGTGAACTACATTGGCCTGAAGTTCATGTTGGAGCATGAGTCCATCAAACTATGTAGGTAGTGCTAAATTTCTATTGAGGTCAGCTCAACTATCTCCATTCTTATTTTCATCTCTCTCATCACTTTGTGCATTCTCATATGCTTGGTTTTATATGGATTTCTAAGCCATTACACCATCACATGTACATTTGTGCTTACTTACTTTAACCTATCTTTTTGGTTATATCCTTACACTATTTTTATTGCCAATTGTACATGTTGGGGCACAATATCTAAACCACGTTCGAATCAAATCAGATCTATAGGAGAAAAATCATTGTTTATTCTTTATCAATGATCAAGATTCACGCTACTAGGGCAAAACTATTTTATCATGATCAAATCTGCTCTATTGGAGTACTTATTATATTCTCTTTGGAGACCCCATTCTAGTGGTGCTTCCCTTATTAAAGTAGAACATTCTCCCTTTTCATCTAATTCCAAGCTCTCCACATTAAAGCCCATGGTGACAATATTTTAGTGTGCAACTTGTCTTGGGATTGATCAATACCATAAGCATGCAACTTGTACTCTCAAATTAGGTACATTTATAGTGTGTCCCTTAAATTTATGAATTATATATTTCCCATTCCCCCTGTCTCTAGGGCCTATTATACATCTAATTATATTTTGATCATTTATGGTAATCATGTGTGCAATAATTAGCTCATCTATATGTGATATATTCTATGGGTTAATCTCTCACTTTCTCTCTCTTTTCAAAAGTCCATCCTTCTCTTTCATCCTAGTATATCCTCTCGAGGGGGCATCATGGGTCTGTTTCAATTTATTCTTAACAACTCTTTTTTTTTGAAAATACGTTGCTTCACTTGAATGTCTTGATATACATTCTAAAATAGAGCCAAAATGTAGACATCCAATTCCTAACACCATTTATGTTGAAATTGTTAATCTTACTTGAATTGTACTCAAATGCACATTTTAGGTTAAAATCTATAAAATGTCTTAAATGGTTTGAAATTGTCACTTACAAGTTCTAATTTAGGTCAAAGTATCCCTAAATAGGGCAATACAATTTATGGGTCATCTAACTTTGATCAATTCATTTTGAGTCAAAATGACCATTTCACTATTTAGTGCTCTAGATCACTCTTTTCTTCTAATTCATTGGTACACATTACATACCTTTGTTATTTGGTGTTGGCAACATCCTAAATGGGAATACAACTCCAACACATCTAACATCACCTTCTAATTCCTCTCCAGTCAAATTATGACTCATTAATATGATTTTCTGACCAGTTTGATTAATTGAGGGCCAATTTTTAAATAATTGCACATATATTGATTAACCTTATTTAAGGCTAATTAATCCAAATCAAGAGCTTAAGTGGATTTTCCACGAGAGTTGTTGAATATTTATTTTTGAAAATTGATTCTCATTAACTGCATCATCAGGGGACATCATTTCTTGGGAAGACATCCCTAGGCTATAAATGCCAAAAATATCAGGGTTATGGGTCACCCATACCTAGTTGATGCCCTCCATAATTTCCCCTTCTTACAATGTCATGATAAGTATAATTAAATAATTAATTCTAAAAATTGAATTAATCCTCAACCACACATCTCAATCTTGAGATGGGCAATTAAAGTTGATTATGATCAAATCCAAAAATTTATAAATATGAGGCCACACAACATCATTTTTAAGCTATTTTGGTGCAAGGTTATTATGATAAAATATATTTAAAGATTGAATATTTCAAAGTTATAATGCTAAATTGTTTTTGCAAAACTTCGTTGATAGGCTAGTTTAGTGATTTACAATCAAGAGCCTAGATTTTATGGAGTGTTCTTGAGGCATTGGAGGAGCTTACCACCATTGTTGACAAAGACAAGGATGCTTGATAAAGGGAGAACATGTTTTAGAGCCACATGGGTATGATGAATCCATTTGGGAAGCTAATATGGTGTTGCTTTCTTTCATTTATTTTTTTCTATCCTTTGTAATTCTCATAGGAATAGATAGGCTTAGTTAGTTAGTTAGTTATGCATGTTTCATTATTTATGGACTAATGCTTGAATAACTTAATTTTTAATCCTCTCTATAGAAGGTAGGAGGTAGTTGGGGAAACAAAAGGGTAAAACCCTAATTAAAACTAGGAAAGGGTCCTGAGATCCTTGATAACCTAGTCAGGGATTGGGACCTAATTACAATGTGCAATGGTGATCAGGGAATGGGTGGATCAAATCCTATAAAATAAAGGAATGGGGTTAAGGGAGTCCTTGACCTAATCAATGATTTTACCTTGAATAACAAAGGAAAATGAATGGGTGATGGCCCCCAACCTAGTCGGGGATCCATCCCTGATTAAAATGATAAACTCTCCCATGAGGAAAATGACATTTCAAGTTTGATTAAAATACCAAATAGTTACTCAGGATTTGAAGCTAGACTAACATTAAAAAAATTAACCCCTCCCCTAAGACATATTTAGAGTTTCAAACTTTATTTACAACTAAAATTCCATGATCACTTCGCTAAAGACCTATTTAGGCTTTCAAAGCCTGATTGGTTCTAGTGATCAATTTTTTTTCAAGCTTAGATGATTTTTTATCTGGAAAATCTTGATTACAACTAGGCATATAAACTTGAAAATTTTAGACCAAACCAAGAATTTTTACAAGGTTTGTGCTTGAGAAGAAATATTTTGCAAGTATGACACGAGGATCAAGAGGTCACTTCGATGAAAAGGTCAAAACATGAAAACTACTTAAATGGGCTTGAAGAAGATGATGTAGTAGGTTTTATATGATTAAATGGAATATAAACCAAAATAACACCCTAGGGATAACTGAGTAACCTAAGCAAGTCAGAGAATGATAGGTTTAGAGGCTAATAAGTGGGATAAGTGTCTTGAAACTAAGTTTTGACTCAATGATTAAAACATGAAACTTATTCAAACAAATGAGACAAAAATTATGGAATAGATCTAGAATGTCCAACATGAATAAAAAACAAAGTGACCCCTAGAGCAGTTTTAAGGAGCTGAGAGAGATGACATGTAAGAATTCCATCTGAGTATAAGTGCAACAAAAATCCATTTTGGGGCCAAGTGTTATATATGAAACTTTAATGTTTAAACTTGATAGTCATAATGAGACATGTTTCAAGATCCAAAAGGGCATGAAAATCAAAATGACCTCTTAGATCAGGCTAAGAGAGCTAGGAGAGGTTAGAGATCTAGGATAGCTTAGAGAGCTAGGCTTTAAATATAAATTGGGATGTCAAAACTTTACTTTTATGCTAAGTAAAAAATAAAAAAGTTGATTCATATGGATGTGGTATTTCTAACAGTTACGGTTTCAAGTCCGAGTTTGGCATGTAAATTAAGATGGACCACCAAGGCAACTTGAAGTGTTGAGACCAAAGAACTATTAGTGCAAGAAAAAGTAGAGTAAAAGAAAACAAAATAGAGGTTCCCTAATTCTTGGAAGAATGACGGCATACTATGTTGGAAAATACTCTTGAGTATTTTAAAATGATAGAAATGTGTATATAAACCCATAATATTTGGTGAAGACTATGCATGTAATGTGCATGGATTTGAGAGAGGAGAAGACATGAGCATCTAAAAGACAAAATTAGACATTCTCATTGACCAGGTGTGAGCAATTGAATTAAATTTCACTATTTATAATTTGTAAGGACTAGGTACTATGGATTCGATTGTAAGGCTAGTGAATCCTACATTGAGAATGTTTTCTTGGACATTGATGCATTGTTAGATAGGTGTTCATATCCATAATAAAGTTTCTTATGATCCCACTCAAGGACTTGTTTCACTACCAACCAAGTCAGAAATCCCATGATGGATTTGCCTAAATCACCCAAAAGTGTGTTTTTCATAGATTGATTTTTCTTTTCTTTTCTTTTCTTTTCTTTTCTATTTGTTTTTTAGAATCTCAATTTTAAGTTGGGTACCACTATAGAAAGTGAAAGGTATAACTGTAGATTGTTCACCCTAGATCTTCAACATATCATGTTCATCTAAGCAAACCCTCAAAAACATTAAGTTGTGAATTTTGTGTTTGTTTTTGAGAGAATAGATTCATTGAATAGATAGTTTTACCTGAACTTAACCCAACTCAAAAAAATTCATAACACATATGATAGCTAGAACTTTGAAACTAACTAAAAAAAAAATCTAAAGTTGCAAACTACTTGGAGTACTTATGTACCAGAACATCATTTGAGCTACCTACGTACATGCCATTAGTTTTTAAATTATTTTGACCAATAGGGGAGCCTACAAGGCAAAACAAGTGGGCCAAACCAAAAAGAGACAAGCAATGAGGCTAGACCAACAACAAAAATTGGGAAAATAAGGAAAAAAAACTAAAATAACAATAAATTAGGAAATAAAACATGAAACAAAGTAGGAAAGGGAAATGAAATGTATTTATAAGAACTTACTAGGCTAATTCAAGCTTGGAAGTAGTGTTTGAGTAACTACCCATTGATAGGAACTGGGATGTCCTCACCAATTAGACACCTTAGATGAAATGCAATCTCACCCATGATTTCATAAATTTGATAGGGACCCAACCATATAGCATCAAACTTGCCATGTTGTCTCTTTTTTTGTGAGCATTATCCCAGATAAGAACTAGGTTAGAGATTCTAAAGGATTTAACCTTTATTCACTTCTCAAACAAACATTTGATGACCTCTTGGTGTTTTGTGAAATGTAGTAGAGTTGCATCACATTTTTCCTCTAGTTGGATTAAATTGAGAAGGTGAGCTTGTATATTATCATCTATTTATAGGTAGTCTCCCATGAACTATAGTGCAAGGGTTCTTAGATTGATGCAAAATATGAGTTAATGGCTATAAATAAGATGATATGGTGACATTCATAATTTTGACTTAATCCTAGTCCTATCAGACCACAATGTAAATTTAAGTACATTATGCCAGTCCCTAGGGTTCTTTGTAAATATCTTCTTAATTACATCAAGCTTATTTTTATTAGTTGATTCTAATTCCCCATTACCTTGTGGATAATAATTAGAAGAGGATTTTAGGATTACCTAGTTATCATAGTCCCATTCATTAAATTGAAGAGATGAGAAAGCAGGACCATTATCACATAACAATGTAACAGGCATCCAAAACCTCATGATGATGTGTTCTTTTAGAAAATTTATTACCACATCGGTTGTACTATTATTGTATGATTTATCTTCCATATAATGGGTATAATAATTAGTTTCCATAAGTATGAACTTGTGTCTTGCTAATGAGTTAGCATTGATGGCACCAACAAAGTTGAATTCTCACATCACAAATGGTTGAACCTCAATGATCGATTATAATGGCATGGCATGGGTAAATTCTCTATGCATGACAACTTGGAAGGTATGAAAAATTTGGATGTGATAATGAGTGTCTTTAAAAAAAATAATATAAAAATAACCTTCTCTAAGTATTTGATGGGCTTTAGTACTCATTGATCCATGATGAGTTCTATATTTCCCATGGAAATCATTAAGTGCTCCATGTGATTCTTGGTTTTTTGGGGATATAAGATATATGCCTTCATGATTTATTATATATATCACACTTGATTTGATCATGAAGTTATTAATTTTCAATTGTAAGGATATTTTCTAAGTTTAATTTAGGTGATTTGGGCACTCATTATTGAGAAAATAATAGACCATGCCTTGATACTAGTCATCATTAGTGATGTCTTAGGCCGTGTACTATTGGAAAACTATATGTGGGTCTAATTCAACTATGGCCTTATTGAGTCCTTGACCTCTTACAATTTTCATTATCTTTAGTTTTAGGTCAAAATCTTGGAGAATGGTCATCCATTCCCCCTTTTCTCACCCAACTAGTTTTACGTCAACATAGCCTTTACTACTGGGTCAAACACCACTACAAACTCCTTATTGTGGAGAATATAGTGTCTAAATTTTTTGATAGATTTTATCAAGGAAAAGGCTTATTTTTATAACATTGATAGTTCAACATTGTAAAGAGGATAAATCATGAATGAGATGGGTCTCTCATATCTAGCTTATTTATTTTTTGTTAGGACAATTACACTTGAGTACTTTGAGACAAATGAGTATATATAGAAGGGCTATGTATAATTAGGACTAATTAACATTGGTGTGTTTATCATGGATTTATTTATTTACACAATTTTTTTGTTTTTCATCCATCCATTTGATCTTTGCATCCTTCTTAAACATGATATTCAATGGTCAAACTATCTTTGAAAAGCTTGAAATAAACTTCCTGATGAAGTTGATCTCATCAAAGAATGACTTTAGCTCTTTTCTGCTGCCAGGTAATGGAATTTTTAGAATTTCCTCCACCCTTTTAGGGTCTATAGATATGCTTATTACAAATATAATGTGGCCCAAAAACTTACCCTATGTCACCCTAAAGATTCATGTCTTTGGGTTCAGAGTGATTTCATGATCTTTGCATCTTTGTAGGACTGATCTCAAGTCTTTCACATGGTGTTTTCTATCCTTGGAAAAGATGATTAAGTCATCCATGTATATAAATATGAATTTTATAATAATTTCTTTAAATGTAATATCTATGGCTTATTTAAAGGTGGCACCCATATTGATCAAGTTGAATGGCATCCTCTTGTATGTGAATGTACCCCACTTTGTTGTAAATGTTGTCTTAATGCGGTCATCATAATTGACCACTACTTGATTGTACCTTGAGTACCTATCTAGGAATGACATCATTTGTGAGCCATTCACTATCTATAAAACTTCATCTATTAAAGGAAATAAGTAATTATCCTTATTTGATGCCTTTTTCAACTTGTATAAGTCGACACACAGTCTTATCTCTCCACTCTTATTTCTAATCAATACCAAATTAGCCACCCACATGGAATGCCTAATAGGAAAAATAATCCTTACTTGGAGTAATTTATGCACCTCTTTGAATGTAAATGGTTCTAATAGTGGGTTCATTGATCTTTGCCTATAGTATAATGTTTTAACTCTCAGTTTAAGAGAGATGGTATGCATGAGATAATAGAAGTGTTGAACTCCTTTTGGTCCTCATAGCTCCATGTAATAATTTTTATTAAGTCTTTTAAGGATTGAACAAAGTCTTGTTTTTCCTTTGTAGTGCATGTCATGCCTAGAAGCACATTCTCCTATTTATTTACATTGCCTAGATTACAATTCTATTGCAACATACCTTTGATGGGGAATGATTTATCCTTCTCACTTTGATAATCCATATCAAAAACTATTCTAGTGAGACCATGATATTTTGTAGACTATTTGTTTTTAAGTTGATTACCCCTTCTTCATTAGGTTTAAACTCTTCTCAGTCATCTTCATCTATATTATGAGCCATAAACACATTCATGTTTGTGATGAAATTGATAATATGAAATGCATCATTGAACACTTTGAATTTATGGATATTATCAAGAATGAAAGGAATAGAGACTAACTCACTAGAAAACATTCTCAAATTGGATTCAATGATAGGTTATAAACTAATTGTAGTTATAGCCAATGTGTCTGATATATAATTTATTATACTAGGCGAGGTTTGAATATTGAATGTATCAAAGTCCTCTATTAAATTCCACACATAACTAGTACCTAGATAAATTCTTGTCTTAATAAGCAATCTAGCTTCTACTTTTTTTAACCACCAGTTTAGAGTCACCAAGTACTTTGATAATTTTAAATTTATTCCCTAGGAAAAATTATAGTTGAGTATGAACTATTGCTTCATACTCAACTATAATGTTTGTACAAATAAATTGCAAAAAAAATATAGCCAAATAGGACATTCCTCTAGGGTCTATGAGCTCAATACCAACACCACATCCACTCTTAGATTTGAATATATCAAAGTTTAGAATACATAAGTGTTGTTTAACTATATGTATAGGATTTTGATGAGTTAATGCTACTACAACATTAATTTCTTCATTAGTTTTTTAAATGCCAAGTGTACAAGTATCTTGTTTCTTGATTGATAGGGACCTTCTTTCCAAGTCTTTAGTGGCTAAAGTGAGTATAAAATTATCCAATATATCTATTATTTCATCATGGGAGACCATAAAATCCCTAAATTTACTCAGATAAATCTCATTAATCTTGTTGATTTCTGAATCAGCCATAACTATTACTGATAATAACTGTTGAAAACCTTGTTTTTCACTTAGATCAATTGGTTTTGCATCCTCATACACTATGGTAGCACTAGGAGATAAAGTTATTTTAGGTGCATAGAGGAAATCATCCTCATCTATTTGATCTAGCTCTTCAAATTATACACTTTTTTGTACAAATAATATGTTGATATAAAATTTCTTTTAAGCTACTGCATCTTTCTAAAGGGCATACACCCCAAGCTCCAATTCTTCAAACAAGATTTCATTAGTTTTTTATATTATGTTATCATGTGAATCATCTTTAGCTCATATCTAATCCTATTTTGAATGGGTATGCCTCTTTATGGGAGCCACATGTGAGATAAGTCTATTTCCATGTAATTATTTAACATTCTAGACCAATCTATGCCTAGAACCATACCATAGGCATTAGGTATATCAATTACCTAGATGCAAATAAACTATTGCACCCTCAGATTAGAGGCCAACTACATGTGGATGTGATTCAGCTCACCACAAAAATTGACCTCTGATTTGTCTAATTAAACAACCTTCTTATTAGATTTTGTAGGTGTCAAACCTAACTGCTATAAAATGACATAATGCATGTTGTTGCTAAAAACAACTGAATACACCAAATAATTATGCAATTTTTTTTCCAAAAATATGTATATTTAGGAGGAAAGTAAGGGTTTAAATTTTCTCATTATAAATTACAATGTGGGCATCAAATGTCCTACTAGTTTCCTTCCCTTTAGGAGTAGATAATTATTTTAGCAACATGTGTTTTTGGTTTGAGATTTGAAATAACTCAAACATCATAATATTGACCTTAGTTTTGTTTAGGTCATCTACAATATTTTATCAATATTTGATTGGATCTACTAGTTTATCACTTTATGGAGGTTTAGATATTTTCTTAGGCTAGTAAGACATGCTAGGTATTATAGGTGGAAATGGATTGTTACTCAAGTTCGCATTAGGTATAACTTGAGTGTTGTTCGGAAGAGTAGATGTAGTTAATGGAGTTTAAAATTTACTCCTTAAATGATAGTTATTTCGCATTTGAATTTGTTTAAATGTATGGACCTTGTATAACTTATCCTCTAGTTTATTGTAACTTTAAAATGAAAACTTGTAAGTTTCCAAGACTAGAGCTTTACTAGGGTTTCCTCTACCTTGGTTAGAGTCATTATTAGGTACGTTAACTAGTTGTAGATTTTCCATGTCCTTATGGAAGATGTTTGAGGTAGAGATTAGTTTTTCATAATCAATCTCAATATGGTAAGTCATATTGTGTATCCTAAACTAGGTGGGAAATTCTAAATCAGTCAAGTTGACTGTATTGGAAGCACTATCATTATTTTTTTTAATTATCTAGTGGGATAGGTATACCTTTATTATTTGGCCTTATGTTCCATTGTCTATTGGTTCTTTGGAAGTTAAAATTTATAGTTGGTGATGGGTTGTTTGAATTTTTATTTTTATTTCATAGCACTTGTCTTCATAAATTTACCATGTCATTTGTCAATCTCTAAGCCATCTTATACAAATTGGCTACTTTAAGGATCACACCAGTATTTTATGGATCTACCACTTTTGGGTGAGGGTTAGTCATAGGTGCATTAGCATTTAGAAATACATGCGTAGTAGGATGTGCTTGATTTTAAGCATTTTTGGTAGGCATCTAATTATTTAGAAATGATGGGCCAACCTGTTGATTACTTACAGAAGCAACATAACCACTAGTGTTAGGGATGGAAGTAGTATTGTTGTATGCAACAGGGACAAGTTGATTGTTTTCCTAAGGAAAAAGATGATTAGGATGTGTATAAGGTAGAATGATAGGAATGTAGTTTATGGGTGTGGGATTGTAGATTCAATTTGGGATTATATATAAGACACCCCAAATTAGATTCATCAATGGTGTATTGTGTTGTAGGGCATGGTTGATCAGTGGGATCTAATTGTAAGCACCTAGTTATCCTAATGAATGCAAAGGACCAATTCAATAACTTTATGGAACCATTTATTGCTCAATATTTATAACCTCATTATATATCAAGGACAAGGATAAGAGGATTATTGAGTTTCTTCTAATAAATATGAATCATCGAATCTAAATCCATTAGGTACATTTTTTTGGAAACCACTTTTATTTGAGTGTGCAAGTTTTTTAACCTTTAATAAAACTTGAGGAAGTGTGCATTGAAGACACTCGTAGGTACATTTGGCTCTCCACATGATACTATTTAACCCTAATTTGGATAAGGATACTATTTAGTGGTTAGGGTTAAGGATATAAAAAATATAGGGTGTAAGGATAAATATTAGATCTACAACAAGCCAATTAATGTGCTAAACTTAGATTTAGGATATACTATAAAATTGAGATATATTATTAATGGAAAGTAAAAATATTCTAGATATATAAATTATATAAAAAAATACTTAGTTATTTCTGATGCTGATGTAGTTTTGGATTTGGTATATGCAGAAAGTAGGAATGAAGATAGTTCTAGATTAATTGTTAGATTCTGATCTGGTACCTCTAGCTCTCTAGACAATTACGTTAGCCTGGGATAGTTACATTGACACTGGTGTGTAATCTTGATGTTAGTGTCTTATATGAAATATGCATCAAAATAGAATTCAAGCACTTAGATGCCTTTGGGTTTTTCTTCACCTTCACTTTGGTGCATTCAAATCTAGGTCATGGACTATTATTCTTGGTGAAATGGAAAAACTCTAGCTTTGCATCTTTAATTTGATCTTGGGGGAAAATGGGTTAATGAGAACATGGTGTTGAGATAACTTGTAATGACCCTAATGTTAAAGGGTGATACTTACATAGCCAATACTTTAGAAGAGGGCCTTAGACTCATGTAATTTTCTCCTACATGTTGGTGTGTGTGTGAATTATGCAATGTGTAAAGGAAATATAATAGTGACCTAGTTTTAACCTAGTAAATATGACCTTATGACTAATATTTTGGTACTTTAGACCTGTAAATGTGTTGTACCAATGATTGGTGTGGAAATAGGGAAGCTTTGATCAATTGAGTGCTTGATAGAGTGATTTTTGATAAGTGCCTTAGTCTATTTTCTATTTTCTATGTGAGTAATGAATTAGGGTTGATATTATATTGATACCAATCTTATAAATAGATAAATCACATTAAATAACTTAGGTCAACCATTTTGATACTTTTCATTTGAAAATTGTATGAATTTTAGGGCACTGGACACTTACATCAAGCCAGGATAATAATGTCAATGCTATTATCTGACCCAGACATTAGTGTCTAGGGAGAAATAGAGAAAGCATAAGATCAAAACTTTTAGAAGTATAAGATAAGTATATTTTAAGCATTCTAGGTAAGATGGGATGTATGTGTCATCAATATAAGGCTAGTTAAACTAAGAGATAGGCTAAGGGGCACAAGTTATAGCAAATTTAAGGCTTTCAAAAGTAAGGCATATATATAACTAAGAGGAACAACCAAGGTTATGAGTTTTACAAGTGTATAAGACTTAGGTACTACATAATCACAAAATATCATATACATTTCCCCCATTTAATCTAGTAATGAAATTTCTAGTTTAAAGGAAATGAATAAGTACCTAGGTGTGTATGCAAACTTTGTCTTTATTTGGATTAAATTTGAGTGCTTTGTTTGAGAGAGGTTTTAAGTGATTTACCTATGACTGACCTTTAACCAATAACATGTTACAGTGTATAATTATTGCATATAATCTAGGTCAAAAATACTTGAAATATAAAGAACAAGGTCTAGGAGTACATCTATGTATCAATCTAACCACCTTGCCTATTGACAAGCTATTTTTACAAAATATTTACTATTGTAAGGATATGAAACTAATATTAGGATAAATATAGCTAATTACTTAATGTGCATATATCCAAGGAAATAGAGATAGAGAGAGATATTGGAAGGCACATATCCCCAACTTTAGAGCAAAAGTGATTTACCACATGGTAGTAGATATTAGCTCAACCATGTAACCCAATGATACTTGTAACCTAGTGAGTTTGGATGATCAAGTCCAAAATGAAAAATTGGAAAGATTGAGTGATTTTATCACCCCAACCATACCAAAATATGAACTGACTATTACATTAGATTAGCTTGCTAAAGTTTATAAAAGTCCACCAGGGATCAGTATGTGCAATAGTTTTATAATCTTAATTTGATTTATATTTTGAAATATTAGGCACATGTTACATAACATATACACCTTAGATTTGTCTCATGCTAAGACTATTTATAAAAATGGTACCATGTATATAATTCTACCATAAATGTGTATCAAAATCATATAATTGTGTGCTTTGGTCAATTCAAAAAACTATGCAAGTGTAGAGGACATGATTCCAAAGCATGACTCTACTATATATGGATAAATATGAAGCTGATATAATTACTAATGTGGAGGATATGTTTATAAAACATTCCCTCACTTCAAATTAGATATGCTTAAAACTAAGTAGGTGTGAAAAACATACTTCCAAAGTAGGCCCCCACTGAATCTATGAATTATAAGTACCATATTGAATGAATGTGGATAAAATGCTTCCAAAAAAATCCCCTAATGAATTTGAAACTATGAATGTGTGGAATCCATGTCATCATGACATGCCCACACTAAATTTATAAACTAGTGTATGTACTATATACTATGTGAGTGTGGAGAACATGCTTCAAAAGCATGCCCACACTGTAATCTAGAAAGTATGAAAATGTGGAAGCTATTTCACATGACGTGCCCCCATTTAATGTGAGGGAAAAATAATACCGGGTAGTTATCTCACCTCAAAAGGGTAAGACAACCGTAAATCTATGAATGTAACCATGTAGCATATAAAAGGAAATATATCTAGGTAGATGTAATAATGAAGTGTATATAACCAATGTGATCACATGTAAGCCTAAAATTCATGATAAATATCATGTTAGTGTCTAGATTATAACAACACAATCTTAACAAGAAAACAAGCACACACCCAAGAGTATTCATAATCAAGTCAAAAGGTAATGGTCTAAGCAGATCACAAACAAGGGGCATATTCAAATGCCACAAAATTGAATGGTCATGACTTTGTAAAATGTACACAAATGTAAAGAATTAAATATTTAAATGTCCAATAATGTAATGACATATTTAAATGTCTAAGAAGGCAATCTTAGTGTACTCATATAAAATGTGAAAACTAGTAACTTGAGTGTGGCTTGTGACACCCAACCCATAGGTCCCTCTTACTTTCTCTCATGACCCTCCTAGGCACATTTTCACCAATTCCTATTCATGCTTATCCTTCCAAATATTTATTACAACTCTTCCAAGTAGCATTTCTAGTGATGATTCTATCCCTTGGCTCCTGTTCCTTTAGGACTATAACACATAGCTTAGACTATAGTACCATAGCCTAGGGCGTCTATTTCTGGTGCTCTTGTCTAAGTAAATTTTAACCTCCAATGGATAGTTTCTTATGGTTAATATTCTCCTTATTATTGTCCTAACATGAATACATTCGACCTATGATCAATAGATCCCTCTAACAGCCCATTCAAAGCTAATTTAGAGGGGGTTGGCAAATATCACAAAACAAGCAAGAATACTCAAGCATATTTCCCTATTCTCTGCATAAAGCTAACCAATACAACTAAAAGCTTATTAAAACCCTCAAACTAGTCCCTATCCACCTCAAAGTATAAACTAATTTTAACATTTTGTATCTTCATACACATGATTACATAAAGCGCATCAAGTGGGAGAACTACATATGGCTTGATCCCTATTTGGAGCATTGGTATGGATGCACGTTTAGTGCATATTAAACACACTAACCCCCTCTTTCTCAAAGTTTTTCAAAGCATCATGTAGTCTAGGATTTGAATACTAAATCAACTTTACATGGATTCCATGAACATCCAACAGTCAAAATTTCATAAGTAGGCTCACATAGACATAATGAATAAAACCCGAAAAGCTCAGGTCTCTTGGACAACAGTGGTAGAAGATGACTATAGTGTTGGACCCTAGGGTGCCCTATTTTGATGATTTTATCCTTTCATAAAAAAAGACTAGATCTTAATTTATGACATTGTTCCAGTCCTGCATAATGAATTTTAGACCCTACAATAGCTATCTTAGTCAGTTTCCAACTAATTCAGTCGATAAATGGGATGATGTGTGTCAAAAAATATTTAATCAAATCAAAACATATTTGGAAAACCCACTAGTACTCATTCCTCCTAATCTAGATAGACCATTACTTATTTATATTTAAGTTACTCACGATACCCTTAGGGCCCTATTATCATAATATGATGATGATCATAAAGAATGTGCAATCTATTACATCAATAATTGATTGGTAAATTATGAATACAAATATTCAAAAATGGGAAAATTATGTTTATCATTGGTTTTTTCTACTCAAAATCTATGACATTACTTTCTCAATAATGAGGTTCATGTCATAATTAAAGAAGAACAATTATGATTCCTTATGAATAAAACACACCTCATTATCCATATAGTCAAATGGGTGATGTAGCTCACATAGTTTTATCTAAAATTTGTATCCCAAAAGTTAATTAAAGGTTAAGTCATAGTCAATCAAGTGGTTGTAACTCCTTTACCATACTCTTTTCCACTCACAGAGGCTTTTCAAGATGAGTTTGAGGCATATACAATATATTTAATTCCATGGACAATGTTTTTTGATGGATCAAAATGTTGAGTAGGAGTAGGTGCTAGCATTGTATGTTTTACTCCTGAGGGAGAATACATGCCTTTCTCTTACAAATTAGTTTTTTCTTTCACCTATAATATAGCTGAATATGAGGACTTGATCATCAAATTATCCATAACACACAAGATGGATATAAAAGACATCCAAATTTTTGGTGATTCTTAGTTGGTTGTTAATCAAGTTATTAATCATTACCAAACTAAATAAGAGAACCTTTTTCCATTTAAATAAATGGTAGATAAATTCACAAAAACATTTGAAATTTTTTATATCAATAGTATTCCATGTAAAGATAATTGTCATGTAGATGCTATGGTAAGTGCAACATCTTTTATGACTTTTGATGATGATCACATAAACTTTATAATATAGCAATTATGAAACCTCCATTTCATCTAATAAAATGAATGCCTTGGTCATTCTTGCTATTACCCACAATACTATAAAACCAAAATGATACACTAATATTTATAATTGCATTTAATCCTTTAGTTGACATGTTCTTAGCTCATTTCAACATTAACATTGGTGATAAGGTTTCCTATGCCCAAGTTACACAATAGAAACAAAGCTCAAATGAACATCTCATAGATTATGTTCTTTGATATAAGACTATCTTGGCTAAGATGACTAGCCCCATGGCTAATCAAGATTTACATGATCTCTTCAAATAGAGTCTTCTACCAGTTTTTCATGATTCAATAATGTTCAAAAGATTCTCTTCCTTTATTGATCTATGTCATACACTTAAGGAAAAGGAAATCAAATTAATTTCAATGGAAAAACTTAAGTACACAAGTATATCAAAAATATAAAATAAGAGTAACAACAAAGTCCCATAAAAAGTTAAGGTCAATGAAAGCAAGAATCAGAGCCAAGATATAGTCAATATAGCTTTAAAGTCACCTTAGTGAGTGGTTTTATCAACACCTCCTCAGAAAATGTTTTCCAATCTACTTGTTTCTCTAGCCAGAGTTTTATAGAAGCTTTTAGAATGTAATATCATATCTCTCCCTCCTATTCAGAAAGTTGATCCAACAAAGCCTCTTACATGAGGATATGATCTAAATGCATTTTGTGATTTTCATGAGGCACCAAGCCACACAATAAATAGATGCATCAGTCTAAAACACAAGATATAAGACTTGATAGATGGAAATGTTATCGATCTTAGCACTTTAATTGAGCCTCCTCAAGCAAAGCAAACATAAGATAGGGCTTTGAAAATATTCTTAGATCCTTTCCCACAACATTATAAATAAGAGACAAGGGATGTATTAGGTGTTCATCATGCTAATCATGCATGTCCTCCACCAGCTACATATCAGACACTTTTAGTTGAGTTACATCCTTTGAGAAACATGATTGGTGTATACAATTCTAGAGTTCTAGCTAGACCTTTGATCTCCTTCTTCAACAAGACATAGTTGAGGATGATTCAAATTATCATGCAATATTTATCAAAGATTACCTTCATGATCATATTATTCATATTGTTCTAATAGACAATGGATCTATCATGAACATGTGCACTATGAATTAATGTAGCATTCGGGATATTTAGAGCAGGATATTACCTCGATAGACATATTTATCAATGGATTCATTGGGCACATACAAATTTCATTGGGAGATATTGTACTTATTCTACAAGTTGGTCCAACTCATGTGGCCACACAATTCACTATTATTCCCAGTGCAAGAGTTTTTAATGTTACTTAGTTGACCATGGATTTAGAAACTTCAAACAATACCTTTTATAGTTCACAGATGCATAAATTCATTCACACTAATTAGGTTGTTATAGTTGGTGGAGTTTTATATGAGTTATCAATCCATACTTTAGAGCCATCTACTATTTTGTAGTCACCATTTTTAGTTCCATGACTAGTTTTAGTTTTACCATTATTTTTAGTTCTACTACCAATTTTAGTTTCTCCACCTATTTCAATTTCTCCACCAATTTCACTTCTTCCTCCAATTCAAATTTAGACATAGTAGAGACCTCTATTTCTAGTACAAAGAGTTCATACACTTCCATAGAGGTCTCTTTTTGAGTAACCACAATTTCAAAATTCTAGATAACTTATAGCTATAGTGTTCACACCTAGGGTAGTATCATTGATATTTCACACCTCTACACACAGAGCACATGTTTAGAGAGCATTTCCTACTACCAGATGGGTCCCTAAGAGCACTTTAGTTGGATCCACTCCTTATATTTATAGGGGTACTCCAAATTTAGTTTCCATAACAAATATTTTAGAGCATTTACAACATACATAGCTTTCAGAGTCACACTCTCAACCCTTCCATTGTGCTTCATGATCATGCATGATCCCTATCCTTGATACAAGACACCATGATATGGAGTCTCCCATGAGACTCATTGGTTAGTATCATCTCTCCTCAACCTTACTTTTACATAGTCTCCTCATGATTTATTGTACATAGCTTATTTAAGAAAAAAACATTTAAATATTCTAAAGTACAAAAACATTCAATAGTCCAAAATACTAAAAACATTCAAATATTCTAAAATACAAAAACATTCAAATATATCAAAAATACAAAAACATTTAAATTGTATGCATTATCCATGTTTTACATCTCTACTACTATGTTAGACTTACATTTACTATTCTTTGCTATTGTTTATTGATTTGTCTTCATTACCATGCTTCATTTGATCTTGGTTGAGTATGTGCAGTGACTTCCAGATCCTTGATTGCTTCACTCTACCCATTGAGGGGGCATCCTACTTCATACATTTGAGACACATATCGATATATCTACCCACTAGGGGCATATTTTACATGATTACACCATCTAGGTCATGCCATTTCTACACTGCACACTCTAGTTATCATGTTGATGTACATTACTTACTAGCTTACATAGATTACTCTATCAACACTCACTAGTATATAACACATGCATTTCTTAGAATATAAATAGTCTTGTACTACATGTCTTGCATACTTTCACTTCTTACTTTGATTAGTTAGATTTGATTGTATTTATATTATTTACATGCTTTCCTTTCTTGCTTTGCATAGCTAGATGTGATTGCATTTCTAAGTTCCTATTATGTCTCTTGTATGAGCCTTAGGAAATTTGCCAATATGATTTGCCTCTACTCTTGTGTGTGCCTTAGGACATTTGACAATGTCCTTTATCTGTACTCTTCTATGTGATTATGTCTTTCATGCCAACCTTGCTTGTTTCAATCATATGTGTATGTGGCATTTGAACATGCCTTATATGCTTGATTTTTGGTTTGATTGACATGTGCCCATGTCCCTTATTTTCTTGGCCCCTTGGCCACTCCTTTATGGTTCTTGCTTCTTGCCTTGTGTTCTTGTTGCTTGTTTGTTTCTCAACTATTTTCAAATTCCATGATCCACATCATGCATTATCTTTCTTTCTTGGATGCCATGATGAACATCAGGATCCATCCCTCTATAACAACTAACAACTAACCAGACTTGTAATTCTAGTTAATTATATTACACATGCTATTACATTATTATATTTATTTAGGAATACCCTTATTGATTAAATAATCTCCATTACATACCATGTTATATCTTCAGATATCTTGTCAATTATAATAACTTTATCATGTATGTTCATAACATAACACACTTACAAGGCTATTTATTTTGAGGATAGTCATTACAACATCTTTATTCTTACCCTCAGAAGAGGGGGAAACAAATAGGGGTTTTGTCACAAAGATCAAAGCTCCTACTAGTTGAAAATGAAAAATTTAGAACACCCAAAATATTAACCAGACTTTAAACTAGGTAGAATAGAGTAGATAGATCATGGAAATTATAAAAAAATCATCAAAATCAACTCTGGATAATAGCACCAAGATTGGACTACAGTGTTGAACAATATGGTGCCCATTTTTGGCACTCTTGTCTAAACAACAAAAAAATTAGAGTTTTCAAAAATAGATAGAAAAGTAAGTTTAGTTATACATTTGTCACATATAGACTAGTTCAGATTCATTAGTCTTAGTATAGTTTTTCTCAAAGAATCCAGATATAGAGGTCATCATGCACGACATTATGGCTCTTGCTTCTAGTTTCAAATTTGGCTATTAATATCACTGCTATATTAGAATCCATGTTTTAGACACCAGTGATTGGGGTAATTGTGCACAACACATTTGACTTCTTTTCTTTTCAATTCAATACATTACCCAGGTATTATCAATAGTTGTGTGCCTTACTCCATTTATAGGTGGTTGGCATAATTTTTGAGTGGCTTCCACATAAGCCTATTGCCTAATTTTAGAGTGGATTTCATACAAGCCTAATTTCTACCTTTTCCAAGTTGGCCAAGATTGGTCTAGTTTTTAGTACACATTCAGCTATCCATGCCACATTTTTAGATTAAAAATCATTCATGGGATTCAAGAGTGATCACATATGACACACATTTCATATTGATATCAATTTATATCTTCACTTCATGGGGAAATGATGGATCCAAAGTACTAACTAGCCTTTCTATTCTTGAGCCACCTACTCAAAGGGATTGGACACATAGTCCAAAAATTGGTTAACACATGAATGACCACCTATATTCACTTAGTGGGTGATGATGGAGCCAAAGGGCTAGCCTTTGCATTCTTAAGCCACTCTTAGTGAATTGAGCACTCAACTCCATTCATGATATTACTTTTTGGTACATCACATACCCAACACTATTCAACATCATCTATCATTACTCAACATCATAACAGGTTTTGTATTAATTCACATGCTTGGTGAGGTGTATTTGTTATTTTTATTCCTCTTTCTCTTACCCAACTTTGTATAGTCTTATTTTATATATAATGTATCTAGTAAGAACCAATATACTCTTTGCTTTCTCTTGTAGATTTACACTTCATATCATTCTCTCTCTATGCACACCTAACATCACATAGCTTCACCCTTATAGGTAAGTTCAGGTACATTTTTCATTTTTCCTTTATCTTAGTATTTTGCTTTGTTACATCAATAGCATAAAGAGGTGGCAAATTTAGTCATATAAAATGTGAAAACTGGTAACTTGAGTGTGGATTATGACACCCAACCCATAGGTCCCTCTTGTTTGCTCTCATGACCCTCTTAGGAACCTTTTCACTGATTCCTAGTCATCCATAGCTTTCCAGATAGTTATTCCACCTCCTCTAGGTATCATTTTTAGTGATGATTCCATCCCCTTAGGTCTCATTACGTTAGGAAAATAGAACCAAACTTGGACTATGTCACTAGACCCTAGGGTGTTTATTTTTAACATTCCTATCTAAGTGTATTTTTACCTCTAATGGTTAGTTCCTTCCAGTTCATATCCTCTTTTTTTTTCAACCTAATGTGAATACATTCAACCCATGAACAATAGATCCCTTTAAAACCCCATTCAAAGTTAATTTAGAAGGGGTTGACAAATATCACAAAGCAAGCAAGAATACTTAGACATATTTCCCTATTCTCTGCATATAACCAACTAAAACAACTACAAGCTTATTCAAACCCTCACACTAGTCCCTAACCACCTTAAAGCATACCTAGTTTTATCATTTTGCATCTTCATACACACAATTTCACAAAGCACATCAAGTGAGATAACTACATATGGCTTGATCCCTCTTCAGAGTATTGGTATGTAGATAGCATGTCCACACAAGGGGTGTGGATACACATTCAATGCATCTTACACGCACTAACCCCCTATTTCTCAAAGTTTGTTAAATCATAATAGAGTCTAGGGTTTGAATACTAAATTGGATCTATAAGGAGTTCCATAGACATCCAATCATTAAAATTACATAGGCAAGCTCACACAAATAGTGAACAAAACCTAGAAATCTCAGGTCCCCTAGACAATAGTGGCAGAAGAGGACTATAGAATTGTACCCTAGGGTGTCATATTTTAATTCTCCTATCCTTTAATAAAATGAAGGATAAATCTTGATTTGTGATATCGTCCCAATCTTGCACAGTGAATTTTAGACCCTACTACAGCTATATCAATCAGTTTCCAACTAAGTCTTGTTTTTTTCACATTTATTGATATTTATAGAAAGTTCTAAATTATAATTAATTTATACAAATAATTATCTTAAATATTACAATATTATTTACTAATTTAATTAACTGAGACCCTTAACTAAATTAGGAATAATACACCAATATTCCCAAAACTATTAAATCACATAGGTACATGGGCTACATATAATGAAACATATGCAAATGCTAAAAAAGTCAAGGAAATAACAAAGAAAAACACTCAAGGAAGTGTGTAATATAAAAAACACAAATAACTAGCATAAACATGTCATAGTGGCCCATGTATTGAATGTGCTGTAAAAAAATGTCAAGTATATAGAATATCAAGTACCATGTTCAATGTTCAAGATATAAACATAGATAATAGGTAGTTTAAGTACATATGTAAGCTCAAACATGAGAGTATAGAGTGATCATCATATCATATAACCTATGTGTATCAAGATCATAGAATATGAATGCACCTAATGTCTTGATGATGTGAGTAGAGAGAAGGACCAATGCCTGTAAGTATATCATGTATCTATCCATACCTGTGTATTTGTATTTAGGAGTAAATGATATTCTAGTCCTTAACATTGAACTAACACATTTATGCTAAGGAGCCAATAGAACATATCGGTGCCAAAAGTGTTTTTGGATTTTTTAATGCTTTTTAAAGAGATTTTGGTATGTATTTCACACAACATATTTACACAAGTGCATGATGTTCATTGGAATTTTTAAAGGTTTCTCTTCAAGTGTAGTAAGGTGGTATACACCTTTTCCCAATTTTTCTGTAACTGTGAATGGTCCCAACCAATTTGGTTTCAAATTTACTTTCATCATTTTCTACATTGGTGTTATTTTGGTTTTATTTTAGTACCAATTCACCCACATCAAAGTCATGTGGCGGAACCTTTTTGTTATATGCTTGCTTAACATGATCTTGGTATACACATAGGTGTTTGACAACCTATGTTTATTTTTCACTTAGCTATTATAATTGATGTAATATATTTTCATGCATTAATTATATTTGACAATGAATTTGAGTGAAACACATAAATAAGGTATTTTGAACTCAATTGGTAAAATTGACTCTATACCGTATACCAAGGAATATAGTGTAGTCTGGGTGGGTTTGCAAACATTAGTGTAGTATACCCACAAAACATACACCATCAACTGGTGTTAATAAGTGCTATTAACATTTAATCATCTTGCTAAGTATCTTGACAATGGTTTTATTTATTACCTATGTTTTCCTACTATCTTCGAGTAGTAAGGTGTTAAAAGTGTGTTTAATTTTGTATTTATGGTGAAATCATTTGATTATTTTTTAAAGGATGATCCATTATCATAAATGATATCTAAATTAATGCCAAAAAATAAGAAATACTATTGGTCATAAAAAAAATACACATGTCATCCCCTTTGGTAAACTTAAGGAGAATGGATTCTACCCATTCTGTAAAATATTATGTGGATGTAGTGATGAATTTATGTCCAACAATGGATATTGGGTTGATTTTTCCAATCAAATAAAAACCCTATAAGGAAAAGGGCTAAGGGGAGACAATAGATTGTAGCTCATGCAAAGGTGCATGATTCAAATTGTTATATTCTTGGAATTATAGACATAATTTTGCATGTTTGATACATTATTATTTTATTGTAGGCCAATAACAACCTTGGCATAATAGTTTTTAGAATATGGTCTATCCACTAAAGTGATCCCCACATTCATTGTCATACATTTATTAAAGTGCCATGCATGTTTCATCTTTGTTTAAACATAAGAATAATTATCCATAAAAATCTCACTTGAATAAATCATTTCTAACAATAATGTAACAGAACACTTTGTGTTAAAATTTTAATTTATCATTTCATGTAAAATGGTTCAGTATATAAGCTTGATAAATGAAATTATAAATATTAGTGTATCATTTTGGTTTTATAGTATTGTGGGTAATAGCAAGAATGACCAAGGCATTCATTTTATTAGATGAAATGGAGGTTTCATAATTGCTATATTATAAAGTTTATGTGATCATCATCAAAAGTCATAAAGGATGTTGCACTTACCATAGCATCTACATGACAATTATGTTTACATGGAATACTATTGATATAAAAAATGTCAAATGTTTCTGTGAAATTATCTACCATTTATTTAAATGGAAAAAGGTGCTCTTCTTTAGCTTGGTAATGATTATTAACTTGATTAACAACCAACTAAGAATCACCAAAAATTTGGATGTCTTTTATATCCATCTTGTGTGTTATGGATAATTTGATGATCAAGTCCTCATATTCAGCTATATTATAGGTGAAAGAAAAAACTAATTTGTAAGAGAAAGGCATGTATTCTCCCTCAGGAGTAAAACATACAATGCCAGCACCTGCTCCTACTCAACATTTTGATCCATCAAAAAACATTGTCCATGGAATTAAATATATAGTATATGCCTCAAACTCATCTTGAAAAGCCTCTGTGAGTGGAAAAAATTATGGTAAAGGAGTTACGACCACTTGGTTGACTATGAATTAACCTTTAATTAACTTTTGGGATACAAATTTTAGATCAAACTACATGAGATACATCACCCATTTGACTATATGGATAATGAGGTGTGCTTTGTTCATAAGGAATCATAATTGTTCTTCTTTAATTATGACATGAACCTCATTATTGAGAAAGCAATGTCATAGATTTTGAGTAGCAAAAACCAATGATAAACATAATTTTCCCATTTTTGAATATTTGTATTCATAATTGACCAATCAATTATTGATGTAATAGATTGCACATTCTTTATGATCACTATCATATTATGATAATAGGGCCCCAAGGGTATCGTGAGTAACCCAATTATAAATAAGTAATGGTCTATCTAGAATAGGAGGAATGAGTACTAGTGGGTTTTCCAAATATGTTTTGATTTGATTAAAGATTTGTTGACACCATCATCCCATATAATTTGATGTCTTTCTTTAGCAAACTTGTGAAAGGAATTGGTTTGTTAGCCAATTGAGATATGAAGCATCTAATAGCCTAAAATTGTACATGTAGGCATCATGACTATTTGATATTGGTTGGTAGTGACATTTTGATAATGGATTTTACCTTTTTTATATAAACTTTGATGCCTCATTGAGAGATAATGTATCCAATGAGTTTTCTTGATAAGACCCTAAAACACTCTTTTTGGGATTTAATTAAACATTGAAATTATGTAAGAATTCAAATATTTATTGAAGATCAGTAGCATGTTACTGACAACATTTATATTTGGCAAGTAAATCATCAATGTAGTCCTCAATAGTTTTGTGTATAAATTCATGGAATATGTGAGTCATGGCCCTTTGATATGTGGCCCCTATGTTATTTATCCCAAAAGACATGATTGTATAAAAAAATGTACCCCAAGGAGTAGTAAATTTCATTTTTTATTGGTCAATGAGGTTAATTTTGGTTTGGTTATATCCTACAAATCCATCCATAAATGAAATATCTCATATCCATTTGTACAATCGATAATCATATCAATATTAGGTAAAAGAAAATCATCTTTTGGATAATCCTTTTTTAAATATGAGTAATTAGTGTAACAATGCATGCCACCATTATGATTTTTTTATAGGTACTATTGACGGAGAATATTGCACCCTTGGCAGGAGGCTGAGCTTCTACCTTCTTCACGCAACTATAGAAACTCCCCTCTCACCTGTGGGACTGGTGAAGCTGGAGGGGAGAGTCTCTAGATAAGGGGTAGCTCCCTTTGATGCATCATATTCATTCCAAAAAGTGCTAACACACACACACACACACACACACACACACACACATATACTGGGGGGATGAAAAGGGAGAAAGATGTAGGAAAACAAACTACTCTAAAGAGGTGATGCACCAAAATAAGTTGACCTTCTCAAATCCACACTTTAAATCAGACATACACATACATACACTTTAGAATTGGCAGAGGAACCAGGCTGCAAAAAACTTGGCAGGGAGGCTTTCATGGAAAAATACAAAAAATAGAGATTCACCAAAGGTGCTGTGAGATGCACACTGTAATTAATTTCTTCTATTTCTTCACTCCCAAATAGAACTCTCCTTGACAGCTAAAAAAATGGCACCTTGTAGACAATAGATATGTTGGTGTTGAATCTGTGAAAGCATCAAGAAACAATGACTAAACACAAATTAACACTCAGAACATACACAAATTAACACTCAGAACATACACAAAAATATCTATCCAAGATAGAGGTAAAAAATGCATTTATTGATTCAAGTGAAATTTTGCCAGGGCTACACCTTAAAAATGTGGAAGATGATTCTTTCTCAAATGACAAGCCTTCAATATATAGGAGAAGAAAGGAGGCCTTTTTGGTGCCCCTTTTTACAAGTGGCCAATTTGCATCCCCTCATTAGGAAGAGCAGGTTGCCTAAAAAGTAAATGCTGTGTCAACCCTGGCTTTGACTTCAGGTGCCTTTTTGACATGGCCACGCTATTTCTTCACTAATTGAGGCTACTTCTTGAAGGCACCTACGCAACTTGTCTGCTCATAAATATGAAATGAAGAAAAAAGGGTCGCACGGTTGGCCGTTCGCATCCTCTAATTGTAATTTGCAGCCACTGTTTCACCTACTAGAGTAATTTCTTGAATTGACGCTTCCATTCACCACTTGGACAACCTGTTTGCTTTATGCTTGGCACTTTGTCTTTTCCCTATTTTGTCTCTTCTGGCTCCTTCGGCCTTGGGGGTGATCTTCTAGTGGGTCGCTGCATTTTTGGGCTTCCTTTCATGGTTAGCGCTCCTTTGGTTTGAAATCAAATGGCTATTTCATTGTGTTAATTTTGACATTCATGCAGCCGTCATCACTTTGAAAACCAATGGCTAATTTGCTTCCTTAAAGTTGACGGTTTCTAGGATGTCACTACTTTGGCAATTTGTGATCGGGTCCCTCATTGGCTTTTCTACGGGCTTTATCTTACTCGGCCCTCTTTGTGGGTCTTTTTGCTTGAAGTCCCTTCTTAGCACCTTCCCAAAGGGAAGGTGCCCCTTCAGCCCTTGAAAGTACCCCTTTATTTTGGCTAAGAGTCCCCCGTAAGGGCACCTACCCTTCAGGGTCCTTCGACAGGTCGCTATGCTCCTCCGAGTTGCTTCTCGGGTTCCCACAGACTTTTGTCTATGGACATTTTCCCATGAACTTTTGTCCACAGACATTTCCCATTGACATTTTGTTTGCGGATGTTTACCTTGGCCTTTGCTTCAAACTATGGCCCAAATTCCTTCAGACTTTTTGTCTTAAGGAATTCCTTAAGACAAAAAGTCTGAAGGAATTCGAGACTTTGCCTTTGAAAAATTATAAAAGTTAGAACCTCCCTTTGAAGTGTTCCATGCCCTTCGCAAGGGCTTCTGGACTTGAGCTACCCCTTTACCTTTTGGGCATACCCTTGAACCAAGCTGTTAAACCAAAATGGTTCAACGGTTCAAGCGGTTTAATCATCATGTGCCAATGCCAAGTGAACCAAAGCCAATGAATTTAAAGCTAATGAACCATCTAGTTTGAACCAAATTATTGAACCACTCACTTTAAACCAAGCTCATTAAACCAAACCATTGAACTGAAATTGGTTCAACGGTTCAATGGTTCAATGCTGTTGAATCAAGATGTTTAAACTGAGCAATGAACTTTTGTTGAACTAAAGGTCGCTAAACCGTTTTAACTATGCCTATTGAAAACTATATTGAACTTAGCTAATTGAACCAAAGCTGAAGAACTTGAAGCTCGAACCAAGCACCTATTGGGCAAAAAATTGGTCAGCAAATTAGCAACTCCTAGGGGAAGCATGCTTGCTATGCTTAGAGACTAGTTGCCTTGTAGTCCATTGGGCCTAGAGTTAGATGGTAACTTAAAAGCCAGTAATAGATCTAATAAATCTTAGAACCAAAAATGCAAATTTACCTCCAAGGAAATGAAAACACACACAAGGCTAAGAAAACTACTACTTGTGCAATAGCAATTAGGGAAAGCAGGAAAGAAAACAAGGGAAAATATATACAGATGAAAGGAGACTCAGTGCTAGTGCTTCAGATGTATCCCATAAATTGGGATATGCAGTTCTTCACCATCTAACTTGGAGAGTTGGAATGCATTATGCTTCTTGCACTGAGTGATTATATATGGGCCACTCCATAGGGCATCGAATTTTGCATACTTCCTAGGCTTAACTCAGTCTTCATCCCATTTCAAGACAATGTCTCCTTCAAAGAAATATTTTGATGAAGATTTCTTGTCAAAGTGTCTCTTTATTTGCTATTGGTGACTGGTCATAAAAGCCATAGCCTGGTCCCTTGTCTCTTGGAGCTCCATCAGCTTACATACCCTGACCTCCATGCTACTTCCTTCTTTTAATTGTAGCTAGCGAGCGAGGTCCAATGCTGGCAATTCAAGTGAGATGGGAAGCCTAGCTTCCCTTCCATACATGAGCATATATGGAGAATTTATGATTTCTCTTTTTGGGGTGATTCAATCGGCCCATAGAGCTGTTTTTAGCTTGGCATGCCAAGTCCTCTGATTTTCTTCCATGGTCCTCTTTATGATCCTGATCAAATTTTTGTTGGTGGACTCAGCCAGCACATTCCCCTATGGGTAATAATTAGATGAAGTGCTAAGATATATACCATACCTTAGCACCCATTCACTTGTTTTGGTTCCCAAAAAAGCTAAGGCGTTATCTGAGATTATGGTGGTCAAGACCCCGAATCTTGTCACTAGGTCCTCATAAAATTCCAGGACCGCACTTTCATTTACCTCCTTTAGAGAAACATCTTCCACCCACCTTGTGAAATAGTCTGTGGTAGTCAGGACCCACTTGTGTCTAGCATTGGAGGGAGGATTAATCATCCCTATGAAGTTGAGGCCCCACTGCATGAATGGATGTTCCACCTGAATAGGCTATAGAGGCATGGCAACTAACCATTGTTTCCCATTAAAAAGTGCACACTTCTGGCACTTTCTTACCCAAGCATGGGTGTCCCTAAAAAGAGTAGGCCAAAAATAGCTAGCTCTCATTATCCTTGCTATAATATCTTGAGGAGCGAAATGACTGCCACTAGTCCATCGTGGAACTTCAACAATACTTTATCAGCCTGGTTTGGATCAATTCATCTTAGAAGAACCTCAAAGAGATCCTTCCTAAATAATACTCCATTAACTAAGACATAAGGGAGAGACTGGAGCTTGAAGTACCTTCTTCTAGTCTTATCAAGACTCTATGGGCACTCACCAGTGAGAAGGAAACACCTCAGGTCCAATGTCTAATCCTTTATGATAGCTGGTTCTTTTGTTGTAGCTGTATCGTGAATTAGTAAGCTATCTTCCCCTTTCTACCTGAAGTCCATAGCAAGGTGTTTGCACAGGCCTCTACCCCTCACCAACTTGGTGATCTTAATGTCTACGTCATACTCCATCACCTTGGTGATCCATCCCGCTCTCTTCTCATTTAGGTTTCGATTGGTCAAGAAATCCTTGACGCCAAGATGTGGAACCATGAGGTGAATCCTACTGTTAGACAACATATACCTGAACTTCTTTAGGCTCCGTACTACTGCCAGGACTTGCTTCTCCACATACATGTATCTAAATTCAAAATCCTCTAGCCCTTGGCTAAAAAAAGCAAGTGGTTGTTTGAGGTCATCACCATTTTCTTGGGTAAGCATGGTGGAGATCACCTCCTCATTGAAAAAAGTGTAGAGGTTGAATTCTTTGTTGAAGTCAAGGCTAATCAAAGTAGGAACCTGAGTTATGGCCTACTTGATGGCTTCAAAGTTGTCCTTCCTTTATGTTGTCCACTTGAACTCCTCACCCTTCCTCAGCATAGAGGTCAGTTGCTTGACTATCTCTGCAAAATTTGGAATGAATCTCTGAATAAAGTTTATCCTGCCAAAGAAACTCTGTAGGCCTTTCCTGTGCTTAGGTAGGGACATCTCCAAGATAGAATGAACTCTCTCAGGGTCAATAGATAAGCCCTCCTTAGACATCATGTGGCCAAGGAGTTTCCCCTCATGAATAACAAACACACATTTTTTCAGGTTAAGAGAGATGCCAAACTCCTTACACCTTTCAAAAATTTGCCTAAGGTGTTGCATGTGTTGGCTCACTTCCTTGGAGAACACTGTCACATCATCGAAGTATACCAGCACATTATTGTTTATTAAGCCTCCAAAAGCCATGTCTATGGCTCGCTGAAAGGTAGCACCAGCATTAGCCAGCCTGAATGGCATCTTCTTGTAGGCAAACATTCTCCATTTAGTAGTGAAGGTTGTTTTGTGCTAGTCATAGCCTTACACTAGAATTTGATTATACCCTAAATATCCATCCAAGAGGGAGAAACACTCACTGTCTATTACCTTTTGAAGGATCTAATCCATGTTCAAGAGGGGATAATGATCTTTTAAAGAGACTTTATTAAGGTCCCTAAAATTGACACAATCAATTTGGCCAATTCCCTCTGCATGAGAGGCTCAATCAATTTGGCCAGTTCCCTCTGCATGAGAGGCTCAATTGTTAGGTTGACAAGTCTCTACTTTTGTGTGACTGGCCTAGCACCTTATTCTAATTTGATGGTGTGCTAGGCAAGTCTTGGGTCGAAGCCCTTCAAATCAGTATAATCCTAAGCAAAAACATCAGCAAACTCTTGACACAACAAAATGAAAGCCTGCCTTTCTTAAACCGTGTAGACTTTTCCAAGCACAAGCAGCTTGTCCTTAAAGATCTCAACCCTTTCGTAATTCTCCTCCTTAGTTGTGATGCATGCCTTGTCATTTATTAATTGGTCATCTCCATTGAAGATGCTCTCAAGAGTGACTAGACCTTTGGGGAGCTTATTATTCTTCAATTGAGCAATCTGGTTTCCATATTGTTGTTACAGCTTTGCCTAGTTCTGTGTTGCAAACTCAGCTTCCTCCTATAGGAAGAAAGCTATTTGCTTGTCATTTTCAAAAACCTTCCAGTTTGTAATGTTGTCAGGGATGGAGGACTGAACTACCACCTTTAAGTAGCGTGAACCATAGTCTCAACTTATCTCTCTTCAAACATCAAACTGAGCACCAATTACTGCTAGCCTATCCACTTGTTTGTTCTACTCTCTGGGAATGGAGGTGATATTGAAAGTGAGGAAATATTCCACCAAGTCCCAGACCCTATGCTTGTAAGACTTCAACAAGGAATTCTTGATCAGATTTAGGCCTCTCACCTGATTTACAATCAGCTCACTATCTCCCAAAACTTGCAACTCCTTGATCCCTCTTTTTCTTGCCCATTCTAGGCCATGGATAAGGGACTCATATTATACAACATTGCTTGTGCAAGAGAATTGGAAATGGAAAGCTGTAAGGTATCTCTCCTTTGAAGGGGAGACTAACATCACTCCACCACCAGCTCCTAGCCTACTTCTGGAACCATTAAAGTATAGCTACCATAGGCCTAGGTCCTCTTGGCTTGCCTTCATTATATTTGGTATGAAGGCACCATCTTCATGCATGCAGTAGACTCTAAGGCCTTCCTCCTCTATGAACTTGTAAGGATCATGCTCAAAGTTATCATTTCCCCACTTGTCCAAGAGTAGGTCTTCAACTCTTTCAAGAGCAGAGGATGGAGATTGGTCTATCTGGGACTCTTCTGGGTCGATAATGGTGTAATTGACATTTGTTACCTTGGGCGAATATGGTTCTAGATGGTCCTTGTAGAGTGGTTTGGATTTGATCTTTACCTTGGTCCCATACTTGGTCCTAAAAACTAGATAGGACCAATTTGCTGCTAGATAAGCACCTATCTTTAACGTGAAGTCCTTGGACAAGCAAATTGTGAAATAAGGAGGAACATTTGCTACCACTATATCATGGGGAATTGAGAAGGTTGGGCAAGCATGCAATGTCAAGTTTAAACCCTTCAAAATCCCAACTATTTTTGTATGTGTCCCATCTAGCTTCAGGACTCCCTTATTCATCTCTTCATATTTCAATCCCATCTTGTGAGCTATACACTTGGGCATCACTGAGGTACTAGCCCCACTGTCAATGATGTAGTTGTGCACCAAGAAATCTCCTATGACTAAGGACACATAGAAAGGGGGAATTTTATCTTCTTTCTTGACCTGACCTGAAGTGGAAGGCTGTCCATTCGTCATAAAGACATTATCGATGCTTATTGGGACAGCTTGTCAATCCAGCTCATGCAATTTATTTTGTCCTGGTAGAGACAATGAATCCCATAAAGAGATGTTTATATGCAGCTTCTTCATCTGGTCCACTATATTGACTTGAGGACTGCCTCCCCTCAAGTTTTCCTTGGGGCTAATTCCAACCTGAGTTGTAGGATGAGGGGTTGAAGGTGCTAATGGTGGTCTAAAATTTGGGGCTTTTTAATTTGAGTGTGATGGAGAAGGTGTAGCTATCGATTGGGTAGTTGCCTATGCTTTTCCCATTGCCCTCCTCTTAAATCTTATGTTAGATGCAACATAGTCAACCTAATTGTCTGTAGTGCCCACATAATTCACTAAATAAAATTCCCCTTCCAGATGATTCATGAGGGTAGAATTAGGCTGGGTCTAATTGCTACTCGTGTTGGGTTGCATTAAAGGCTCGAAGACTTGGGGTTGAGTGGCTGCCTGATTATTTTCATTTTGGAAATAACCCACCATCTCATTTGTATAAATAGCCTATTCTTGACCATATCCCATGGTCAAATAGCTTGGCTATTCCTGCACTAGATTATCTGAATGGGCACCATGACTTTAGATGATGAAGGGGGACTTGAGTTGTAGTTCTAAAATGGTCTGGTCTAAGTAAGATGATCCTATCCTTGATTATAGTTTTGGAAAGGGGGTCTGGGGGCTTGACCATAATGTTGGTATCCCTGATTCGGTCTATTTCTTTGAGCTTGCTTCCTTTTAAGAGCTACAAGTTTATTTGACATGCTCTGCAACAGACTCTTAACCTCATGAAGCTCATTGGATGGAACAATAACTGGTTTCTCTATGGTAGGTAGAGGAGCTAATGTGGGAGCAATGGCCTGAATTGGAGGTAGCATTTTTGAAAAAAGTGGCATGTGAGGTCTAGGGGCTATTTTCCCAGCATGTATAAAGCAATTTTCAACTACTATAGCTATGTCATAAGCAATAGGTAGTATATGCCCTCCAATGGATTGTATCATTAATGCAATATCATTATTTAATGCCTTTAAATAATACATGAAAGCATAATTAGGAGTCAATCTTACCAGAATGGGGATTCTATCCCAAGTCTTCTAAAATTGTGTGTTGAAATCCTACATATACTCGTGTGGAGCTCTCTTTATGGTCATCAGTTTCTTAGCAAGCAAGAGGTCATCACTCTTTTCCCCAAAATGGTCTATCAACTGAGTACCCAATTCATTCTAGGAATGGATTGAATTTACAGGCAAGGTCCCATACTAGTCAAGAGACTTGCCTTTGAGAGACAATGCTAACAATCTAATGGCAATATTTTCCTCCATGACATTGTGAATATTGTAGAGGTTAGCAATATTCCTAATGTGCTTGATGACTGTAATGGGCCCCTCTCCATCAAAAGAAGGCCATTTTTGAGGGCTGTTCTTGGGATTGGATTATAATGTGGGAGGTTTAAGGGGCTTTGACCATGAAAAGCCACAAAAGGCAATGCCATAACTGGGATGGGCTGTAACTGTAGCTCTGCTATGTATGCATCCCTTACAACAGGTCTGGGAGGGTGGCTTATTGAATAAGGATGGGTCCTCTCAAACCTTAGTCTTTTTATTGAGTTCAAAGGCAACTCAACAAAATCGAAGGGAACCCCTTTAGAAGCAGACCGTGTGGTGACTTTAGGTATAGAAAGTTAAAATTGGTCTTTGATTAAGAAACTAAAACTCTTACCAGTGGAGTTTCCAGATGCTAGAAATCTTGATTTTCTATAACAAGACCAGCATCAATCCTAAAACCTTACTAAATTGTCAAACTGTGTCCCATTGGGCATGCCAAAACTATTGACAGAGAAGATTGCACCCTTGGCAAGAGGTTGAGCTCCTGCCTTCTTCACGCAACTATGGAAACTCCCTTCTCACCTATGGGACTGGAGAAACTGGAGGGGAGAGTCTCTAAATAAGGGCTACCTCCCTTTAATGCATCATATTCATTCCAGCAAGTGCTAACACACATATATATAGATATATACTGGGGGATGAAAAGGGAAAAAGATGCAGGAAAAAAAACTACTCTAAAGAGGTGATGCACCAAAATAAGTTAACCTTCTCACATCCACACTTTAAATTAGACATACACATACATACACTTCAGACTTGGCAGAGGAACCAGGCTGCAAGAAACTTGGCAGGGAGGCTTTCATGGAAAAATATAGAAAATAGAGATTCACCAAAGGTGCTGTGAGATGCACACTATAAGTAATTTCTTCTGTTTCTTCACTCCCAAATAGAACTCTCCTTGATAGCTACAGAAATGGCACCTTATAGACAACAGATATGTTGGTGTTGAATCTATGAAAGCATCAAGAAATAATGACTAAACACAAATTAACACTCAGAACATACACAGAAATATCTATCCAAGATAGAGGTAAAAAATGTGTTTATTGATTCAGGTGAAATTTTTCCAGGGCTATGCCTTACAAATGTGGAAGATGATTCTTTCTCAAATGACAAGTCTTCAATATATAGGAGAAGAAAGGAGGCCTTTTTGGCACCCCTTTTTACAAGTGGCCGATTTGTGTCCCCTCATTGGGAAGAGCAGGCCGCCTAAAAAGTAAATGTTATGTCAACCTTGGCTTTGACTTTAGGCACTTTTCTAATATGGTTGTGCTATTTCTTCACTAACTAAGGTTGCTTCTTGAAGGCACCTATGCAGATTGTCTGCTCATAAATATGAAATGAAGAAAAAAGGGTCACACGATTGGCCATTCACATCCTCTAATTGCAATTTGTAGCCACTATTTCACCTACTGGAGTAACTTCTTGAATCAACGCTTCCCTTTGCCACTTGGACAACCTATTTTCTCTATGCTTGGCAATTTGTCTTTTCCCTATTTTGTCTCTTCTGGCTCCTATGGCACTCGGGGTGGATCTTCTAGTGGGTCGCTGCATTTTTGGGCTTCTTTTCATGGTTAGCGCTCCTTCGGTTTGAAAGAAAATGGCTATTTCATTGTGTTAATTTTGGCATTCATGTGGCCATCATTGCTTTGAAAACTAATGGCTAATTTGCTTCCTTAAAGTTGACGGCTTCTAAGACGTCACCGCTTTGGCAAATTGTGATCGGGTCCCTCACTAGCTTCTCTACAGGCTTTGTCTTACTTGGCCCTCTCTGTGGGTATTTTTGCTTGAAGTCCCTTCTTATCACCTTCTCGAAGGGAAGGTGCCCCTTCGGCCCTTAAAAGTACCCCTTTATTTTGGCTGAGAGTCCCCTACAAGGGCACCTGCCCTTCGGGGTCCATCGACGGGTCGTTATGCTCCTCCAGGTTGTTTCTCGGGTTCCCACAAACTTTTGTCTGCAGACATTTTCCCACAAACTTTTGTCTATAGACATTTCTTGCAGACATTTTGTCCACGGATGTTTGCCTTGGCCTTTACTTTGAACTGCAGCCTAAACTCCTTTAGACTTTTTGTCTGAAGGAATTCCTTCAGACAAAAAGTTTGAAGGAATTTAGGACTTTACCTTTGAAAAATTCTAAAAGTTAGAATGCCCCTTTGAAGTGTTCCATGGCCTTTTCAAGGGATTCTAGACTTGAGCTACCCCTTTACATTTTGGGCATACCCTTGAACCAAGCCATTAAACCAAAATGGTTTAATGATTCAAGCGGCTCAATCATCGCGCGCCAATGCCAAGTGAACCAAAGTCGATGAATTTGAAGCTGCTAAACCATCCAGTTTGAACCAAATGATTGAACCACTCACTTTGAACCAAGCTCATTGAACCAAGCCATTGAACTGAAATTGGTTCAATGATTCAATGGTTCAATGCTGTTAAATCAAGATGTTTGAACTGAGTGATGAAATTTTGTTGAACTAAAGGTCACTGAACCATTTGAACTATGCCTATTGAAAATTATATTAAACTTAGCTGATTGAACCAAAGCCAAAGAACCTGAAGCTCAAACGAAGCACCTGTTGGGCAAAAAATTGGTCAACAGGTACAATGTTGGACACCTATTTAGAATCTATGATAGCACTTGTAAATATAACATCTAAAAGATTCTAAATTTCCACTTTTATTGATAATACTACTTTGGGATACATTTTAAAAATATTTTGTTTAATTAGTTTTACATCTAGGTACAATAATATGTTATGCATTTCCACCAATGTTTCAATTCCAAGCATATCAAAATAATCCCAAGTAAAGAGTTTAGGAAAGTTGTGAAGGACCTATCAATAGGTTTTCCTTCATCCTCTTATATCATTGCAACCAATAGAACTATTAAAGG
Source organism: Torreya grandis (assembly GCA_037957365.1). Classification (NCBI taxonomy): domain Eukaryota; kingdom Viridiplantae; phylum Streptophyta; class Pinopsida; order Cupressales; family Taxaceae; genus Torreya; species Torreya grandis. The sequence goes on along the minus strand of JARHVA010008230.1, from coordinate 276,868 downwards.
GTCCTTATATATTCCATAATTATATTGGATAGTTTAGTCATTTATAAAAGTGGATATCTCTTTGATAAATGGTGTCTTAAGAATAGTATTTGATGTATCATGTTGGACATTAGTATCTTCACTTTCACAAAAGTAGGCATGAGCAGAAGTGGCATGAAGAAACTTTGTTTTTATGATAGAAGGAAGGGAGATCCTCATATATCCCGAAATACTCTATATATGATTCATCATTAGATAATTCATCTAGTGTCCAAATTTTTGGTGAAGCATTCTCATCAATAATATGATGGTTGAACACTAGTAGATCAGTTGTAGAAATATTTGAAAATTTTGTTTTGGATTTTTAAAAATAAATTATGTAGTGTGGGATATATTTATAGCTTGTATTTTTTTCTAAAAAACACAAACCCTGAAAGCTTGTATTGGTTGGATGAGAAATAAGCTAAGTGATTCCTTAATCATGTTTACCTAGTCCCTTTCCTTTGTATCCATATTTTTTAAATAGTGAGAACCAAAATCAGGATTATATGATTGTAGTGTAGTTTTATATGTTTTGTTTATCATTGCATAATGTTTGAAGGGATTATTATCCATAAGGAAAGTGTAAATGAATCATTGATAAATAATTTTTAAACATGCATGAAAAGTGGATAGAACTATGTATATCTCGTGTATCCAAGGTCATCCTAAGAAAACATTATAATTTAAGTATTTGACATAACTTGGCATAAAGTAAGCTATATGGAACTAAGATAATATTCAATGTTATTTACCCTAACATTTATCTTGAAATGTTATCAAATATCTTGATGCTCATATTATATGGTGCCAATTATAAAGGGTTTATTCCAATAAAAGAGAGAAAATATATGTTACAAATGTTAAATATAGAAAAATTGTCCACAAGAACTGATTTTACCATTTTATTACAAACACACACTTGGATGTAGAGTGGAAAACAAAAAATTATAATATGTTGTGGCGGTAATTATTATTTTTAAAAGGATATATTATGCTCAATCTATTTGATAGAGTTCAAAATAGAATCCACATATGGTGGTTCCTCATTACAAGGCAACATACTCATACGTAATGCTTTTAAAAATACATATTTATAATGGGATGATTAGTGTAACAAGTCTAAGGGGGATGTTTGAGAAATAATATCCTTGTACAGGGTAGTAATATGGTATGGGATGAATTATTTCTTCATACATTCTTTTGGCACTTTGTAGTTATAAGTAAAATCTCATTGTAAACATTAAAACAAGGAGTATGCTGGAATATAGATTTTGTATCATGTATAGATTAGATGGCTTTAACTGAGTAACCAATTTAAAAAAATAAATAAACTATTAGGTATTGGAAGATGAAATAATTTAGAGATATGTCCATAAAAAACATGATTTCAAGATTTATCAATTAAGGATCAACAATAGGAAAAGAAATCATAAAACCCTAGCTAGCCTAGGGTTTGATGTTCAATGATCAAGTTCAACAAATATTTAATCCTAATTTGGATAAGGATAATATTTAGTGGTTAGGGTTAAGGATATAAAAAATATAGGGCACAAGGGTGAATATAAAATTTATATTAGGCCAATTAATGTGCTAACCTCAGATGTACCATATGCTATAAAATTGAGATATTCTAGTAATGAAAAGTATAAATATGATAGATATATAAATGATATAAAATAAAGTACTGATCCACTTATAATTATAATATAATGTTGGTTATAGTATAGATAAAAATTAGGTAGGAAGATAGTTTTGGATCAATTGTCAAATTCTAGATCTGGCGCTTGTACTCTCTAGACACTTGTCTCATCCCTGGATCATTGTATCAATACTAGTGTTTGATATTGATGCTAGTTTTTTATAAAAAATATGTGATAAAATAAGATGTGACCACTTTTATGCCTTTATTTTTTATTCACCTTCACTTTAGTGCATTCAAATCTAGGTCATTGATTGTCTCTCCTAGTGAAATGAAAAAATCCTAGCTTTGCATCTTCAATATGACCTTGGGAAAAAATGGGTTAGTGGGCACACTATGTCAATTTGACCCATAATTACTCTAATACCAAAATTTCTTACCTAAATAACCAATACTCCATATGAGAGCCTCATACTCATGTAGTTATGCCCTAAATTTTGGTGTGTGTTTGAATCATGTAATGTGTAAAGAAAGTACAATAGTGACCTAACTTGTAAATTACTAAATATGACATTATGACTATTAATTTAGTAATTTAAACATATATGTATGATGTACCTATGACTAGTGTGTAAATAAGGAAGATTTTATCAATTGAGTGCTTGATAAAAAAGCTTTCTGATAAGTGTCTTGGTCTCTTTGGTCTTATCTAGGTGAGGAATGAATGAGGGTTGATATTATATTTATACCAATCCTATTAAGAGATAACTCACATTAAATAAAATTTTCCAACTATTGTAATACATTGCATTTTCAAATTAGATGATTTTTAGGGCATTAAACACGTACGTTAGGCTAGGACAATAATATAGACAGTAATTTTAGACCCAGATGTTAGTGTCCAGGGAGAAGGAGAGCATGCATAGGCTCAAAACTTATAGAGGTATAAAATAAGTACATTTTAAGCATTCTAAGAAAGATGGGTTATTTATATCATCAATATAAGGCTAGTCAGACTAAGAGATAGGACAAAGGGCACAAGATACAGTGGATGTGAGTCTTGTGGAAGTAAGTCATGTGTATAACTAAGAGGAATAACTAGGGTCATGAATTTGAAAAGTGTACAAGACTAAGGTGATACACAATCACAAAATATCATATACAGTAGCATAAAAGTGATGATATAGGACAACTAGATCAAAGGGAAGCCTGAAATGGTTGATAAAAATATTTTTTATATTATTCCAAGAAGTGATATATCCATTGGGAAACCCAAGATACCAATCATAGACAAATTATCCCAATGAGTAAGGAAATAGGTGCAAGCCACACCCTCATGTTAAACCTATGTTTAGATCAAGGCATCCTTAAATGCCTGAATGTGCTCTTCAGTTGTTTTAATAACATTAGGTGAATATTTTAGGTAAAATTCATTAATATTCTTAGGAAAATCATGGGTAGGTCATAGAATATTCATAGGGCATCCCCCACACCAAGCCAAATAGGATTACCTACCATTGGTGGATTCTAAGGGGTATTAAAAGGATTGATAAATGGAGTTATAGTAGTAGGTTAATTACTAGTTGAGTGTAATTTTCATTTTCCCTTAGTCTCCTATGTTTAATGAGTTCAAGAAACTCAAAATCATCCCCTATGGACTTTGATCTCACGGGTATCCATCTACCTTCTAGTTTAGCTTTTAGACTACCGAAGCATGGAAATCCTCCAAAGTGTTCAATTTTAAACATTTCCACTAAACTTTTAATTTAGAGGTTTATGATCTATTGGCAGCCCTCCTTCTAGCACCAATTATGTTGACGTGTATTTTAGCACTTGCCAATATTCTAGTCTCATCTCATGACTCACCTCTCTTGAAAGGATATTTTATGGAATCTCCCCACATTTTACATTGTTTAAATACCTTAAAAATATTAAAATTAAGTTCAAATTTTGAAGTATTCAAACCAGAAAAGGCCTATTGAATTGAATGGTTACAATGAGCCATTGAGTGAAGATCAGTGTGCATAGACCTAGTAGATATAAACCTTAGGGATATTCCCTAGAATTTCATTTCAATAGAGGCAAGACACAAGATGAGCTTAGAACATTGGCATATGCCAAAATTCACAACACTAATCAATCTTATATTGATACTAATCAAGGGATTATTCAAACTATTATTAATATTAAAGTTAATTTTTTATAATTAAAACATGGTGTATACAATGATAATTTTCATATTTCTTTGTTATTGATGCTCTCCTTCATGACTCTATAACACATTAATATCCTAGGTGAGTACATGTCTTAATGAGTGCACCAAAAAATAGGTGGGGTCACTCATGGTAACAATAAATGTTCACATAATATCATGTCATACCTACATCACTATTAATATTACCTCCCCTGAGTCTCTTTTCCTTCTTTATCTCCTTTTATTTAGTTCTACACCTTATCTATAATTCCTATTATATCATCACTACCAATATAATTGTTTCATGTAAATTTATCCATGTAATCTATCAATAATGTCAATACATTTCTAAGCTTCATGTATTATATATCCATTAATGATATAGTATTGAGTGTGGGGTATTATATCTTGAATGGCAATACAATATTATGTTGGTCAAAATAAATTATATTATATTGACTTGAATATATATCATCACAAAAAATTAACAATTGATTTATAGGTTTGGAATCATATATATAGGGGTCATAAATATCATTTCCAATGCACACAACACTCATCTAATTTACTTATGCTTTAATTTATACCCTTAAGCAGTATAATGAGGATTTAGTGGATAAAATCTTATTATTATGGAGGTAGAGTGTTTATTAAGGTCATCAAAGATTAATATGAGGAAATTGAACCAAAGAGGTGCCTCTTAGTATTTGGAGTCCCTAATTAAGGAAACCTAGGTCCTCATCCTTAACATTTGAGTCCTTCACCTACTAATATATCTTGAAAAGTGATGCTTGATCCAAGGGGTAGATTGATGTGCATACAAGTCAACACAAGATAAGTATCTCTATCCCTAACCTCTTTCCTTTTATTTAATTAGTATATAGATATGTTTTCCATATCATTAGAGTAGTATTTTTTTTTTTATCACTTCCATACCATATGTTTCATTTATTATTAATATTATTGTATTATAAGGTACTTAATCTCATAAATAAAATCATAGTTGAGGTCCTTGTTTAGGAAATTTTTTCCTTAATTGCAACTACAACCAACCGTTTGGAATCTATATCTTTTTTAGTACAATTTATTCACATATTGAATCTAGGTTACCCTAGCATGTGGTTATATTATATACTTGATATATATTTTACAATATTTTCTATGCACCATGATATTTTACTGGAACCTACTTAGATCACATATCCCATATCTTAGGCATAATATTTAGAACCATGTACCATTGATATTGAATGTGGATTTTTGTCTACTAGATCCTCAATATTTACACCCTTTGGTTACATTGTCTATATATATTTTCATGTGTGAACGATCTAATTGGGTCTTCTACTTATATCCTAATCTATAGATAAAGAGGATCATTACATTGATCATCTTAGCCTCCATACATTTTGGTGAACTCGACATGATTCTAATCCCACCACGGGTTGGATCATATTAAAGTTTATTTTCCTTTCTTCTTGATGTAATATTCACATAAACATAACAATCATTATAAATTTTGGTGAACCTAATGTGAATCTTATCCCATCACTAGTTAGACTATCTTCATGATTTCATATCTCTCTTCTTAGATATTTTGATGTGAAAAATATCTCATGTCAAATCCTTTATTATTTTTCTTAGGGATAAATTTTTTACAAGCATCTCTTGTCAAACATTTAAATTCTTACCCCTTCTACCTTCATCATTATAATGTCCACCCTAAGGGTTTTTATAGTGAATATCAACCCATTTAGATTGTATACATACCGCTCCTTTATCTATTTTATGTGTACCATTGATGGAAATTTCTCATGGTGTATTTTTTATCATCTCAACCTAGGTCCACTTAGATTAATGTGGTTAAAATAAATGTAAATCAAGACCTACGAGATCCCAATCAATTTATAAAAAATATTGATAGTAACACCATTTATACCCAAAACAAGAATGGGAGTCTTATTATCATCAATCCCTCTACTATGATAGATGAAGTAAAAAATGGTACCCATCCTAGAATAAATTTATGAAATCTTCCCCTTATGAGTCCTCCTCTCAAAACTTATATCAATTCCACTTAGAGTCCTCCTCTAAATAGCTCCCAAGTCTTTGGAGTAGTGGTTAAGCAATGACCCTTATGCAAGCTTCCAACAATTTTTTTCTTCTCCAAATGAAAAAATAAAATAAAATGATCAATAAATCTCTTGAAGTCATAATAAATAAACCTATTCAAAATTACATTCCTCCTCCTCTTAAATATGTTAACATAAATATTATCCCTGAATCTCCAATCCAAAATAAGATGCTTCAAAATATTCAAAATGAACCCATAGATCCATACATTATGTATATGGATATTAAAATTATTTCTCCAACCATCATATATTATGGGTCTATTGATCCTACCTTACATCTCAAAACCTTTGGAAACATATATAAGAAGTTTTTTCAAATGTGCACCTATGCAATTACCAAGATTTTAGCCAAAATCTTAGTTGGAGATGTTTTAGAATGGTATAATAAACTTCCAACCAACTCAATTACACAACTATAATACTTAGTCAATGTTATATTTAAATAATTTCAACATTACAAACTTCTAAAAAATAACTTTAGCAACTTCATTAATTTCAAGCAATTACCTAAATTATTGATATGGAAATCCTTGGCACATAAAATTAATCATAACATGAGTGATGGAAATTTATTCAATATCTTTGTTACCAATCTAAAATATTCTCTTTAATAAAAGGTTAGGATATTCTCCTCTAAAACTTTATAATATGCCTTTGATCAAGGTAAAATACAATATTTCATTATGAGTCAATTTGAACCTTCTCATGACTCTACAAAGAATCCTCTTCAAAAATTAACCAATGAAATCAATGCTAGTATGTCCCAAAACAATCCTTCCTAAAGATCTAAAGTGTGAAGTTCTAATCCAAATAATAAAAACTCTACCTACCCTCCCTTATATTTTTAATAACTTAGGAATTTAATACCACCATCCAAACCTTTTATCCATAATTCCTCACCACCATAATGATATAATCCTGACAAGTTTTTTGGTTCCATGTCAATGTTGGTCATTCTCATAAGACATGTCATGGACTAAATAAACTTGGTTATGATATCCTACTAAAAATAAGCTTCAATCATGAATATATCTCCAAAGATTTTTATAATGAATATAAAAAATACTCTAAAAATTGATCTAACAAATTTAATACTTAAAATCAATATCATTAAATAAACTACATTAGGATAAATTTGAAATTAAGATTCAAATGCCAAATACAATAAACATCATGCGAAATGACTAAAAATTAATCTCAAATTCACACTAAATACTTGATTTGGCAAGGAAAATATATTGAATGCAAACAATAATTTAGTTTAAAAAATATTACCTCAATCGTGTAATCAATTTTACCTCTAAATGTAAATTATGTGCCCCAGATGACAAAATTTACAAGTTGGATGCTTGATAGAAATGTTGGATTTTCTTAGACTCATAACTTGGACAAAAATTAAGGTTGATAAAGGATTTATAAGGCAATTTGATAGAAATCTATTATTCAAATTTTGTCCATGGCTTATGAATGGATGAAGGGTGGTTATATAAAGGGTGTTGGATGAAATGAAGGGTCAGATTTGATCCAAGGTGGATTCAAATTAATGGTGGAGAATATTAGAGGAAATAAAAATTCCATGGATAAGAAATTAATTTAATAACCAAATAATTAAAAATTCCTTGGAAACTCATATAATAGGTGGTGTGGGGCTCTAAGTTTATTAGGGGATTCTAGATCCCATCAGAATTAATTAAGCATAGTTAGTGGGTGATTAAAGGAGGGATTTGAAGGAATTATTAGTGGGAGTAGTTTAGGGTAGTTGGGAAGATGAATTTAAAATTCAAAAATATTTTAAGGATGTGTTAGTGAGTTAAGTGATGTAATGAAAAGAGGATTAGTGATAATAATGAGTGATTAATGGATGTTGGATGGATAGTAAGGCTAGTATATAACAAGGGAAATGTAGGAAGTGTTAGACTAGGACTAGGATATTATGATATTAGGATGAATTAGATGAAATTAGTGATGAAATAAATAATGATGGAGGAGTGAGAAAATTTAAATGTATACATTTTAACCCTTTTTGAAAGGGAATTATGAGAAGATGGGAGTAATGGTCTCTCAAAAAAGAAATAAAATTATGGATTTTAGTAAATTAGATAATGACACCTTGAGGGGACATGTGGGAAGGAATGAGATGGATGTTTGATCTAAAGATAAAAAAAGAGGCAAGATGTATGGATAGGTAAAAGAGGGGTGGGGATGTTATGAAGATAATGGATGAATAATTATATTAATACATTAAATGAGCTAAAAATTTACAATGCCTCAAGCAAAGACATATGCGAGGGAGATAAAATGATGGTTTCATGGATTTATACTTTACCTAAATGGAAATAAGCCATAAAATAATATGAGCTTTAGATATATCCCAGATAAGGATAAATAATAGGGAGAGATGTGGTTGAAATAAGACAATGATTTGACAAGATTGATTAAATAATTAAAAGTTTAGCTCAAAGCGTATGTCAAGGGATGATATAATGTTGTATATGGATGATAAATGTTATGATTTATTGGTCAAAGGATTAAGGGGAATAATTATTTGGTGTAACTGAGTTCATTTTAGACACTACATGTGACTAACCACTACTTGCATAGGCTTAGAAGACCTCAGGCCAATGTAGTTATCCCTAATGGGAAGGTGGAGGATGATAGATGATCGATGAGATTAGATGATGAAAATAAAATAGTGATTCCCTAACTATGCCCCTAGAATACCAATTATGATTGATGAGGATGATGAAGGTTAGTAGATATGTTAGATTAGTGATGACTACGATTGTTAGATATGATTAGAAGGATAGATGATTGGAATTAGATGATTGATTTGATTATTTAATTGATGTATGGTAGGATATATGATGAGTTTTAAATTTTTATGATTTATTAGGGGGTATAGACATTTATTATATTCAAATGTCCATCTGTTATTCATTATCAAAACTATTCATTGATCATCATAGTCTAAACAATCATTTCTAATATAGCATTAGGTAGTATGCATCATAATATGTTTAAATGACCATGATGATGTTTTTTCAAAGTGCATGTTGGATTGACATAAAATATACAAATATCAAAACCTAGAATGTAAAAATAGCATGTATTTTAATGCACCATTAGTATTTGTTTTTGATTAAGTAAGGCAGCAAACCAGGGGCCAAACCCTATATAGTCAGAAAAGACAAGAAGGTAGGCAAACAAAAGTTGCCAGCATAAGAACAACGGCACAACCGAGAAACATAGTTAGAAGCAAAACACAAACAATGGAAAGACTAGAGTCAAAAAGGTCGAAACTACATAACTATAGAAGTAACAAGATCCTTAAGTTTCTCTTTCTCTGCATTGTCAGCATTCCCAGGATTACCCACCACTTCAACATAGACCGCCTTTGAAATCTATCTTTGTCATCAATGTGCATCATTCTTGATCCGTCATCTCCTTCTGAATGATCTCTCTAATGTTTAGGGGAATGTGATCATCTTGTTGCCATACCCTCCATCTTGAGAATTGTTGACCAAGGTTGGCACAAGCATCAACAACCCTGTTGCCTTCTTTGTAGGTGTGAGTAATCTCAACTTTGGAAAACTTTTGTAAAAGAAACTGGATATCAGTAATGATGTCTTTTAGCTAGATTCCAATGTTAGATGCTTTATTAATGGTATCTATGACCAACTTAGAATCTCCTTGAATATTCAAATTCCTTATTCTTAGGGATATAGCTAACTTTAATCCCCATAGTAAAGCCATAGCTTCAGCGTAGTTATTGCTCTGGCAACCAATTCCACCAGCATAGATGGTAGACATCCATCCTTTTTCATTCCTTATAATTCTTCCTCCACTAGCTTTACCACTCAACTTGGATGCCCCATCAAAGTTGAGTTTCATCCAATTGAGTTTAGGTGGTATCCATTTCATATGCAGTCTCTATAGAATTTTGGAATTATCATGCCTAGGGATAAGGTTTAAAACCTTCCATTTGGCAGTAATTTGTCTTTCAACTTGAGATAGGGGTTTCTCCGCAACACTAATATGAGTAGTTGTAACACTTTCCAAGATGGTCCTAATAAAGGAGTTGAACACTTGAGAAGCATTTATAGTAGTGTCCCTAAAATTTTTGTGATTGCTCTCTTTCCATAAAGTCCAACTTAAACATGGCAGAGCTTGCTTCCATAATTCCTTGATCTAGGGATGTGAGAAGGTTGAGTTCCAACTGATAATTACTTCTTTAGGGTCAGAATTGCAAACCCATTCAATACCAAAGTTGTTAATAATTGTGCCCCATAAATCTCGGGCAAACTCACAGTGGATAAATAGGTGTGAAATTGATTCCTCTTTTGAACCACATAGAAAACATCTGTTTACCAAAGTAAACCCTCTCTTTTGAAGGTTGTCCTGAGTAAGGATTTTTTTATGGGTAGCAACCCACCAAAACAAGTTAATCTTTGGAATAAGTTTATGATTCCAAACCTTTTTCCATACCTCCTTATTTTGAGCTTCAGGAGTAAGCAGATGGTAGGTAGATTTGACAGAGAATGATCCATTCTTATTCGGCCACCAATATTGTTCATCCTCCTGAGGGAAGAGCAGGATTCTGATCTCCTAAACACATTGTTAGATCTCTTAGAGTCTTGGGAGAAGCTCAAGCCTGTGCCCATAGCAATCCAAAAGGTTTTTCCAGCTCCTTATCCCATTGTTTTTTTCCATATAATCACTAACCCTATCTCCAAAGAACTGGGTAGTCAAGTTAGCAATTTCTCCATAGTTTCCTTGAGAGATGAGAGCCTTGTCCCTTAGCCAGGTATCCTTCTAAAATTTAATGTGCTAGCCATTTCCAAGCTTCTACCTAATTCCCTGTTTGATAAGGCTTCTACTTTTTAGCATTTTATTCCATATCACAGACCCCTAGGGTAATCCTACCTGTTGAAGAAAGTTGGAATAATCAATGCTATGCATGTATTTGGCATACATTATTTCCCCCCACTCACTGTTGTTATGGATTAGGTTCCAACTAACTTTTGAGAAAAGGGCTTTATTCATGTTCCTGATGGATCTTATATGAATTCCACCATGAGATTTTGGGAGACACACTTTTTCCCATCTGACTAAAGACATTCTCTATTTGTCTTCCACTCCCATCCATAAAAATTTCCTTTGGATCTGTTCCAAATTTTTAGCAAAATATGTAAGAATTTTAAAAAGAGACATGAAGTAGGAATACCTTGTAATTATGCCTGAAGAAGTTGCAACTTACCAGCACTGTTGAGTAGTTTCCCCTTCCACCCAAGAAGTTTCCTCTGTGTTTTTTCCACAATTCCATTCCAAAAACTTGGAGATACCTCTTTAAATAAGAGTGGTAGACCCAAGTAGGTAGCTAGTAGGCTAGCTTCAACACATTTTAATATATCAATGATTATATGTCTAAGTTCATTGGAAGTGTTGAAGAAGTACACATTGCTTTTTTATAAATTTATGCTTTGTCCCAAGTCTCTAGCATAATCATTTAATATATTCTTCCATCTTCTAGCTTCGATCACCAATGAGATGCCAAATAAGATGGTATCATCTACAAACTGCTGTATAACCATATGATGAAGGGAAGAGGCAGGTTTGATGCCTACTAGCTTTTTTGAAACTATATCAGCTTGTATGTATCTTCCCAGTGCCTTAGCCATAATGATGAATATGTACGTGGAGAGAGGGTATCCTTAATGAATTCCTCTCAAGGATGAGAAAAACCCTCTAGGAACACCATTAACCAACATCGAGAATTTAGCAGAAGAGACCGCATTCCATAATAAGCAAGTCAATTTATCATTAAACCCAAAGTTTATGATCACTTGGAATAAAAAAGTCTATGAGACTCTATCATAGGCTTTAGAAATGTCAAGCTTGAGGGCCATCCCAGGGTTTTGCTCTTATCCATGGAGTGAATTGTCTCATGTGTGGAGATCACAGCATCAAGAATCTGTCTGCCGAGGATGAAACCTTTTTGAGTAGGAGAAATAATTTTGTCAAGCAAGGGTTAAATCCTCATGACTAGCAATTTAGTACATATCTTACATACAGTGTTGCATAAACTAATGGGTCTAGAATTAGCGAGGTGTGAAGGTTGATATTTTTTAGGAACAAGTATGATGAAGGTATTATTAACTTGTTTCAAAAGTTTTCAAGATCTAAAAAAATCATGAATGGCAGTCGTGAGGTCTGCTCCTACAATCTCCCAATATTCTTGAAAGAATATAGGAGGAAAGCCATCAGGACCTGGGGCTTTAAAAGCACCCATGGAGAATAAAATAGCATGGACTTCTTCCTCAGATATAGGCTTTAACATTTCTAGATTATCTTCTTCTATTATCAAATAGGGGATTTTATTAATGAATTGATTCATAGATCTATCAATTCTATCATTATTGTTTTCTTTTGTAAGCAAGTTATGAAAGAATGCCCTAGCTTGCTCCCCTATTTTGTTATCCTTAGTAATAATGTCACCATTATCTAGGACAAGCTTAGTTATTGAGTTGGCTTTCTTATGTTTCATAGTTGAGAGATGAAAAAAAGCAATGTTCCTATCTCCCTCCTTAAGCCACTGAACACGGGGATTTTGTTTCTATAAAACCTCTTCTCTTTCCATAAGATTTTTCCATTTTGAAGATAGGATATTCTCTTATTCTAAGGTGTCCTCAGAGTCATCCCCTTGATCTATCAGTTGCTGTATAGCCTTGAGTTTTCTCATTATATTTTTCTTCTGTTGGAAGACCTACCCAAAGCTGTATCTATTCCAGCCATAAACTTCTTGTTTAATGTGCTAGATTTTCTTGACTATTCTAAACATGGGAGTACCTTGAATGGGAATATTCCACCATTGAGCCACCATTTGTCTAAATCCTTTGTGTTTAATCCACATAGCTTCAAAATGGAATGGGGGAGGTCCATGATGTCCCTGTTCCTTCTAATTGAGGACAATCAGGCAGTGGTCAGACATGGTTCTAAGTAAAGCCTGTGTCTACATATTCTGATAATCATTCTAGTTACTTGATATTAGAAATCTATCTAATTTAACCTGAATCATTTGATCACCTCTTCTTCTATTGGTCTAAGTAAAATTTTGGTTCTGTAGCTCTATGTCCAATAATCCCCAATCATTGATGAATTCAACAAAGTCAAACATGTTGTCTGAGTAATCAATAATTCCACCCTATTTTTCAAAAGGGTATAAAGGAGTGGTGAAATCTCTAGCTAACATCCATTTAGTGTTCTGAAGATTATTCCTAAAGTTGCTCAAGTCTATTCATAATTTATGTCTCAAAGCTCTGTTATTCAGTCCATAGACATACCATTAGTATTTTTTAGACCAATATGACAATATTACTTTATACTACCATAAAAAAATAAAAGACAAGTCATAGAGACAAAAAAGACAAGACAATAAATATGGCATTAATTATATAAAAATGAAAAATAAACACATGCAATACTACATACATACAATGAAAACATGCACAAAACATATTATAAAAGGAAAACACACATATGTACATATACAAAGCTGAAGTTTGCTATGATTAAAAATTTGTCAAATCAATGATCTTGGGGACAGGGGATGAGAAAATCATCATTCAGTTTTTAACCATATTGGATGTTTTCCCTAGGCTAGAAAAGCCATAAGGGAAGATGTGAAAAATAGATGTTATGATTTAATGAATACTTGGCCTAGGATGATGAGGTGAAACATGTAGGTTTAGATAATGTAGGACACTATTATGGAAATAATCCATGATTTTAGATATTATGTGTGTGTTGAGGGAGTATATACATAAGCAGTAAGCTTGACAAAAGTAAATTGAGACTTGGTAGCCAAGTTGGCGAGATTTAATAAGTTGTGAGGTGACATAATGATGAATGAATAATTATAAGGAGGGGAATAGAAGGGAAATTCTAGATAAATCTCCAAGGGTATTCTATTCCTACCCTTATTTAATCTACCAAACTCCTACCTAAGTGTTGTTGTCATGCTAAATGTTTCCCAAAAATACTATTGTATCCATAATCTAGGACCAAGGTCAAAAATGGGAGGGATGGTATGATGGATAGGACATGTCATGTGTAATGGGATGGAGTATAAGACAAGATGATAGGATTGATGGACTTCCCCCAAGTATATGAGGTTTATATATAAGATTATTTTATAAGAAGTCATATCATGACTAACACTAGAAATAATATTCATCACCATGCTTATCCAAGGCATTCGATAACTTTTTTTCACCATTGGATGGTTATTTTTTAGAATAAGACTATGTACAATAATGTAGAAGATGGGGAATTTTTATGTCATATCTTCATGTTGAAATCATGAGAGATGTGTGATGATGACTATGTTGATCTACAAGTGACATTGGTTTTAGATAACCATAATGACCTTCTTTTATTGTTGATTTTGATCCCTTAAAACATCTTAACCAGGTATTATCATACCTTATATAAAAGACAAAGGTGCCAAGGATAAGTGGTTTTTCAATTTAGGTGAAGAAGATAATATGGATGATTTGGGGGTGGGATTAGTATTTGAACACACCATTGGAGATGTTAGATGTGTTGTTTGTATTTTATGCCACATGACAAGGGATTTCAAGGGATCTAGTATTTTTAGACTTTTATACTCTTTGATCTAAATATTTGAAGGATTATCAACCATATTGTTATCATTTTTGAGTCCTTTTGATTTATATATTTTATCTAATTTTGACTTCCCCCTAGCCCTTAAAGAAGGTTTCACTAGAGGAAAGTGGCTTTTGAATTTTTTGATTTGTATTAAGACTTGATTTTTTCCACAAAGGACTTTGATTCAGATAACTAGTTGAATTATTTTGACTTTGACTTATTATTGGATCAAAGCTTACTTTAGCCTTATTCTTGATTATTTGAATATCCTTTTGAATCCTTACATATTTTTCACATGACATATTAATTTGATGGGAATAGAATAGTGTATCTTTCTAGCTATTCCCATTTAGGATTGTGGTCAAATGATTATCAAATGGAAGAAAAGGATCAATAAGGGATGGAGATGAAGGGGAGGGATTATTGATATCAATGAGTGGGCATTTGAAACCATGATATTCATATAAGTTGCTAGGATCTTGATGTAAATATAAAATAAAACATCTTAATAGTTTTTAAAAGGATTATTAAGGGTCATCATAGGACAAGTATCAAAAGCTAAATCAGTTCCACTCTAATAATCGGTAGCTGATAAATCCTCCTAAAGACCCATAGTGCTTGCTATGATATTATCATGTTAAATAGATCAAGAGATATCTTTTTATTGAATAATATCTAAATTAACTATACAAATGGAGACATCTACAAAAATAATGGTATTATTAATGACCTCATAGTTGTTATGATTAGAACATATTTTACCAAATTGATAAGCAATCAACTTTACTACCCTCATGGTGGGGAATTGTAGTTATGGGGTGATAGGGGGATATTACCAACATTGAATGTTTGGTACTCATTCTCTCCACAAACTTTTTAAATAATTTTGATATGAGTGGACTCATGTGGGTTGGAATTAGATGGTAAGTCATTTGGATGGATATACTTCTTGTAATTAAGATCATATGGGACACTTTCAATGCTTAGAAAATATAGTCTATAATCAAGTCCTTCCATCATTTGGCAGTTATGGATGTATTGTGAATCACTGTGAATTATGACTTTCATTCTAAAGTGTGGGAAATTTAAACATTTATGGAGAGTAGAGGTAACATCCCACATCTCATGGATCCAAGGATGAACTAAGATAATATTATAAGTCATGTCAAAATCAACTACATGTATAAGCATATGATGTAAAAAAAATCCACCGAGAAAGGTAGGTTTATAATTTTAGCTAACTACCCCTCATTATCATCATAAACTTTGTTTATAATTAGGTTATGCCCAAGTGTAAAATCAAAATATTCCAAATTATTGATTTGATTTATGTTATAAATATTTATAGATGATCCTAAGTCTATAAGTACCCATGGGATCTTTTGGTTTAGAAAGGTCACATTGATATACATGGGGTAGTTGTGATTAGGGTTAGATGGTGGCAGATCCTAGGGGTTGAAGGTGATACTATGTGAAGATGATAAATAGATAACAAGGGATTTAAATTGGCTAGCATCAATATATATGGGGACTTTAGAGTCATGAAAGATTTTATTCAAGATGTCATGATAAACATACGAGGTTTTGAGAATATCCATGATGGAAATTTGGACTAGGATATTCTCTAGCTATTTGATGATATCATAATTTTTATTCAAGAGTTTTTAATATATTTTTGGAAACATTGATCTTATGATGAAACATTTGAGGTGGGGTCTGAGGGGTTCTCCCATAATAATATTTTTTCACATCAGGTGGTGACAACATAATTAGAAGATTCCCCTTTGAATTTGATAATGAGATGTTATGAGACTTGGGGATATTTAGATATATTGGCCTTGATTTTAATGGTAGCAACATGATGGTTATATTGATAAGTTATTTTGAAATACTTGACATGATTTGAGATGGACGATTGAACTTGGTCCATATACATGCCTTTATGATTTTGGTCATGTTTGGGGTAACGGTCTTGGTAAATACCAGTTATTAATTCTTAAAATAATGTGATTATTCATCCTCAACTTATATTAGATCTTGAATATAGTTTCTAATTTGCATATATCTCCTAGTGTCATGCCCCTTGAAGCAGTGATAATGTCATTATTCATATTCCTTGAACTAATCTAGATGTGGCATATTTTCATCAAGGGGTTTGATTTATGGCAATGTGATCATATTAGCAGCTACAAGTTTCATTAAAACATTCTCAAATAGCTGATGTAGAGATATTAGTTTAATCAACCTATGTTTTCATAAGGTCCTTTTTTAGAATCTCTACCCAACTTTGTATACCTCTTCATGATATACTACACTAAATCCTGTCTTGAATCCTATTTATAGACAAAATTTTCTCATAATATAAATATACCCTACAAATTATTTATTTAATATCTTTACCTGAACCTAATCTTCTCTAATAACTTCAAACTTACATCCATATACCAAATATTAAATCTTATATCACAACTAGTTTCCTTTAAATCTTGTATGCTTAAGTATTGGTGCTACCTCACTAGGATTTGCACTCTAAAATTTAATATCACTTGAAATCATTTTTATTCCTTTCCTTTATAACACTATAACATCTCACTCATCACCCCATCATCCTCTTTCAACATAATCTCTATTTTCCTTCATACAGACCATGGGTCTATTCAACTTCACAAAGTTTCATAATCTTAATTATTCTATAGAACTCCATGAACATGTTAAAGCATAATGTATTATCTTTCTTGGTCATAACCAACTTTTACCAACTCAACTTAATACTTAATTCCATCTTTAGCCTCTCATATGCAATTTTTGTTAACTTAGAAGCTAATTCTCCTTGTAACCCTCAAAACACCTAAACCTCCTTAGTTATAGAAATTTATATGGATTATAAACAAAACAAGACTTGTTTCAAGTACCCATTAAGTCCCTTCATCTTCATGCAAAGGTTATTTGCTCAAATCTCAACATAACCTCACTAACTCAACACCTCCTTTTCTCAATTAGGTCTCTCCTAGGCCTATTCAAATGCATAGACATGGAAATTATACTTGTCCATACTATACTCACTTGTAAACTCTTAAATTTTGTAAATCATATAAATTTAAATAATACTATCAATTTTCAAGATTTTTATATAGTGAGTGTAATAAAATTGAAGATTTAAACTCAAAACCATAGATGAGGGTTACACTAGCTTGCACAAAGCTGAGAGGCTAATAAAATGGATATTTTTATTTCTAAACACTTTAAAAAGATATAAATACCTAAAAAATGTCTAACCTAACTTTATTAACCTCTTATAATGATTATTTTATCTTGAACACCCATTGAAATCTTCCAAAATTCACTTTTGAAGAGTTTTATGTGCTTCTTTATGATTGTGTAAGGTTGAAAGGCATCTAAATGGCCTTCAAAAGGATTTTACATAATTTATCTCATATAAAATTTTAATAATGTAATTTTATCTTTCCCTCATATGTACCAATAGTTTTTATGTAATATCTATCTCCATATGCTTCCTAATGAGTAAAATACAAAACTCTTCCTACTTACTTAAGACTATGTGTAGTCAAATGAAGTTTGAGGTATGATATCAAATTATCAATAGGATTTGAAGACTCATATTGATAAACTTCAAAATTAAAGACCTTATCTATGATTCTAACCCTTTATAGTCTTTATTATAACTCAAGGTTTACTTGCATAGCTTCTTGTATGGATTGTGTTAAAAGCGAGTGGTTTCATAGTGGACTGTGTTATGATTGAAAGGGTCTTATCTAAAAAATGACTTTAAGAACTCATAAAATAGAAGGTATATTAATTTTTAAATTTTTTCTCCTACTCTAAAAAAACTAAATAATTATTCAAATTAATCTTCCATTATTGATATTCATACAAATAAAAGAGACATATACAATTTTAATAGGAAGGCAGAGTTCTTCCATTTCTCATTATTTTTCATTACTCATCTCTATCTTCTACAAGGTTATACCATATTTTTATTATCTTAAAATCTCTCTATATCTTTACATAATTATTATATTCATTTATAACTCCCTTCTCTTGATAATTGCCTCCCAAGAAGTTTACTCTATGTAGGAGGTCATTTTACAATATGTTCTTGTGTGCATTCTCTTGGATTACGTTATTGGTTAGCATGACATGCATATTTATAACATATATAATTCACTTCATAGAACCCTATAGGACCTACATCAACATCATCCATCACTTTCATTTTTCACAAGACTCCTAAAACTGCTTTAAGACATTTACACTAATTTAAAATTTTGAATTTAGGCTTTTGGTAGGAAAATGCCAAAGACCTTTAAAAACACACTAAATAAGGAACTTGATTCAACTAAAACATACTATGTGGAATTTTAAGACCCATTACACCCTCAAATACCAAAACTCACTATGTTTACTCCTACTTCTCACTTTCTCAGTCCTTTCAAGTAATGCTCTTGTATCATACTTCCCTTGATGGAAAGATTTGAAATCCAACTCAAATGTATTAATTTAGATTTATTCCTAGATTTCCAATTCATCTTGTATTGGTATTTGAACATATTTTTACTGTTATTCCTTCTTTCTTGGTTCAACTTATCCTCTCCTCTTTTATTTTATTTCCTTATCTTGTCTTATCTTATTATGAAGTTATTGTCCACCTTTATGAACTATATCACCTTGTGTAACTCTTTTTCAAATTCATATTCCACATAATCTATCTCTAATTAAACTTGATGATATTATTTCTCTTTGTCATGTTCTTTTATAATACTTATATCTTCATTCATCCTTCTTTATTTGATTGAACCACTCATCAAACTTGGTATAATTTGCTTGTCTTCAACTAGTTGCTCATGAATTTGAGCTTACAACTTTTATTTTGATTGTGTTAATCTATTTGTAGTTGGTTTTCTTGAGTTGAGGTTATATCTTAGCATTTCCTTATCATGTAAACCTTTAATTTCTTCTTTAATGATTTCATTCAACTTCAAATTAGCCTCTTCATTATCAAAGCCTCAACCTTGTCCTTGCTTTATCCTTTCATGTCTTGACTCATCCTTGTGTTCATAATTGTTCCTCATAATATGATCTATAATATCAACTACTAAAAAACACTTTCTTTGAGGATTAAAAAATTCTTATAGCATCCTTATCTCTTCTCTCAATGAGATATCATTCAACTCTCCCATTTTTTCATCATACCTAGGGACTGCTTGTCCTCTATCTCTTTCATTTGCCACTTTACCTCTTATCTTATCTTTATAATTTATGAACACTAATTTACACTTTCTGTCATAAAAAAATAATCTTATAAACTCTACCTTTCCGCTTGGTTCTCTTGGTTTTCATGATAAGTCAACAACTCATGACCATCATCTTTCTCACTAGTCTTTATCAAATGCCTAAAATATGTCATCTCACTTCCTTCATGACATTTTAAGACTTGATCTTATAGTTTATCCTCTTTGAGTGTCAAAGTTTACCCTTATCCTTGATGTATATTAATCCTCATTTCATTCCATGACTCGTCACTTTCATTCATCTTATTCAATGATTCAAATGCATCATTATTCAAAAAATCTAAAATAACTTGTTTACCTTTCATTTCTCTTATGTTATTATTTTTACAAGTTATTATTAATCTTACCTCTATCCTCTTATACTCTTCATCATAATTTTTTTTCTTGATAACTTGATTCACAAAGTTGTAAATACCTCCTCTTCTTCCTTGTTTGTTAAACTATCTATTTTTCCTCCCTTTTTATGCATTCTTGAGATGTTTACTCCTCATCACATTTAGTGACACTATTATTATACTCTTATTTCATGATCTTGGATACCCACACTTTGTTCCTCATGTATTTGTTCTAATTCATGCTCATTATTTCATTCTTTCTTCTTGACTCATAATCTAGTCCATGTTTTAGGATGCTTTCTTCATACCTCCATTTTTTATCATCTTCCGTATGTGATTATTTCATCATGAATTTTGTTCTTTCCTTATTTTTTTGCACTTGTACTTCACTTGAGTTTTTATCTTCAATAACCTCTTGATTGGATTTATCATTCTTCATTTCATCAAATAGTTTATTGAGAAACTTTGGCAATATATATCCATGATAAATTGTACATTATGAGAGATTAACATTGCTCTTATTTGTATCAAATTTTATATATAAAGTATCATCCCTGTATTCATGATAAAAACTAAGATTTAAAATTATATGTACCTACTTAATGGCCTACTACATGGTCACATCTTCATGGATTGTAATCACCTCTTCCTTATGTGTTTAATTTATTTCTTTTGTTTAATGATTTATAAAGCATATTTTCATTGGCATATAAATGTGTTTAATATCTTTTGTGTGGGCTTATAAAAACTATTCTCTTTTTTTGTCAAATTCATTTTTCTCTATGGGTGTTTTGCCTTTCCTATTTCTTACTAATTTGAAGGCCTTATTATTGATCCTCTTCATTAGATTGTCCATTCCTACATAAATACTTATACACACAATTTTGTATCATAAAATAAGTGACCAAAATGTCTTCACAAGTTCCTCATTCATAGACACTCTCTTCTTCCTCTAGTTTACTTTATCAAGTGATCCTATTAACACTTATTTCTCCCTTATATCTTCCTTTCAGTTCTCTACAATAAAAACTCTGTCCACCATATCCATTTCAGGTTTCTCAATTATCAACTCTCTTTTGTTAAAGGCTATGTGGTTACTTTACTTCTTGTTCTTCTCTTTTCATCTCAATGCAACTCTTCTTTGCTTCTCCATAAGTAGTTGTATAGGCCACTTGACATTATTTATCATATTATAATAAAACCATTGGCTTTTTTGTTCCTACATGAGATTCACCATGATCTCTAACCTTTCAAATATTTTCCCCAATTCATTTATTATCTTCTCTATCTCCTTTTCCATCTTGATCTCACTTTATTTTTATTCTTTAGGTCTCACTTGGATCTATCTCTCTTGACAAGTTAGCTTACTTGCTTATATTGATCATACTTGGGTCTTTATTACTCTTTAGTATTTTGCCTAAGACTCTTATTTATCTCTATAATCTCTCCTTGAACTTGTAATTAAGCTTTACCATATATTCCTTTGCCTTAATGGATTGAATTTTGCTATCTTTCTACTTGATCTTCTATGCTCTTTCCTTACTGTATTCTCTAGGCTCTTATTGCCTAATCTATAGTCCTTCACCATGGACTTAGGAATATAGATTATTTTATCACTAAAGTTTATCTCTTCATACCTCAATGGTTCATACATTCATCTTCTTTTATCTTTCAATAATTCTTCTTCAAACTTGCTTTACATAACATAAACATAAATGAGAGATAAAATCAAAACATTTAACTTTTCCTCTTTGATTTAAGACTACTCTTTACTTGAAGGCTGGTTCATATTCTTTCCCATCAGAATATTACTTCTATGATACCAATTTGATATAGAATTATTAACTTAATCAATTTCTACCTTCATAAGGTCCTTCTTGTTTAGAATATCTACCCAACTTTATATACCTCTTCATGAGATAATACACTAAATCTTGTCTTAAAGCCTATTTATATACAACCTTTAATCATAATATGAATATCCCCAACAACTTATTTGTTCAAGATATATACTTGACCCCAATATTCTCTAATAACTTCACACTTACATCCACATACCTACTGTTAAATCTTATATCATAATTAATTTCCTTTCAATATTGCATGGTTAAGTCTTGGTTCTATTTTCACTCTAATAGTTATTTTCACTTAAAATTATTCTTATTACCTACCTTTTTAACACTAACATCTCACTCATTACCCCAACATCCTCTTTCAACATGCTCTCTATTTCCCTTCATATAGACTATGGGTCTATTTAACTTCACATGGTTTCATAACCTTCATTCTTCTTTATAACTCCATGAACATGTTCAAGAATCATGTATGATAGTTCTTGGTCATAACCAACTTGTATTTACTAAAATTAATGATTCATTCCATTTTTATCCTCTCATATGCACTTATTGTTAGATTAAAATCTAGTTCTCCTTATACCCCTTAAAATACCTAAACCTCCTTAGTTATAATAATGTAAATCGATTATAAACAAAAAAATACTTATTTCAAGTACCGATTAAGTCCCTTCAACTTCATGTAAAGTTTATTTACTCAAATCTCACCGTAACCTCACTAACTCATCACCTCCTTTTCTCAATTAAGTCTCTCCTAGGCCTATTTAAATGCATAGACTTGTAAATTATACTTGGTTATACTTTACCCAATTATAAACTATTATAATATTGTAAAACATATGAATTTACACAAGACTACCAAATTTCAAGATTTTTGTACAGTGAGAGTACTAGATATTGAAGAATTAAACTCAAAACCCTAGATGAGGGTTGCACTGCCCTATACAAGTTTTAGAGGCTAATAAAATGGATATTTTTATTTTTAAACACTTTAAAAAAAATATAAATACCTGAAAAATATCTTCCCTAAATTTATTAACCTCATCCAAAGATTCTTTGCCTTGAACACCCATAGAAAACTTCTAAAATTCACTTTTGAAGAGTTTTGTGTGCTTCTTTATGATTGCGTAAGGCCAAGAGGCATATAAATGGAATTAAAGAGGTTTTTACATAATTTATCTCTCTTATAAAATCTTAATAATGTAATTTTAACTTTCCCTTATCTTTTCCAATAGCTATTTATGCAATATCTATCTCCATATGCTTCCTAATGAGCAAAATACAAAACTCTGCTTGCTTACTTAAGACTGTGTGTAGTCAAAAGGAGTTTGAGGTATGATATTAACTTATAAAAAAAGTTTTTTATAACTTATAATAATACCATAGATAATTAAATACATTTATCTATGCTTATAACCCTTCAAACTCTTGAATAGAACTCAAGGTTCACTTACACAATTTCTTGTATGGACTGTGTTAAAAGTGAGTGGTTTCATAATGGACTGTGTTATGAATAAAAGAGTATTATATTAAAAATGAATTTAATAACTCATAAAATACAAGTTATAATCAATTTGAAACTTTTTATCCTACTATAAAACAACTAAATCCTCTTTAAAGTAATCTTCCATTATTGATATTCATGCAAATAAAAGAGACATATACAAAATTTTAATAGAGAGACAGAGTTCCTCCATTTCTCATTATTTTTCAATCATAATCTCTATATTATATGAGGTTATACCATTTTTTAATATCTTAAATTCTATCTATATATTTATATCATGCCTAAGTTCATGCATAACTCCCTTCTCTTGATAATTATCTCCTAAGAAGATGACTCTATGTAGGAGGTCATTTTACAATATGTTTTTGTGTGCCTTATTTTGTCTTAAAAAATTGGTTATCATGACATAAACATTGATAAAATATATAACATAACTATGATGACATTATATGACCTACATCAACATCATCCATCATTTACATTTTTCACAAGACTCCTAAAGCCACTCCAAGACATTTACACTAATTCAAATTTTCAAAGTTAATCGTTTGGTAGGGAAATGCCAAAGACCTTCAAAAAAACACTAAATAGTTAAATTATATCAATTAAAACATATTATGGGGAATTTAAATACCCTTTACACCCTCAAAGAACAAAATTCACTATGTTCACTCTTGATTCTCAATTTCTCAATCTTTTCAAGTGATGTTCCTACATCACTGGTAATGTCATCTTTTATATTTGTTCCTTGGCTTGAATAAAGGCATGGTGATGATGGATTAATTATGAAATGTATAGGAATGAGATCCTTGAATGGTTTTTACATTATTACAATCTAACACATCATCACCCACCACATTCCTATTTTTGTTAAAGAATTTGGACTTCTCAGGTGGGGTTCTTGTTTGATTATGATCATTCCTTGAGGATAATTTTGATTATACATTTTGAAATGAGATCCTTTTCAATTGGGATTAATTTATTTAAAATCTCATAAAATGTGTTGATATAATGTATTTATAACTAAAAAGATAATTTTAGATTTAGGTTGTCAATGAAAATAGTGGCAAATTTATTTTTAGGGATTGAGCATGGGAATATATGTGAAAGTTATTGACATATTTTTAATAATTATGAGAAAATTTATCTATTTATCTAATTTTTATTATAAAAATCACATATTATGATCTTATATTCTATATTTTATGCAAAATGTTTGACAATTTTTTTATTAGATCCTTGAATGATGTGATATATCCCTTAGGTAGGCATGTGAACCATTCTAAGGCAGGTCCTCTATGACATACATAAATAATTTGAGTAGATATATATCATTGTAGGAAAATTATTGGTAGGACGTGAAGAAATATGTTATATGTTATTGAGGGTCTCCCTTTCCTTTATATTTGTTGAATTTAGGTGGTTCAAAGTGAGGAGGGAAGGGAATCCATAATAAGTATTTTTCCAATAGGTAAGGGAAAAGGTCCTCAATTTTTTACTTCTTTCTATATGAATTTATTTCATCCCTTAGAGAGTATCCTTTATGGTTTTTCAGTCCTAGGAAAACATAGGATCAACAAGTGGGGTGGATGATGTCAAATTAGGATCATGTTGGATTTATTTTTGATTGATGGGAGGTGGAATAGTTTTGGGTGGACCTTTAGGAGTTTATGGATTATTAGTCTTAGGATTAATTTGGGATGAAAAAGAGGATAATTTTTGAGTAAATTTGGTTAAGATGTTCAAACATGACTTGTTTGTAGTCTTATTCTACTTGGTATTCCAATATGGGTTTCCATTTGTTAATATTTATGTGGTTAATATTTATAGACTTAGGTTATGATTCCTCATATTCATCTAGAAATGGATTTTAGATACATATAGGAGTAGGTCATATCCATTCATTACTTTAGATAAGGTTATTCAATTTATCTTAGTCATAATTATGAGGGATTCTATCTCCTATTTCAATGAGTTGGGCTAAAAATTCATCCTTATTCTCATAGATATATTATTTTAGTTGAGTTATCCCATGATCAATATTCAGGAAGTCATATTGTGCATCTTGATTTTGTGAGTATTCATATATAATGTCATCTCCATCATTATGATGTTTCTTACCACCTAAAAGAGTGTCAAGGTCATTGGTATTATTAGTTTGTCCAAGCCTAAGTTGTTAGTGAGTTTGGATTGGAATGATGTAAATGTGTGGATGGACTAGGATAGGTTTAAAAAGGGTAAGATGAGGGCATAATGATGAATAATATTTCCTTAACCAAGGGAAATTTAACTTAGGATATGAATTATGAGGTGGTTACTATGGATTAGGTATTTTTGAGTAAACTAGAATGTAAATCTTTGGGATAGTTTATTTTAAGATGGGTAGGTATACTAACCATATGTTTGATGAAATTTGGATGGTGAGCTAAGCTCATGAATTGATTTGACTTGGTTGGTTTGATGGATTCTAGGTATAGGCTAGAAAAGATATGATATGACTAGGTTTGACTAGCTTAATTATGAAATTAGATAGGATATGCTTAAGGATGGGATAGGTTAAAAATGATGGGGTTGGAAATGTTATTTGATAGTGAGGCTGACTATATGAGAGGTTTGAATATATAAAAGGGGTAATGGTGATTTGTAATATAAGTAAGTTTATAATATTGTGATAAATGATAGAATATGATTTGGTATAAGTCTTATGAGGTGAATGGGATGTATTAAATGATTACATGATGTATGGTTTTGATGTATATAGTGGTAGATGATAGTGTTGATGTATATAACTTGTTTTGATTTAGATGATATGTCTTGTTTAATGTAAGGTGTAATTTTTAAAACAATAATAGTATCAATAACACACAAACAAGAGCACATAAACCATAAACCTAATTTTAGTGACTAGAATGAGAGAGTAACTTGACACCTAGTCCATCAAATGAATCATGATAAGAGGGATTATATTTGTCTCCTGACCCTCTCTTACCATCAGTACCTAGTGAGTGATCTTTAGGAATTTTTTTTTCCCTACTTTTGATGCTTAGTGTGGTTGAGGGGTATTATTCTAGGTTTGACTTGATCTCTAAGGAATTCCCTTAAACACCTTTTGGTATGTGGGGCCTAATACTATGTATGGTGATATCTAATGCCTAT
Organism: Torreya grandis; assembly: GCA_037957365.1. Classification (NCBI taxonomy): domain Eukaryota; kingdom Viridiplantae; phylum Streptophyta; class Pinopsida; order Cupressales; family Taxaceae; genus Torreya; species Torreya grandis. The sequence goes on along the minus strand of JARHVA010008230.1, from coordinate 250,052 downwards.
TTTTTGGAGTGTTACCTCCTCACTTCACAAAATCCTATATGGGGATTTTTTCTTAGCATAACAACAACTATCCTTGATATTTATACTCTATAATAAAATGGAGTGCTGTCTTTTGTGTAGTGATGAAATCCATGTCATAATCCTTATAAGACTATGGAAAGTACACAGGGAAAAATTACACATCATGTTTCTCCTATAAAATAAAATTGTGGAGCTTTATTGATGGTTTTTGATCCCCAAGAATCACCCTTATTGTGTAATGGGAGAACATACATTGTCATATCCTCAGGTGACAAATAGGTAGCCAAAATGTATGATAAATTAATTAAAACACACAAACAATAAATTTTATTAATTAACCCTAATTAATATGTGATAATAAAATATATCAAAAATTAGTTTCAATATGTCAAATCTTTGACAAGTGACTTGCAAAATAGAGTATTGGTAATTATGTCATAAATAATCTTTTTTATGACCAATAGTATTCTAAGTCTAACCCTTAATATTCCAATAAATCCATAAATTAAAAAAACATGTCTATATAAATAGAGGTCTTTAAAAATAAAGACTAACTTACTCAATGTTCAAAATCTATATAATAGTTCTATATAGGTTGAATAGTCGATTTATTTATAGATTATAAGGTTGAGTACATTTTTTTCATTTTTTTCCAAGGGTATTCATAGGGAAAATATCATGTAGTATTTCATCCATAATTTCACACACAAAACTAAGAGGTAGAACTACATCAGCCCAAGGTCCACTTGGACTATGTAGGAAACAATTAGTTATACATGGATTTTTGAGGCCAACTCAAATACTCCTATTACCTTATATTCCCCATTTTCTATTTGATATTATTTTGTGTGCTTGTTTAGGATTTGGGTTTTTATTTTTTATGTTTTCTTCATGTTAAGTTAATCCCTTCATAGAAATAAGATAAGTATACATAGGGATGAACTAGTCTAAACTTTTAGATTGGTCGCACCATCAACATAGAGAAATCTCTAGTAGAGGATAATCACACACTATGACCCTTTCCAATTAATGTACATATGTCCATGTTTATCTTTATATCCTATTTTTTGGAATAATGTAATCAAAGGATCATTATATTCTATTTATTACCTAAAAATAACCTGTATATTCAATGAATCAGTTAGAGTAAGCTAAGTATACTCTTACCCTTGATTTTATTTGTTATAACTCATTATAATTTTTTGGAATTTAATTTTACATAATTTATTATATATTGTTACACATATATTTTATATTATTTATTTCTATTCAAATTGCTTGACTGAATTCAAATAGAGTAAACATTTTGGTGAATTTGCATATTGTTAAAACCCTAACTCCTCACTAGGGGATTTTCTATATTTTTTTGGGTCAAATTAGGTATGTTTTTTAAACCTAAAATAGTTTTTAATTTTTCATACATAAATATATAAAACCCTATTTTTCTCAAATAAATATCATATATATATTTTTTATAAATACCAATTTAATATTTTAAATAAATTTTTACATAATTGACAATCAATAAATATAATCTAAAATTAATTTATAGGTTCATTTTATTTAATATTTTTATATAAAAACCTAGCCATATTTTATAAACATTTAATATTTTTCTTGTAAATTTTTATTTTCTGCTTTGCAAGATCTAAGATTTTGTCACAAATCATTTGAAATCACTGTAATTTATTTGGCTCACAACTGCTTCAAAACAACTCAAACTGAAAAAATACCAGAGGTTTTTTGAATGTATATTTAATTAAAAACATATTTTCTATTTTTAAAAAAATCATATTTGTTTCTAAAAGTAGTAATTTAATATTTCTAGTAACTACTAACATAACTCCAAATCGGTAAATCTATTCTAAAATTAATTGTTGGGTTATTATATTATTTACATTTTTTATACAAAAATATATTTATGTTTTTTAAAATAATTTTTAAATATGTTGAAATTCATAATTATTTTTTTATGCAATAGAAAAAAACTTTCTTCTCTACTTGAGTTTTCTGTGGTCTAGGGGTTCAGTTAATTTTCTAATTTTAGAAAGTTTATGATTTATATCAACCTCTTTGGATCATCCCTTTAATAACTTTATTTATCCTATCATATATAAACTTATTTATACATTTTTAAAGCCTCATTTTCTAACTTCTTTGGATTATCCCTTAGAATCCACTTCAAATTCTCCTTTGGATTCTCCCTTAGAATCCTCTTTAGTACATCCCTTAGACACTCTTTTAGATTTATCTCTTGATTCTTATTTAGCCACATCCATATATTTGTCCATGGGTTATAATATAGAACCCTCCTTTTTTACACCCATTGATTCCTCTATGGAAACTTATTTTATTTTTTCTATAGATTCCTTGGGTTCTCTCATATAACCCTCTTTGGTTACATCTCTAGAATATTCTTTTAAATCTTCTTTGCTCACAATCATTGACTCCCCATTAGATTATCCTATACAAAAATCTTTAGTTGAACCCATAATTCCATTTATATATTTAAATTCATTATCCATTATGGATATAACCCTAGATCATCCTCATCTTTCTTCCTCACTTCCTTATCTAGAATCCATTTTAGATCACAAGGAACCTCTAAATCCTAATTATCTCCAGTATCTTAGGTTTCCATTGACACTTAATAAGGAGGAACATTATATTTACATGCCTAAATTATCTCACCTATTTTATAGATCCCTATATTACTTACATTCTTATAAAACCATTCCCATAGCCTATGTGTTTCAAAGGATGAAGTTCATCATGAAAAAACTCCTCTTCCCCCTTGTCATAATGATCAATATAATCTTATTAGTGATGAGACCACTTCTTATGTACCTAATATAGCTATAATTACTACATGTCTTATCTCTCTTATTATAATCTTATCACCCATAGTGGAAACCAAGAGAATTTATCCTCCTCTTATTAGCCATGATCAAAGTCACCACTATAGTTACTATGATGAGGATTGTTATGATGATGAATATGTTTATAGTGATGATGAGATTACCCCTCATTACCCTAATTTAGATACTTCTCCACCTTCCTTTTCTAATGATGATAAAACACATACTTTTAATTCTCTTCATACCTTCCAAAATTAGGCATGTGACCAATAAGACACCAATACTTCCCATGTAACATATCTTATTTTACCTCTTCACACTAACTCAGTATTAAAAACTTATGCATCTCCAACACTAAACAATTATTTAGAAGAGGTCCTTCCTAGGAATACTTCTCACATTCAAAATAGTTTATATATGGATAAAATTAACAATGCCATTCAACCCTTAAATGATCCTCTTCAAAATATTAATATCTCTTCTTTAGGGATCATTTACCTAATGCATGTTTTAAGGTATTTACAATAACAAGTACACCATTTATATTTATAAAATAAATCATATCACATGGGTTGATTCTAATGCCATAGTTGGTAATCCTATTGTGTGTAATATTTTATATTCAACTTTACCTATTGACTTCCAAACTCCCGTATTTACATATTTTTTGGAAATGGTGACCCTTAATTTCACCTCAAATCCTTTTATGAGTATATGAGTGGGTATAATGGTAGCCAATTTTTGTTACAATTATTCCCTAAAAACTTAATAGGTTGTGCACTTTTTTGGTTTGAGTCCATTCTTAATGAATCTTTATCCACTTATCTTGTGTTAGAAGAATTATATTTAATTCAATATATTCATAATAACATACATAAAGTTACTTATGAAAATATACCCTCTTTGCACTAAGGTTAAAATCAACAAGTTTATGACCATATATTAAGATTTAAAACTACTATATATCAATTAATTTACCAACCAATAGATATAGAAGTACAATACATCTTTTATCAAGGTATTGTTTATCAATTAAAATAGAAGCTACTTTATAAAACTTGTGAATCATTTATATCTATTTATTTTTGGTTCCTTAGCATTAGAAGAATAATTAGCTCTTGTTTCCATTTATAATCATATGGATGGGGACATAGAATTTAATTATTTCAATATAATACCCAATCAATACCAAATTATCAAAAAACAAACTTTAATTAAAACTCACACTTATTATATGCATAATGTTGAATATGTTGATATCTTTTTTGGCATGGCTCACAAACAATAAGCATGGTGTGTATGAACCCAACCTCTCCTAAAAAGGAAAATGAAATGCTTCTCCCAAGGTTTCTTTTACTAGGTCATAACATACTAGATACCTTAGCAATCGGTGTGTTTATTATTCTAGTTAAGGGGTCTTTGTTGGATTTATAATATTTTTAGATAAATGGAAAATGATGTAGGTCTTGTGGTTTGTTTCCCATGAAATCATCACAAGTGTATTTAGCATGAAAACATAGCTGATTTAAAACATGTATATCATAGTTATAGATTCAATAATGCATGAACATTGATAAATAATGGTTTATAATCAAAATGAAACTCATGAGCATAGATTAAATTCAAGTTTAACCTACCTAATATAAAAATATATAAAAAGAGAAAAAGAGGGTTAAAGAGAAATTAAAATGAGCTTGATTTGTAGAGGAAACATATTTGATTCTATTGAGTAGACGAGTCCCTTGAAAAACTAATCTTTGTATGTCACAACTGGGGAGAAAGAGGTTGCAAGACTTTAAGGATATATTTATCTATGTAGAGAGAGGTAAATAGAGCCATATTATAAATAAGTAGGTAATGGATATCAATTCACAAATCTTTCATATGAAAGACATGAAGCATAAATTTGGGATTCATCAAATACTTAGACAAATTACATAAATGTGTCCAAATAGCCTTAGCTCATGTAAAATGAAATAAAATTAACTAAGAAAGAAAGAAAATTCATAAAATGTTGTTTGTCCCTCTATTCTATCTTTTAATTCTAAATTTACTTGCGTTCCCTGCTATTACAAAGCCATTAAGCTAGTTAAATAGAACATTTTAGATATGTTGACCAAAAGTGGGGTCCCTCCAAAAGTGGTTACAAGTATTCAATATGATTCATCCATAAAGGAGGAGTAATTTCAAGGAATAAAGGTATATCCCAACACTATAGGTTTAAAATATTAATTATGGTAGCTAGTTGTTACAGACGCATTATTAACTAGTGCCCTCCCCTCTTGTTTGAGCTAGTAGCAAAAACAATTATGTCACAAAAAAGTGAACAAGTATTAGTTATTACATTTATGCTAGTTGAGCCTTATATCATTGTGAATAGGGTGGAATAAGATTTGTAACACTATAAATGGAATGCAAAATTGGGTAGTGGTTTGAAATTTATAGCTGAAAAACCATTTAGCACTTTGCTTCTGCATGAACTACTTTACATTTATAATTATTCCATGTATTTTGGCACTTGTTTTAGTATGAATTAAGTGGGGATGGTGGGTTTTGTACTTTATCTAATTAGTCCTTATCCAAGTGGGTTTATCTTATATTTTGCATCTAATCCACTATGAGATCATTGATGTTAGCTTCCTAATTCTACTAATGACTAAAAAAATAAATCCTTTTTCCCCCAAATTTCATGCCTCACTTTTGTGCCCCAATTTTATGCTAGAATTTTTTTTGTGCCCAACTTTTGTGCCAAGATTTCTTACCATAATGTCATGTCACACCCAAAATTCATTCCTCACTTTTATGTCATGCCCAACTTTTATGCCAGACTTTGGTATCATGCCCAAATTTTGTGTCCAACTTTCATGCCCATCTTTTGTGCAAGCAAAATGGATGTCAATAACTCACTTTCAAACTAAGTGTTATATGAAAAATTTTATGGCATAGAGGTGGTTGAAACAATGGGATCAGTTTAAAGACTTGAAAATGAATGTGTCATCATGACCACACAGATGATAAAATAACCAATCACATAAATTCAAGGTAGGATCCGACTGGACCGTAACAAGTGAGACTAGGATCAAAGCAAAATAAGGTATCTTGATTTTAGTATAAATTAAGGCATGTTGTGTGAGAAATAAAAAATGGTGACTCTATTATAAAATACTCTTGATTATTTTTAAATTAAATAACATGTTTATGGACCCAAAATCTTTGGTTGATATTATGTGTGAAATGTGAACATATCGAGAGAGGACAAGATAGGAACAACTAAAAGACCAAATCTAACATTCTCATTAACTAGGTGTGTGAAAATGAGTTAAAAAATTTAGATCATATTTTATGATTATATATCACCTCAGTATTATACACTTAGAAAAATTGGACCTTGGCTATTCCTCTTAGTTCTTTACCTTTTTTGCTTATGCAAGTTTCACATCTGCTCTATCTTTGTGCTCTTTGGCCTATATTTCTTAGTTTGAATAGTCATGGGTTGATGATCCAAGTATTATATCTTGCATATAATGCTTAAAATGTATTATCTTCTATCTCTATAAGTTTTAAACTTGTAATTTCTCTCTTGCTTCTTGGACACTAATGTCTAGGACAAATAATAACATTGATGTTAATGTCTTATCCTTATGCAAATGTCCAGTGCCCTACAGTCATCCAACTTGTAGAATAAATGTATCCTAATGGCTAGCTTAAGTTATTTAACATGATTTATTACTTGAAAGGGATGATATAAATGCAATCTCAACCCTCATTCATTCCTCACCTAGATAACACCTAGCAACACCTAAAAAAAACCAAAGAGACCAAAGGTAATTTATCAAAAGCACTCTAATAAGCATTAAAATGATCAAAGGTTATTTATTTACATACTATTCATAGGTAATACACATCTATAGGTATAAATTACTAAAAGAGCATCACAAGATCTTGATTTTCCAAGTTATAATCAAGGTCATTATTATACTTGATTTGCACATATATTATGATTCACACACAAGCAACACATAGTTAAGAACTACATGAGTCTGAGGCCCTATTCTAGAGTATTGGATGTTTAGGTAGTGTCCTTTGATAATGAGGTCATTAGGGTCAGCTTGACATTATGTGTTCAATAATCCATTTTCCCCCATGGTGACATCAAATATGGAAAGCTAGGGTTTTGACATTTCATAAGGAGTGACTACCCATGACCCAGATCTAAATGCACTTGAGTGAAGGTGAAGAAAAACCTAGAAGCATATAGGTGGTTGCATCTTATTTTAGTATATATTTTATATAAGACACTAGCATTGAAACCATATAGTAGTGTCAATACAACCATCCAAGGATGAAGTTACTATCCAAAGGGCCAAAGGTGTGAAATATATAATCAAACAATTATTCTAGAATCTCCTTCCCACCTAATTTTAGTCTATTCTAGATCCAAGATTGCATTATAATTAGAATAAGCTAAGTAATTTATTTCTTGTCATATATATATATTTATCATAGTTATACTTTTCATATTTAGACTATCTCAGCATAATAAATTCACTGTATGCTTATATATGAATTTAGCATCTAATTGTCCTAATATAGATATTATTATCACCCTTGTGTTATTTCATTTATATATACCCCTTCAATCATCTAGATAACTCTAATATAGATCCATTTTAGGGTTAAATAATTACCACTTCTTATAACTTCTAAGGACTAAGATCCCACTTAAGGCATTGATCTACTATTGGTTGAGTGTTTATATCCATAGTAGAGGTTAAGTGAATCTCCTAAGAATTGATTTTTATTCCAAATTGATTTTATTTTTGTTTCTCTTTTCTATTTATTTAATAGTTTTACTATCTAAATTTTGGGTTGGGGATCATCATGGAAATTGAAAGGCAAACCTATAGTTTTATACCTTAGAAATTAAATGTAATAGGTTCATCCAAGTAAACCCATAAACCATTAAGATGTGATTTTTTGTGCATGGTTTCAAGAGAATATTTTAATTGAATATATAGTTTACCCAAAATCAACCCATATTGTATAAATTTAGAACACACATAATATCTTAATATTTCAAAACTAAATCATAAATATAATATAACATTACAAACTAATCAGAGTATTTATGCACTAGAATGTCATTCATGCTACCTCTGTATATATCTTTCTTCTTCCTTATTTCTCTTTTCTATTTATTTCTTAGTTATACTATCTCAATTATGGGTTGGAAACCATCATGGAAATCAAAAGGAAAAATTATATTATTTTTACCCTAGATCTTAAATGCAACAAGTTCATCCAAGCAAATCCATAAACCATTAAGATGTGATTTTTTGTGCATGGTTTCAAATAATTGAATAAATAGTTTTCCTAAACTTAACCCAACTTACAAATTTAGAACACAGACAATATATTAATATTTCAAAAACAATTTAGAAATAGAATATAACATTGTAAACTTATCAGAGTATTTAAGCACTAGAATGCCATTCATGCTACCTATATACATACCTTCCTTATTTCTTCTTTTCACCAACAAAGGAACCTACATGGAAAAATAAATAGGATATACCAAAAAGATAAACTAATGAGGTTAGACTGACAATAAAAATCAAGAAAAGTAGGAAAAGAAATCTAAACTAACAAAAGTAAGAAATAAAATAAGAGAGAAAGAGAGAAATCGTTTATAAGAACTACCAAGCCAATTCAATCTTGTAATTAGTGTTTAAGTAACTATCTATTGATAGGCAATGGGACATCCTCACTAGTTAGACACCTTAGGAAAAAAATCATTCTCTCCAAAGATTTTATATATTTGGTAGGGACCCAACCAGAAAGCATCAAACTTACCATGTTGTCCTTTTTTATTGTGAGCCTTGTCCCAAATGACTAAACTAGAGATATGAAAGGTTTTCCCTTTAGCTCATTTATTAAATATATAATTAATGACTCGACATTTAATAAAATGTAGTAGGGTTGTATCACATTTTTATTCTAGTTATATTAGGTTCAAGATTCAAACTTTAATTTTTCATCAGTGTCCAATTAATCTTTGATGAACTATAATATGTGGATTCTTAAGTTCACAAAAAATATTAGTTCTTGGATATGAACAAGATAATATAGTGACATGCCTAGGGATAATTTAACTCTAGTCCTATAAGATGACAATGAAAATTTCAACACATTTGCCAGCCCCTAGGGTAATTTTTGAAGAATATCTTAATTACATGTAGAAAGTTCTTATTTATTGATTCAGCTACCCCATTACCTTATGGGTAATAATTAGATTAGAAATTGAGGATTACCTAAATTTTTTAGGCCCATTAAATAAATTGGAGAGAGGAGAAAGTGGGAAAATAATAACATACTAAAGTGAAAGGCATCCTAAACATGGTGACAATTTATTCCTCAAGGAAATTGATTACCACATTATTTGTGTAATTATTGAATGTTTGAGCTTTGGTCCAATGGGTACAATAATTAGTAACCATAAGAATGAACTCGTGTCATATGGAGGAGTTAGAATTGATAGAAATAATAAATTCCAAACCCTATTTTATGAATTGACAGACCTCAATAAATGGTTGTAATGGCATGGTATTGGGGTATGATATTTGTGCACAACAACTTGACAAGTATGGTATCTCTAGATGTGGGCATAAGCATGAATAAAAAATGTAACCAATAATAACCTAATATAAGTATTTGATGGGATATAACACTACCATAATTGTGACTAATTTTATATTTCCTATGGAAATCACTGAGCACTTCATCCACTTCTTTATTTTAGGCATCTAAAATATATGCCTTCATGATTCCTTCCATGTAATATACCTAATTTAATCATGAAGCTATTGATTTTTAGGCATAATGATCTTCTATGAGTGTATTTCAAGTGACTTGGGCTCTTTTTTTTAGTAATTAATAGACCACATATTGGTACTAATCATCATTTGTGATATCCTACATTGTATACTACTAGCAAATGATTTATGGGTCTACTTCAACCATTACTCTATAGAGTCATTGACCTCTCACTATATTTATTAACTATAGTTCTAGGTCAAAATCTTGGATAATGTTCATCCAATTTACACGTAGTTCACCTAACTCATTTTGAATCAACATAGATTTTACAGTTAGGTCAATTACAATGACAAAAAAATTATTATGTAAGATATAATGCCTGAACTTCTTGACTATTTTGATGAGGGAAAAAACTTGTTTATCAAACATTAAATATCTTAGTTCAACATTTCAAAGTGGATAACTCATGAAGGATATACGTCTCTCATCTCTATCTTATTTTATTTGTATTAGGACAAAAGTAATAGAGTGTTCTAAAGTGAATGCCTAGATGTAGAAGGGTTGCATACAATCAGGATTGATAAGTAACAAAGTGTTTAAAGTTGAAGTCTTGATTTCAAAAAAAAATATTTTGTGATTTAGTGGTCCATTTAATCTTCACATCCTTCTTTAACATGTTATTTAGTGGTCAAACCATATATGTAAATCCTAAGATGAAATTTCTCATGAAGTTAATATTTCTACTACTAGGCAATGGGATTTTTTGGAATTATCTCCACTCTATCTGGGTCTATGGATATACCTCATTTAGAGATGATGTGACCCAATAATTTTCCCTCTATCACCCTTAATATACACTTATTTTGATTTAGGGAGACTCCATGGTCTATGTACCTCTATAATACCACTCTTAAATATTTCACTTGGTCTTCCCAGTTGTCATAAAATATAGTTAGATATTTCCTGTAGATGATAATGCATTTACCGATCAGATCTTTGAATGCAATGTCTATGGCATGTTAGAAAGTAGCACCTATATTAATTAGGCTAAATGACATCCTCTTTCATGTGAATGTACACCATTTTTTTGTGAATGTTTTCATTATTTAGTCTTCATATTTTACCATTACTAATTGTATCTTGAATACCCATCAAGAAATGACATCATTTGAGAGCCATTCACTTTTTACAATACTTCATCTAGTGAAGGTAATGGGTCATTATCATTTTTTGAGGCTTCATTCAAGTTGAGAAAGTACACATAGAGTCATATCTCTATATTATTATTTTGAACTTTCACCAAATTATCCAACGATGTGGAGTGATTGATAGGAAAGATGAACCTTGTTGACAATTTTTTTTGAACTTCCTTGAATATCAAAGGCTCTAGAAACAAATTCACTAGTTTTTGCCTATGATGGAATGGTTTGACCCCTGGTTTAAAGAGGATAATATGTGTGAGAATAGATGTGTTGAAAACTTCTAATTCTTCATAACTCCATGTTATAACATTATTGAAGTATTTTATGGATTGTACAAAAAAAATTCATTATAGGTACACGTTATGCCTAAAAGCACATTTTAAAATCATTAGCATTGTCTAGATTGCAATGCTAGTGTAGCATACCTTTCATGGGGTTTTTTTTCCTTTTCACCTTGATAGTCCATGTCAAACAAACTTTGAATCAAAACCATGCCCTTTGGTATACCATTGGTTTTTAAATTGATCTCCCCTTCCTCATCTTGTTCAAATTATTCTTTGTCATCTTGATCAGTAATTTGAGCTTCAAACAAATCCATGTTTATGATGAAGTTGATGATATGTTGATCATAGTTTAAAACTTGAATTTTTTTGATAATATTAAGAACATAAGGAATGGATACTAACTCCACTGATAATCTCCTTAACTTGGATTCAATAATTAGATCAAGATTGCTCACAAATGTTTTTAATTATATAAGGTGGCAAACTAGGGGCTAAACCCTTACAGAAGCAAAGGAACCACGAAGGTAATCAACATAAATGATGCCTTACAATAGGAACAACATGATTAGTGTACCAATAGACACAACAAACTAAAATAAAACAAGAACAAGAAAGAATGAGAGACAGAGAAATCTCTTCTTACATAAACATAGATTTGATGAGGTCATTCAATTTCTTAGTGTTCTCTGCATTGACAGAAGAAGCAGTATTACCCAAGTCCTATAGCATAGACATGTTCAAGAGAATAGAATTTTAGAGCCCAGTGGTAAATTTATACTCTAGTTTCTGGATGCAACCCTTTTAGGTAGTGATTTTAGCTTTCAAACCAATCTCAATTTCAGTTTCCTCATCAGCTTCCTCCACATACATCTTTCCCTCTTTTTTAGCATTTTCCATAATGTTAGCAACATCCTCTATAGTAGCCTCAAATTCTCTTGTCTCTTACTTACCTTCAATATCCTCAAAGATTTCCTAAACTTCCAATTCCTTATTCTTCTCCTCTTGGGTGGATTCCTTTGAGGCACTCTCTGAGTAGTCAATAAGCCTAGCCTTGGGAGTGGGTTTGCTAACAATCCACCTTGATCGTCAAACTCCTGAGTAGAGGCCCTCCTTACTAACCTTAGTGGACAGATGGGATTTACTACCTTGACCCCCAGTGGTCATATAAGGATTTTTAGGGGTCCCCATAGTGGTCACCCCAATACCCTCTTCACCAACATAAAACTTCCTCTTCTTGCCCTTCGTACTCACAAAGGAGCCAGGGGTGTCTATGAGGGTCTCCTCAGGAGTTGAAAAGGAAACTTCTTTAGTCTTGGTAGAGATAGGGGAAGGATAGGGCTCTTCGATAGCATCACCAACAAAAGGGTTAGAAGAAATTTCCTCGCTATCAATTCTAATAGTCTTGGATGGCTCAAGGGCATGATGGAAATTATACAAATAGAAAATGAGGCCCTGATGGAGGGGGATCAAATTCATATTAGGTTTTTTTGCCAATTTTGCTCTCACCCTAAGGATAGAATGTTATAGGGAAGAGAGCAAATAAAAGGGAAAATTGATGAGAGCATTATACCTAAAATGATTTAAAAGGGGGAGATGATAATTATAAAACCTAGTGAAATGTCCTTCCAGTGTGAAATACTTCATGAGGATGAAGCACACTCCGTCCCATGGCTCAGGCAATTTGGCTCGATCAAATCCACCTTGGTAAGGAGCAAGTTCTTTGCCTTCTCCTAGAAATAGCTTCTAGATGGAAAGGTCTGTGATTTTTGTTTTCCATTGTAGCTTCATCCCCTACATGTTCATGCCTGTAGCCATAACTATCACCTTTTTAGAAATATCAAAGCTAATTCCTCCAACAGTGACTCGTTAGTTTAGCCAAGACCTCATGAATTATTCAGATAGGTTTTCATCAAACCCATTGAGCCTCTCTAGGTAGGGGCTAATCCCACCCTCTTTGTAATAGTGCTAGACCATTGGATTGTCTTTAAACTCATAACAAGAGACTATTTTTGTTCAAATTCTGTCACCCCCCATTTTGGATTTATAAACCAGACTAGAAGAATTCCCAATTTTTACCTCCATAGTTGAAGTAGCTTCAATCCCTTGCTCTCAAATATGCATAATGATAATGTGATATCACATAATTTAGAGTATCATGCAGAGATGACATTTACTCCTCCCATGCTTAAACATCATTTCTTGGTGATCTCCATAATGAAGTCTGCTTACCTTAAAAAAGTGGTACAATAAATTTGAAATGATTATCAAAAGAGTATAATAGGCCCCAAACTTTGAGATCCACATCGGCACCCTCCAAAGGGACCAACTAATAGAACTATACTTCCAATATGTTTGACTCATCCTTAACAAGTCATTTTCTTTTGGATAAGATCCCTAATATTTAAAGGGATATGATCTATTTGGCACCAACATTGCCAATTTGAAAATTGTTGGCCGAGATTGGCACAGGCATCAGCAACACTATTTCCCTCTCTATAAATATGTGAAATATCAACTCTGGTAAGCTTCTACAGAAGAAATTGAATATCCCTAATGATATCTTTTAACTTAATTCCCCCATTTAATGCTTTGTTAATTACATCAATAACCATTTTAGATTCCCCCTAGATACTCAAATTCCTTAAACCTAGGGATATAGCTAATTTTATCCCCCATAAGAGAGCAGTTGCTTCAACATAGTTATTACTCTGGTAGCATATTCCACCAGCATAGACAATAATCATCCACCCTTTGTCATTTCTTATAATCCCTCCCCCACTAGCTTTACCATTAGACTTGGAGGCCCCATCAAAGTTAAGTTTCATCCAGTTAGTCTTTGGGGGATTCCATTTAGTATTAAGTCTTTATAAAATTTTGGAATTATTATGAGCAAGAATATGATTTAGTACCTTCCATTTAGCCACAATTTGTTCTTATTCTTGAGTTAGGGGCTTCTCTGTAGTATGAATATGAGCAATGGTGACACTTTCCAAAAGAGTCATAACAAAAGAATGAAACACCGTAGAGGTATTTCTAGCAGTATCCTTGAAAATTTTGTGGTTGCACTCTTTCCATAAAATCCAACTCAAATAGGGTAGAGTTTGATTCCATAATTCCATGAGCCAGGGATGAGAAAAGGTAGGATTCCAGCTAATAATGACTTCCTTAAGGTCAGAGTTACAGACCCACTCAATACCAAAATTATTTAGGATTATATCCCAAAGTTCTCAAGAAAAATCATAGTGTATGAAAAGGTGAGAAACTATTTCCTCTTTTAAATAACACAAATAACATCTATTGACCAGGGTAAATTCTCTCTTCTGAAGGTTATCTTGGGTTAAGATTTTGTTATGAGCAGAAGCCCATGAAAACATTTTGATTTTTGGTATAAGTTTATAATTCCAAACTTTTTTCCATATCTCTTTATTCTAAGCCTCAAGAATCAACAATTGATAAGTAGACTTGACAGAGAACCATCCATTCTTATCTGGCCACCATTACTATTCATCTTCTCATAAGAAGAGAGGGATTATGATCCCTTGAATCAACTGTTGAATATCTAGAACTCTAGGGAAGAGCTTAGGCCGATGAGCACAACAATCTGATAGATTTTTCCAACTCCTTATGCCATTGTTATTATCCATGTAATCACTGACTTTATCTTCAAAAAATTGAGTAGCAATGTCAGCAATTTCTCTATAGTTTCCTTGTGTGATAAGAGCCTTATCCTTTACCCAAATGTCATTCTAGAATTTAATATGCTAGTCATTTCCCAATTTCCATCTAATTCCTTGCTTAGGAAGGCTTCTACTTTTTAGCATTTTATTCCATATCACAGATCCCTGGGGTAACCCTACTTATTGAAGAAAGTTGGAACCATTAGTAATATGCCTATATTTACCATAAATTATTTCCCCCCAATCATTATTTTTATGAACAGGTTCCAGTTGATTTTGGAGAGAAGGGCTTTGTTCATGTTCTTGATGGATCTAATATTGAGGTCACCATGTGATTTCGAAAGACACACTTTTTCCTATTTGACCAATACATTCTCTATTTATCTTCCAATCCCATCCATAAGAATTTTCTTTGAATCTATTCCAATTTGTTAGAAAAATATGTAGGTATTTTAAAGAGAGACATGAAGTAGATAGGAATCCCTTGCAGAGAGGCCCGAAGAAGCTATAGTTTGCCTACACTGCTGAGAAGTTTCCCTTTCCAACCAAGAAGTTTCTTCTAAGTTCTTTCCAATATTCCATTCTAAAAACCTGGAGATACCTCTTTGACCATGAGGAGAAGGCCCAAATAGGTAGTAGGTAGAACAGCTTCAGCACAGTCTAGGATGTCAATGATTTTTTGTCTAAGGTCATCAAGAGTATTAAAGAAGTACACATTGCTTTTTCAAAGATTTATGCTTTGCCCAAAATATATGGCATAGTTATTTAAAATATTCTTCCATCTCCTAGCTTTAATCACCGAGGAAGTGCCAAAAAGAATGGTATCATCCACAAGCTGTTGCACCACCATAAGGGGAAGGGAAGAAGTAGGTTTAATGCCCACTAAATGTTTAGAGAATATATTGGCTTGTATGTATCTCACCAGTGCCTCCACCATTATGATTAATAAGTAAGCGGAGAGAGGGTTCCCCTAGCGGATTCCTCTTGAAAAAGAGAAGAAACCTCTAGGGACCCCATTGACTAGAACTAAAAATTTAGTATAAGAGATAGTGTTCCATATCAAGTGAGACATTTTATCATTAAACCCAAATTTCTTGATGACTTGAAATAGAAAAGTCCATGAGACCCTATCATATGCTTTAGAAATGTCTAGCTTAAGAGACATACCAGGGATTCTGCTCTTGTCCATGGAATGAATAGTCTCATGAGTTGAGATCATAGCATCAAGAATTTGCCAACCTGAGACAAAGCCTTTTTGAGTAGGGGAAATAATTTTGTCTAAAAAAGGTTGGATTCTCATAACTAGCACTTTAGTGCAGAGCTTATAAACAATGTTACACAGACTAATAGGTATAAAATCTGTAAGGTGTGTGGGCTATGACTTTTTAGGAACAAGTACTATAAAATTATTATTAGCTTGTTTCAAAAGTTTACCTGATTTGAAGAAGTTATAGATAGCAACAGTAAGATCCATTCCCACTATATCCCAATATTCTTGGAAGAATATAGGAGGGAAGCCATCAAGACTTGAGACTTTGAAAGAACCCATAGAGAATAAAATAGCATGGACTTCCTCCTCAGATATAGGCCTTAACATCTCTAGGTTGTCTTCCTCATTTATCAAATAGGGGATTTTATCAATGAATTAATTAATAGTTCCATCATTCCCATCATCATTAGTTTGTTCAGTGAGCAAATTCTGAAAGAATATCTTGGCTTGTTCCCCTATCTCATTATCTTCAGTTATAATGTTGCCATTATCCAAACATAGATTTTTTATGGAGTTATCCTTCTTATGTTTCATGGCTAAGAGATGAAAGAAGGCCATGTTCATGTTCCCCTCTTTGAGCCACTGAACTCTAGATTTCTATTTCCAAAAAACCTCTTCTTTATCTATAAGATTCTTCCAATAAAAAATTAGGACATTCTTTTATTTAGAAGTGTCTTCTGAATCATCTCCTTGATCCATCCGCTACTAGATATCTATAAGTTTTTTGGATATATTTTTCTTTTGATGAAAGACCTGACCAAAGCTATATCTATTCAATCCATAAACTTCATGTTTGATATGCTAAAGTTTTTTGACTAATCTAAACATAGGAGTTCCCTGGATAGGAATTTTCCACCATTGGGCCACCAATTGTCTGAAGTCTTTATGTTTGATCCACAAAGCTTCAAAATGGAAGAGGAAAGGACCACATTGTCCCTGATCTTTCCAACTGAGGAAGATTGGGAAATGATCAGACATGGTTCTAGGAAAAGCTTGCAAGTGCATATTATGATAATCATTTCAGTTACTAGAAATAATAAATCTATCTAACTTAACTTAGATCATTTGGTCTCCTCTTGTTCTATTAGACCAGGTGAAATTTTGATTTTGTAATTCAATATCCAACAATCCCTAATCATTTATAAATTCAACAAAGCCAAACATACTATCCGAGTAATCAATAATCCCACCCTATTTTTTAGAAGGGTATAATGGAGTGTTAAAGTCTCCAGCCAACATCCATCTAGTGTGTTGGGTGTTAGTCTTGAAGCTACTCAAATCTATCCATAAATTTTGCCTCAATGCTTTGTTATTCGGGCCATAGACATTGATCAACGACCAATTCAAGGAGGACAAACAACAGTTAATAATAAAAAAAGTTTATTATAAGCAATAAGAGATCCCTAAATTTTATCACTATTCCACATAGTTACAATCCCACCTAAAGCCCCTTCAGCTAGACTAATGCAAAAAGTAGCCTTAGGCCATATGTAGTCATCTATTTCCTTGAAACTCTCCTCATTCATCTTGACCTCTTGGAGTAATAAAATATCTAATTTATTATCTAGAATGTAGTTTTTAACCTCAAACTATTTGGAAGGACTTTTAAAGCCCCTCAAGTTCCAAGATAAAATTCTCATTTAGAGGATTTGAGGGAATGGGTCTCTAGTGTTTTCTATTTACCACTGGCAATCTCTCGTTGTCTTGTTTCTCTTAGGGTTGGTCTCCCTTGTTTGGGATTGGTGCTAACATCTACATATTTTTTACCCTTATGATCCTTTTTCTTTAGGGTAACCCATTCTTCCTATTCATTGCTATTGCCATTTTGTCCTATTTCACCTATTACCAAATAATTGCTTGATTAGTTACTTGCTTCCAGAGCATGGAAAATATCTGTGTTTGAATGTAAGGCTATTTCTCCCTTAGTATCTACTATTTTTGGAGGTAGTTCCACCTGAACATCTATTAACACTTTGCCTTCTGAATCATCCCCATCTATTGGTTGGGCACATATTTCTCCTTCCTCAGACATATTGGTCTATTGATCCAAAGAGTTAACTATGTCTATTATAACCTTTTGACTATCACTATCCAAGACCTTGTTATTCTCCTCTAGGATAGCTTTTTCCTCATTAATAGAGACCTCCTCCTAACCAACCTTTTCCTTAACCTTTTCAATATTATCAAGGTTTTTTGCATTACCCCCCATTCCTTGATTGCCAAAGTTTTTGGATTTGTGATACTGATCCTCACCTTCAATCGGTGAATCATATTTCCTTCCCATTTATTTTGCCTTACATTAGGTCATTATATGTCCCTTTTTTATACATATTTGACAGAAAGTGGTAGCATTTTCATATATGATCGGCTGAGTCCAAGTCCCATATTTAGATTTTAACTCTATAGATGTGGGAAGGGTCTGATTAATCTCTACATTGACACACAATTGAGCATACACACATCTAGATTGTGTTTTGGTGGTATGATCTACAGTGACGTATTGGCCAATAGAGTTGCCAATAGCCATAGATATTTTTTCATCCCAAAATTCCAATGGGAACCCTGGCAATCTTACCCAAACATGACCAGACTTGCTGAGGTATGAGTTGGGGTCGAATCCCGATTTCCATGAGCACAAGGCAAGTGAATGTGGACCATACAGCCATGGTCTTCTAGCAAGAATAGCTATCATATCCTCCTTATTCATAAATCTAAATAGGAATAAGCCTCTTTCCATAGTAGTGATCAAGACACTACCTTTAATTCTCCACTAAGACATCACCCATTTCTTAACCATCTCAATATTAGGACAGAAGGAGAAAAACTTACCTGCCAATGTAAAGTTCATGGTCACCATGATTTCCTCAACTAGGTCATCCAGGATAGTCAAGGCCATGCCCTCAGTGGAATCATTTTTGACAGGAAGGCTTGACATGTTTTTAGTGGAACATGTCTTTTCACCTATTAACGCTTTCTTCCATCCATTGGAGGGAATGTCCTCTATCAGATTCAGGTCCCTAGAGGCACTGCCAAAGGTAGTAGCCTCCATTGGATCTGTAAGCACTTCGGTTACACTCAAAGGGCCGTACAAGGTGGGAAAAAACTAATTTTCAAAATTTTCCAAGCATCCAAAATACTTAGGTGCTTGTTATTAAATGATTGGTCACAAATTTTTCCAATGCATCTATCATATAGTTCTTCCTATGGGGTATATTTTGAATATCAAATGCATCAATATATTTTATTAAATTCCATAGTTAAATATAATATTTAGATAGAAACTTATCATTACAAGCATATTGTATTATAAATTTCTTGACCACTAGTTCTAAATCACTAATAAATTTGATATTCTTGATTTTATTATTGAGGGCAAATCAAAGACCTTAAACTAATGCCTCATGATTTCCCTCATGGATTTATGAGTTCAACCTTGACACCACACCAACTATTAGACTTAATCCATTAAAATTTAGGGTCTATAAGTGATATTCAATTATGTACTTCTAACTCTGATAGGTAAGTGATGTGGTGATGTTGACCTCTTATTGAACCCCTAGTGTCCATCCACTTTATTCTTTAGCTAAAAATGACCTTTTGGTTTGGTCAGTGATGGAAAATGACATGTTGGGCCACTTAAAATGGTAGTATTTTTAGCCTAATGGATTTTAAACTCATTTTTTTCACTTGGACCACCATGCTAGAACTTGATGATTTCTATTTTAGGCATACCCAACATTGACAAGAGTTGTTGACAACCATGTTCTGCATTTGAATCCGCTTATTTCATGATTCCATGTATAAGGGAAACACTAATCAATGAAGTTATTTTAGGTGCTTAGAGAAAATCCTCTTCATTTAGGCATTATATTTATTTAATACCAATTTATGGTGTACAAATAACATGTTAATAGTTATATTCTCATGCAATTTTACTTCTTTTTCAAGTGTGTAAACCCATGGATCATACTCTTTATACATGATCTCATTCATCCTATTATATTCAGTGATCATATGAGTCATTTTTGGCTCTTTTTAAATTTAGATTTGATTAGGTATGCCATGCCATAAAAGCCACATATGATATAAATCAGTCAACATGTATCTGTTTAATGTTCTTGACCAATCTCTATTGAGAAGCATACCATATGGGTTTTGGATATCCACTACCTAAATATTAATAAATTATTGCACTCTTAGATTAGAAGCCAACTGCATATGAATGTGGTTAAGTTAACCAACCACCTTAAACTTTGAATTGTATAATTGAACAACCTTTATGTTTGACTTCTTAGGAGTCAAACCTAATTTCTAGCAAATTGCATACAACATCACATTGTCAGAAGCCCTGAAATCCACCAAACAATTGTGTAAGTTTTTACCAAAAATATAGATTATTAGGATAAAAAGAGGTGTTTCAATTCTTTATTTGTATATCAAAACATAAGCATTGGTTGTTCCATTGGATTTTTTTTCTTTAGGAGTGGATACTTATTTTATTAACAAGTCTTTTTTATTAGAAATTTAGAATAAATAAAACATTGCTATAGTGGCTTTAGTTTTCTTCAAGTCATCTACAATGTTATATCTATATTTTTTTTGTTCCATTAGTTTGTTATTTTTTTGGGGTGTAACATTATTCTTAGGTTGATAAGACATGCTAGTTCCCTTAGGTATAAATAGGTTGTTTCTCAAGTTATCATCTAGTGAAACTTAAGTATTATTTGGACAAGTAGAGGTAGTTAATGGACTTTGAAATTTACTACTTAATTAGTAGTTGTTTACCCTTTAAAACTATTTAAATGCATAGACCTCATTTAATTTGTCTTTAGGATCATTGTCACTTTCGAATGAGAACTCATAAGTTTACAAGACTAGAGTTATACCAGGGCTTTATCTGCCTTGGTTTGAATTGTTATTGTTGACCAAATTTGTCTTTTAGGTCAAATTGGGGAACACCTAGGTAAAAACCTAACCTTTTTGATTTTTTAAGGGTCTAATACATATTTAAAAAGGTGTTTTATAGGTTAATTAATGTTATTTTATGTTATACTAGTCTTGGTCAGTTTTTTTAGTCTTTATATCATTTTTGGTCATTTTGAGGTTAAAAAAGGTGCATTTAATGACTTGTATAGATTTATTAAGTGTGAAGGTTAAAAAATGTGATGTCATACCCCATGTGTCCACATAATTGTTAAGTAATAGAAACCAACTAAAAAATGGTATGTTCATTAGAAAAAGGGTAGTTTTTCTTGAGAAAAGAAGTTTGGCACTTGTATGATTTCTTGGGAAGTGTGACATGTGGTAAAGGATAAAAAATGCCTTTTAAGATACTACATGATTATTTACATGTTTTATTTTCTTTGTAAGTGCCATTTTTGGCCCAAAACCATTCTGCTCCTTTTTCAGTCTTCTTTGCAAGCAGAAGTGATTTTTAGATTTATGCTTGGTATGGACAACTAAAGAGGTTTTAGGAAAAATGATTGTTGGAGGTTATATTAAGCTAATATAAATTCATTTCCATTAAAATATTCTGAATATTGGTGGCCTGTGCTTTATGAACCATCCTTATAAAGCTGACTATACTTTTTTGCTAGTAGTTTCACATGCCCTATAGGTTTCGCTCTATTCTGGTCAAATCCATATGAACCAATTAGTGATGTTGACTAAAAATTATGTTCAATACCTTATAAAATTATCTCCATTCTTATTTTCATGTTTCATAAAGTTTTTATGAGCAAGTTAATCCATGTTGTAGGAAGGTGTTATCACTATGAATTTTTAGTATATTCTACATTATTCTAGAATATTGGTCTCCTTCAGAGTTTTCATGTGAGTTGAATATGGTGTTTCAAAATTATATAGGTCATATGATCATATATTCCCATTTTTTTCCACCATATCATGCTTTTGGAAAATTCCCATCTTGCCTTTCTCCATTCTCAACTCTTTGTCCATTTTCACTTACAGTCACATGTATAAGCTTGTTTATCCATATCCACAGAGTTGTAATCATAATTTATTAGTTATTAAAGGTATAAATAGATTAAGAGATTCCAATTTATATGTTTATGAAATCAGAAGTTTGATCATATGCTCATTCACCATGCCAAACAATCATATGTCTCTTGCTTGGTCTTTTTTATGTGTATGCAAGTGATTTTCACATTGGAGAAGATGTGTTAGAAGTGGTTTTAAGGTATTCTTGGTGGAAATAATGTGTTTGAAGGTTTAAATTTATTTTGTCTCCCCATGTGGCATTTTTTCCATTTTTTTTACTCTATTCTAGACACTTACTGCCTATCACTCCAATCTTGTTGCTTGCCTGCATACAATCTTCACTTATAGAGCTATTACTGACATCAAGCTAAAATATGGGAGATTGAAATAGGTTTAAAATTTATAATATTGATATTGTGTATTATAATTATTTATGAAATCATATGAAGTGTTCACAAATATAGGTACTTTTTAGACTATTCAATCCACTTCATTGCCTGTGGTAAGAAGGCCATCTACAGGTGTGCCATAGAATTTTGATAACTCTTGTATGGAAATTTGAAGCATGAAAAGAGTATTATTTTAGATCCTAGTAGGTTAATTTAAAATTAAAGAAATTTTTGGATTATTTTATGGAAAAATATAAGGTAAACGAAACTCAAAGGGCAAGAGACCAAGTTTAAGGGAAACTTTCTCTAAAATGACAAAATAGAGCTCTAGGGGTTTTTTGTAGACTTATTACAACATGCTTCCAAAGTATTCCAAGGAATATAAAGAGGTGGAACATGTTACCTAAATTATATAAAAGACATATTATAAATATTATAGAAAGATATTAAGTGAAAAGAGGTTGTATGGAGCCTTAAATTTTCCCTAAAACACATTGAAATACTCTGTTAGCATCTATAGGCTTGTGAAGTTGTGAATGGCCTTTTGACACAAAGAAGCAAATTAAGAAAAATTTCATGGTTAAATTATTTTAATTAAATAAAAATGGAATTAAACCCATAATATGGAAGTGATGATCATTATTTTTACTCCCATACACACCAACATTCAGTACAGGTTGCCTAAACACTCATCTACAGGGAGATAGTGATCTAAGCATGAGGTTTTGATGGGGTTTTTAGCCATTAAAAGTGAGTAAAGGTATAATTAAATGATAAATTACGTTTTTAGATTTAAGGTAGGATTTGAAACATCATAACCAATCTCATTTGGATCCACATTCACCTACAGAGGTCAGTTAAGGTAGGTGTCTTAGTCAGAGCAGTGGAGGACTCATTTATGAGTTAAGGTGCATGTTGAAGGATAATAGGAGGATAAAATGATGAATTAAACATATATTTACCTTATACATATCAATTATGAGATTAATAATCTCTAAAAAAATAAAAATAATCTTATATAGACTCCTTATGAATAAATGATAGCCTATAACCACTATGTGGACTGTCTCAGGCTGTGAAAGAGAAAGGGTATAGTTTTGAGAATGGAAAGTGCACAAAGGAGAAAGTGAAGTTAGGGAATGGTGTATAAAAAATTATATTAGGTTTATTACATTTTATTTTATGTCTATCTATACTTGATTACCTATAGGCATCACTCTAAAACATAAAACTTAGTCAAGGAAGTAACACTCAGTTGAAGCTAGGCAATGACAAGGATTAGGGTTAAGGATGATGAAAAATAAATATACAAGGTGTAAAAGTGACTATAGAAAAATATAAAGGATTTTATAAACATTTTTTCATGAAAAAAAAAACTTTCAAGTGTCCCTTCTAGATGTAAAACATATTCTAAAGAAGGTTTCTTTCATGCAGTCAACTACCTTGACTAGTCTGGGTAAAATAAAGTCTAAGATGCAAGCATGGTTGCTAAATGGTTTTTGAGAACTTTTAAAACATAAAGAGTGATATTTAATATCATTTAATACATTAATTTCATGGATAAAAATAGGATAAGATCCCCAAATTAAAAAATTCACAGTCCATTCTTGAAAATCTTGCATAGTCTGCCATAAAAGGAGTTTATTCTGAGTATTAGGAGGATTGGAGGGGGAAATGACCTAGTATAGAGTTGATATTTTTTGGATATTATCCTTGAAATATAATTAATCCTCTTCAATATTTAATTTTATCTAAGGATGCATGGGAGTACCCTCTATTTTGTCTCAGATAGAGGGCACTCCCCTCATGCATGAAACTTATAATCTTTTCAAGATGGTTAAAAGTGAGTAATAAATATACAAGGAGATAATTTAGGAGGATTTTTAAATCTGAGGAAAACCAATTCAAACATGGGAAACCAATATAGAAAGGGTGAAGCTCAATGAAATGGTCTAAACCATAAGAGTTGTAGTCAAGGCTATGAGGAATGGTGAAACCTAGTGCTAGATGAGGAAGTCATCTTCATTTATAGTATTTTATATGAATTATATAATATTTTAAGATGTGTATTGGATTAATAAAGGTGTGTTTGAACTATTATAATGTAAGTAAAACTAGAAGAATTCATCTTGAGCTCTAAGGTGCAATCAAGATTGTTGGGAAAGGTTCAAGCCTAAGGCCAAATGGGAGGTCATTCATCATTATAGCATGAGATGTGACTTAAAAATAACATGATAATGTTTTTAGGATGTATATAGAGGTGTTAAATATTTTTAAGGGTATAAAAAATAAGGGAAAGCCATTCTTGGACCTTGAAACATCTCAGACCTGTACAAATGGTGAAAATAAGCTTGATAGGTCAAATTCAAATGTTCTTATATTTCATGAAGCCTTGCATGGAAGTAAAAGGAGTTAGGAGAGGTTATTATGTTTATTACATGACATGTTTGTGGAATTTTTAAACAAGTTGGATGCCAGGTTTTTATGAACAAACCTTAAGAGGTTAGACAGGTCTAAAACCCTCCAAAACCCTTGCAAGTGACTAGTTTGTGAAAATAGAGATGGATATGAATTACAATGGAATATTTTCACCATTAAACATATTTTAAATTTTATATTATTAATTAGATTTAATCCCCATGCTTTTTTTTTATACAGACTTGTACAAATGGGGTGAGAAATAGGGTATTTTTGACCTTTTTTGTATTGTGTAGGTTCTAAGAGGAGTCTATAGATTCAAACAAATTTGGGAGAAATATAAATAATTTTGATAACTACCCATGTTCATTTAATTCCTAATATTAACCCCTAAGTTACTTAATAGGAACTCTCAACTTAGCCAGTTAAAATTGGCATTTTAGACAAGCTAGTGAGAAGTGGGAAAAATCTAAGGGAAAGTGATTTCAAATTTTCCCTAATGATTCTAAGGCCATGAAGGATATTTAAAATTTTAATATAATCCCTCCAATGTATTTTCATGAGAAAATTATTTCAATTTTGGGGACAAGTGTGCAAGGTGCATGAAATTAGTTTTCTAGACTATAGATGTCAATAGCTCCTTTCCAGGTGATTCTAGATGACCAAGCCTAAAAACAATGCATGAAGAGGCATGTATAATTTCCTTACCCTTCATCCAAATAATTTTATCTGTTCCTAATTAGTTATAAGGTGTTAAAATATGGATAATCATATAATTAGTTTTTATGAGCTAGAATGAGGAGTTTTATGCCACTTTTCATGAAGTTAATGACTTATAGTTACACTTGGACTTATTAACATTGCATGGTTCATCCCATATCCTCTTATAATTTAAAATTAACTCCTTGTATCAGCTTTAAAAGTGTCTTTTTTACCATTGGAATCCTCTCTTCTTCTCTCTCTCTCTCAAGTTCTATAAGAACTTACCATTTTGGCATTGTAATCTATGCTCCACTTGAGTATGGTGAAGCCCTAATCAAATACATACCATTTGATCAATAATAATACTGATTTTAACTCTTTCATTAATTTTAATAATATTTTATATTTTATAATGAATCTTTCGTAGTGAAAACTATGGATTCCTTAGTATGTTGTTTCATTCTTTCACCTATTTGTAGCCTCTTTTTGCAGGGCATGTGAAGTGTTCTAGGAGATGTCCAGGTTTGAGTGAGTTATTATATTTATTATTACCCTCATATGCCTCTTGTCTAGTCCTCATATCCTAAAGCATTCATCCATAACCTCATAATCTAACATTGATGTGAGAAGACATGGATTGAAGAAGTTTATATTTAGTTTGTCCTTTGTTCTCATGTGTAACATGTTATTGGTTGGAAGTCATCATGTTATTTGATGTATCACTTCCATTAAAATAGTTTGATTCCAATCATATCTCTCCATTTTCACCCCCAAATTTTAGGGTACATCAAGGGAGCTAGCCCTATCTAGACAAGCCTAGAGGTGTTACTATTGTGCCACTTGGATGAGGAGTGATTTTTCATCTCCTCAAAGGGTGAAAATACAAGTGATAGTTGTTTTTGGCATGCCTGATGGGAATTTTGGTCCAAGAGGTTGAGATATTTTTGTTGTCTCTCAACAATTAGCCTTTAGAGGCATCTATCAAAGCATCAATGATGACTCTCAAGCAGTCCAAGTTTCCTTTTGAATATTGTTTGTCATATATTTATTTATTTTATTTCTTTCATGAGGTTTTATGGATGATTTTGGTGTTGAGTTTTGTTCTTTACAAGTTGGTGAGACATTACAAGCTTGTGTCATTCCCTATCAACAAGAGCAAGTCCTTAATTAGCCCTTTCATGAAGTATACCATCCCCAATATGGTTATTTTCAGCCCCAATATGATCATATTCAACCTTATCATGGGTTTTATCAATTTCATATCTATCCTCCTCAAACTCTTGCCTCTCCTAGTCAACCTAGCCACTTTTTAACTCCATCCATTTCTACCTTCAAGAAGACTCTTTTGGACTATGAGAGGTACATGTTGGAGCTTGATGCTCTAAGAGTATGTGGAAAATAGGTTCTAGGCATATTATTAATAAGGTGATATATATATATATATATATATATATATATATATATATATATTAGATTTGGTCAAAAGATAATGGGTACCTATTAAGAGAGCCAATTTGCAAAGACTCACAAGTGAGATGCTTGATGTAAGTGGCCTAGTTTCTTTCTTAGAGGATAGGCTAGGAGTTCATGAGAGGCAACCTTATCAAGTATATCAACATTAATATCCACTTACCAAAGTTCCCTATTAGCCATATTTTACCCATAATCATGAGCCTAATCAAAATTACCAAAGCCATCCTTTTCCAAACCAAGTTGAAGAGAGTTGGAAAGACTAGCCTTGTGTTTGAAGAAAAATTTAATAGACAAATAGAGTTGGCCAATAAGAAAATAAAATATTACATCTTAGTAACAAAGGAAGTGGAGTTCAATACCTCATTTCCCTCTCATATTTCATCCCCACCATCTCAAAAAGAGACTTCTAATCCCAACATCCCAATTTGGAGTAAGATAGTGGAGTCATGGGGAAAGAAACAAGAGAAGAGTCTTGATAAATAATGTGGAGTTGAGAAGGAGCTTGATCCTATACAAATCCCTCCCATAATTACTCTATAAAATATTTCTAATCCCAAAATCTTAACCTAGAGTAAGATAGTGGATTCATGGGGAAAGAAAGAAGATAGAAGCATTGTCAAGAAGTGTGAAGTGGAGAATGGGGTCGATCCTTTACAAGTCCCTTCCACCCTTACTCAAGAAGATTCTTGGATTCTATTCCATCCCTCATTTATTCCCCATACTCATGATGATTCCTATGATATTCAAGAAAGACTTTTCCAAGAGAACATAGCCAATCAAATTGAAGAGTTAGAGTTCAAGATGAGATTATTGAGTCAAGGTGTGATGGAAGGTTTCGACCCAAAAGAAGATCCTATTCTTAAACACACCCCATCCACCCTTACTCAAGAGATTACTAAAGCTAAATCATATGTAAGTGAAGTTTTTGTCAAGTGAAAGGAATAAAATCAAGTGGTTTTAGCCTAAGGTCTACCCCCCTTTCCTTAAGAACTTCCAAAACATCCCCTTATATTTCACTCTTAATCTGATTTTAAGTTCTATGTTCCAGCTCCACCAACTAGTTTATCTTGTTCTCACCCTATCACCATTTTAATTGATGTACCTATGGTATGGGAACCTAAATAATAATATCTAGTTGATAAGGAAAGATAATTCTCACTTGAATAAAGCATACCAACTTGGCAGCCTCATTGGGCTAGGTCACATGATTTCAAGATGCCTAATCTTGGCATCACCATGAAAGAAAAAGAAATGGAAGATATTTTAGCCCTTGAATAAGATTTTACATCTGATAAAAAGGTTTTATAAGATCAGCTCCAATATGAACATGAATGTTCTATGGATGGAGAATAATTTCAAATCTTTCCCAAAGAGGTTATAACCCTATAAATCTCTCTTGAGACTAATGTGCAAGATGTTGTTCTTGAGGGTGATCCAATACCTCAGTCTGATTTTTAATCTCCTTTAGATGAATTTTATATTTAAGAACACTATATTTATGACTTAACACATCAATAAGATAAGATTTAAGAGGTAGTGATTCTACAGGATGAAGAAGACAATGATGATTGGCATATGCAAATGAAGCTCTTTCAAGAGCTTGAAGAGATTTTCCAAGTTGAAGACCAAGCATATGACAAGGTGAATACAAAATATTTCATGGAGGATTATGATCAAGATTGGATAGAGTATGCAAAGCTCCTAGATGAGCTAGAAGAGCTCGCAGTTGAGAAAAAACCCAATCTTGTTGAGAGCCCTATGGGAATAAAGAATGAGGTTGTAATGGAAGATCCACATGAGAAGGTTGAGGTTGTTTGGATGCATGAGAATTTCATTTGTATATCCAAAATGTTTTAATCTACTTGGTTTTCAATGAACATCATGCTAATGGAGTTGGAAAACATCATAAGAAAGTTGGAGGCATCAATGCCAAGGATCAAAAGGCTACATGTCTCACTAAATATTTCTGTCATGAAGTAAGAAGAGATTAAAATTTCCCATTTGATACAAGAGGGATTTATCATCTCAGGTTACTTAGTGTTTGAATTAGCTTATTTAGTTTAGTGTGTGTTTTCCATAAGTTTTCATGAAGTGCATGTTTATTGTCTTATTTTATGTGTCCTTGCTTTGAGTGGTTGAGTTAATTAGTGGTCTTGTCATGATGGTCAATGGTAAAAGGTTTTTTTATTTGTATCAAACTTAAAAAGACTTCTTAATCCCAATGGACTAATAAGGCTACTGGTCTAGTTAGTATAACAGGCATACTACCCATATGAGTCACCAATTTATTGATCAAATTTAACTTTTAGGTCAAATTGGGGAACCCCTAGGTAAAAACCTAACCTTTTTGATGTATTATGGGTTTAATACATATTTAAAAAGGTTTTTTATAGGTTAATTAATGTTATTTTATGTTATACTAGTCTTAGTCAGTAGTTTTCTAATCCTTATATCATTTTTGGGTCATTTTGAGGTTAAAAAAGGTGCATTTAATGACTTGTATGGAATTATTAGGAAGTGTGAAGGTTTAAAAACATGTTTTCATGCCCCATGTGTCCAATTAAGTCTTCAGTAACTAAAAACAACTAAAAACTAGTAGGTTCCTAAAAAAAGGGTAGTTTCTCTTGAGAAAATAAGAAGTTTGGCACTTGTACAGCTCTTTGGGAAGTGTGAAACATGGGAAAAGATCAAAAAATTATTATTTAGCATCCACATGCTTAGTTACACATTTTATTTTCTTTTTAAGTTCCATTTTTGGCCCAAAACCATTTTACTCCTTTTTCAGTCTTATTGGCAAGCATAAGTGACCTTTTGGTTTATGCTTGGTATGGACAACTGAAGAGGTTTCAAGATAAATTATTTTTGTAGGTTATAGTACAATCATATACATTCATTTAAATTATAATATTTTGAATAATGGTGGCCTTTTATTCATGAACCATCCTCATGAAGTTGATTATACTTTTTTGCTAGTAATTTCACACACACTATAGATTTTGCTCCATTATGGTCAAATCCATATGAACCAATTAATGACGTTGAATTAAAAGGACTTTTAATACATTATCAGATTATATACATTATTATTTTCACGTTTCATAATTTTTTGATGAGCAAGTTAGTCCATGCTGCAGGAAGGTGTTATCACTGTGAAGTTTTAGTAGATTCTACCTTATTCTAGAATGTTGGTCTCCTTCAGAAGTTTCATGTGAGTTAAATATGGTTTTAAATAGGTATATAGGTCATATGAGCATCTCTTCCCATTTTTGTTCCCACCATATCATGATTTGGGTAAATTCCCATCTTGCCTTTCTCCATTCTCAACTCTTTGCCCAATTTCACTTATAGTCACATATATAAGCTTGTTTATCCATGTCCATAGAGTTGTAATTAGAATGTATTATTTATCCAAGCTATCAATAGATTAGGATATTCCACTTGAGATGTTTAAGAAAATAAAATTATGATCATATGCTCATTCATCATACCAAGTAGTCATATGTTTCTTGCTTTCTCTTTTCCATTTGTATGCAAGTGATTTTCATGTTGGAGAAGATGTGTTGGAAGTGGTTTCAAGGTATTCTTGGTGGAAATCATGTGATTTAAGGTTGAATTTTATTTTGGATCCCCCTGTGGTTTTTTTGTCTATCCTTGTTGCTCCATTCTAGACACTTATTGCCTATCACTCCAATCTTGTTTCCTTCCTGCATACAATCTTCACTTATAGAACCATTGTTGAAATCATGACAAGAGATGGAAGCTTGACATAGGTTTCAAATTTATAATATTGATAGTGTGCATTATAATTATTGATGAAATCATATGAAGTGTTCACAAAGATAGGTACTTTGTAGACTGTTCAGTCCACTTCACTACATGTGGTAAGAAGGCCATCTACAGGTGTGCCATAGAATTTTAATAACTCTTCTATGAAAATTTGAAACATGAATATAGTATTATTTTGAATCCTAGTAGATGAATTAAAATTCCAGACCTATTTGGAGTATTTGATGGACAAATAGAAGGTAAACCATGCTAAAAGGGCAAGAGACTAAGTTTATGGGAAACTTTCTCTAAAATGACAAAACAAAGCTCCAATGGGTTTTTTTAGACCTATTACAACATGCTTCCAAAGTATTCCAAGGAATATAAAAATATGGACCATGTTTTCTATATTATATACAAGAGATATGCCAAATATGATAGAAATAGAGTAAGTGTAAAGAGGTTGTCTAGAGCCTTAAATTTACCTTAAAACACACTAAAATACTCCATTAGCATCTACATGGTTGTAAAGTTATCAATGGCCTTTTGATACAAAGAAGAAAATGAATCAAAATTTAATACTGGGATTGTTTAAATTGGTTTAATGGAAAAAAATGGCATGAATACCACCAAATGGAAGTGATGATCATAGTTTTACCTCCCAACACACCAATAGTCAGTACAGGTTGCCTAGACAATCACCTATAGGTAGATAGTAACCTAAGCATGAGGTGTTTTAGATATTAAAAGTTACTAAAAGTATAATTAAATGATAAAATGACATTTTAGAAATTCAAGGTAGGATTTAAAATGTCATAACTAAGCTTAGTTGTATCCGCATTCACCTATAAGGGTCAGTTAAGGTAGGTGTCTCAGTCAGAGCAGTGGTGGACTCATTTATGAATTAAGGTGCATGTTGAGGGATAATGGGAGGATAACATGATGAATTAAACCTATATTTAACTTATCCATATACATTATTATATTCATAATCTTTTATCAAATCAAAATAATCCTATATAGACTCCTTATTAAGAAATGACAACCTATAACTACTATGTGGACTGTCTCAGACAGTGAAAGAGAAAGGTTATGGTTTTGAGCATGGAAAGTGAAAAAATAAGTAAGTGCAGTTAGGTAATGGTGTATAAACATTTATAGGATATTTATTACATTTTATATAGGTATAACCATACATTATTACCTACAAGCATCACTCTAAAACACAAAAATCAGTCAAGGAAATAACACTCAATCTAAGATAGGCAATGAGCAAGATTAGGGTTCAAGATGATGAGGAAGAACTAGAAAAGGTGTAAAAGTGAATATAGGGAACTATAAAATAGTTTTTAAACCGTTTTTCATGAAAAAAAAGCTATAGGTGATCCCTCTAGATGCAAAACATAATCTAAAGAAGGTTTACTGCATGTAGTTAGCGACCTTGACTGGTCTAAGTAAAATACAGTCCAAGAATAAATCATGGTTGGTAAATGGTTTCAGATAAATTTGAAAACCTAAAGAGTGATATTTAATATAATTTAATACATTAATGACATGGATATAAATAGGGTAGGATCCCCAAACAAATAATTTCACACTCCATTCTTGAAAATCTTGCATAGTCTACCATAGAAGGAGTTTATTCTGAGTTTTAGGAGGATTGGAGGATATAATGACCTAGTATAAAGTTGAGATATTGTGGATATTATAATTAAATTTTAGTAATCCTCTCTAATATTTAAATTTTTTTAGGAGGCATGGGAGTTCCCTCTATTTTTTCTTAGATAAGAGGCACTCCCCTCATGCATGAAACCTATAATCTTTACAAGATGGTTAAAAGGGAGTAACCAAAAGCCAAGGAGATACTTTAGGAGAATTTTTAAATTTTAGGAACACAAATTAAAACATGGGAAACCAATTTATAAAGGGTGAATATTTATGGAATGGTCCAAACCATAAGGGTTACAGTCAAGGCTATGAGGAATGGTGAAACCTAGTGCTAGATGAGGAAGTCATCTTCATTTCTAATCTTTGATATGACTTATATTCTATTGGAAAATTTTTATGGGATGAATACATGTGTGTTTTAATTATTATAATTCAATTAAAATCACAAAAATTTATCTTGATCTCTAAGGTGCAGTCAGGCCTATTGGGAAAGGTTCAAGCCTAAGTCCAAATGGGAGGTCATTCATCATTCTTGTATGAAATTTGCCTTAAAACTGACATGAGAATGTTTTTATGGTGTATATAGAGGTGGTAAATATTTTTAAGGGTAGATAAAACTAGGGAAAGCCATTGTTGGACCTTGAGACATCTTAGACCTGTATAAATGGTGAAAACAAGATTGATAAGTCATATTCAAATGCTCATATCTTTCATGAAGCCTTGAATAGAAGCCAAATTAGTTATGAGAGGTTAATAGGGTTATTGAATGACATTTTTGTGGAATTTTTATACAATTTGGATTCCATATTTTTATGAACAAACCTTAAGAGGTCAAACATGCCTAAAACCCTCCAAAACCCTTTTAAGTGACCAGTTTGTGGAAATGGAGATAGAGATGAATTATAATGGAATATTTTGACCATTAAACCTATTATATCTTGTATATTATTCCTTTAATTTAATTCCCATGATTTTTTTTTGTATGGACTTGTATAGATGGGGTGAAAAATAGGGTATTTTTGACCATTTTTTATGGTGTGAAGATTATAAGAGGATTATAAAGATTAATTCAAATTTGGGATAAATATTAAGACTTTTTATAACTACACATGTTACTTTAATTCCTTATAACATCCCATAAGTTCCTCAACATGAGCTCTCATCTTAGCTAGTCAAAACTAGCATATTAGACAAGCTAGTGAGAAGTGGGCAAACTCTAAGGGAAAGTGATTTTAAGGTATCGCTAATGGTTATAAGGATATTTATGGTATTTATAATTTTAATATACTCCATACCATGGATTTTTATGAGAAAATAATGCCAATTTTTAGGACAATGTGTAGGGTGCATGAAAGAGGAGTTTTTTGGACTACAAATGATAATAGCTCCTTTCCTTATGGTTCTAGATGACCAGGCCTAAAACCAATGCATGAAGAGGAATTTTTTAATGTAATTATCCTTCATAACAATCATTTTATATATTCCTAATAAGTTATAAGGTGTTTAAATAGGGATAATCATATAGTCAATTTTTTTGACCTAGAATGAGGAGTTTTATGCCACTTTTCATGAAGTTTATGATTTGAATTGACACTTGGACTTCCTAACCTTGAATGTTTAATCCCATGTCCCATTATCATGTAAATTTAACTCCTTTTATCAGATTTACAAGTGTACTTGTGACCATTGGACTCCTCTCTTCTTCTTCTTCTTCTTCTTCTTCTTCTTCTTCTTCTTCTTCTTCTTCTTCTCTCTCTCTCTCTCTCTCTCTCTCTCTCTCTCTCTCTCTCTCTCTCTCTCTCTCTCTCTCTCTCTCTCTCTCTCTCTCTCTCTCTATCTCTCTCTTTCTCTCTCTCTCTCTCTCTCTCTCTCTCTCTCTCTCTCAAGTTTTATAATAACTTTCCATTTTGGAATTATAATCTATGTTTCACCTAAGTATGGAAAAAATTTGATATAATACATAAAATTTGATCAATAATACTACTAATTTTACCTCTTTCATGACTATTCATAGTTTGATAAATTGGATGATAACTCTTGCTTAGTGAAAACTATGGATTACTTAACATGTTGTTTCATTATTTTACCTATTTACAACATCTTCTTGTAGGGCATGTGAATTTTTCTAGGATATGTCTAGGTTTAAGTGAGTTATTCTATTCATTACTGCCCTCATAGGCCTCTTGTATAGTCTTCCTAGCCTAAGGCATTCATATATAACCTCATAATGTAACATTTATGTGAGAAGACATAGATTGAAAAAGTATATGTTTAGTTTGTCCTTTATTCTCATGTGTGACATTATATTGGTTTGAAGTCATCATGTTATTTGGTGTCTCACCTCCCTTAGAATAGTTTTCTTTTAGTTATCTCTCTCCATTTTCACCCCTAAATTTTAGGTGTAGTTGAAATCCAAAGTGGTACATCAAGGGAGCTATCCCTATCTAGAGATTCACCTCATCCTTAGGATACTCAAAAGCCTAGAGGTGTTTCCATTATGCCACTTGGGTGAGTAGAGCTTTGCCATCTCCTTAAAGGGTGAAAATCCAAGTGAAAATAGTTATTAGGTGAAGGGAATATTTCAAAGTTTTCCATCTCCTTTTGGAAGATGTTTGAGGCTAGGATGAACTCAAAATAGTCAATTTCAACATGATCAATTATGTTGGGAAACCTACACCAAATGGAAAATTCTAAACTATTTAGGTTCATTGAGTTTTAAGCACCATTTGATTGTTTTCATTTGCATTGTCAAGTGGAATAGGCACACCTCCATTATTTGGCCTAGTATGGCTCTACCTATTAGTGATTTGGAAGTTAAAATTTATATTTTGTGGTGGGTTATTCACATTTTAGTTAGTGTTATTTGTCACTTATCTATGAAAATTGACCATGTGATTTTTTAACCTCTAAACCATTTTATACAAATTTATTACTTCAAGATTCACACTAATATTTTATTGATTTTCCATTTGTAGGAGTGTGTTACCCATGGGTGCAAAAACATTTTAAAATATATTCATAACAAGATGTGTTTTGTTATAGGATTTGTTGATAAGTGTATTATTTTTTATAAATGATGTGATAGCCTATTGGTTGCTACTAGAATTAGCATAACCACTAGTTCTAGGCATAGTAGCAGTGTTGTTTTATGTAACATGAACAAGTTGATTATTTTTCTATGGAAATACATGATTTGGAGGCATATAGGGTTGACCATTAAGCATATAGTTCATAGGCATTAAATTTTATACCATATTTGGGCTTTCATACATATCAACTAATATTGGCTTCATTATCAATGTATTTTTCATTAGAGCCTATTTAATCATAGGTATTTTATTATATGAACATATTTTCCCTAAATAATCCAATGGACCAAATCTATAACCTTGTTGCATCATTTATTTTTAAATGGTGATATCTTTGTGATATTCCAAGGACAAGGTTATAAGTGTCATGGGAGTCCTATGAATTAACATGTATTTCATAGGGTCTAAATCCCTCATATATGTATGTATATTATCCATCTATATCTATGTCTAAGGAGAATTTAATAATTTTTATAGATTATGGAAATGAGAAATGAACATGATGATGGGTTCATTCAAATCATGATGGGATGTGAGAAATTGATGGTAGAGGATAACAGGGTCTATAGGCACTTGGAATTGGTTGATAAAGACCATTTCAAGGTTATTATATGAGATGATAGATCCATTAAGTAATCCTAAATACAAACTATAGGACACTTCATCCAAATTTTAAGGGAATAGGAGACAAGAGACAACCTCATGATCAATTTGGGTTCATATAATAGTATCTTTGAATTCTTGAATATGTTCTTTGGTATTGTGGAGTCCACCATGCACATACCTAGGGCAAAAGTTTTCTATATTTTATGGTAAATCATAGGAAAACATTATAATGTTGATTAGGGAGTTACTTCCACCAAACCAATCTTGGTCCATTGGTGGGTTTTAAGGGGGAGAAAATAGATTAATAAAAGAACTAAAATAGTTGTAGGTGAGCTATTAGCTAATTGAATGTCTCGTGTTTTTTATTTTCCTTTGTTCATTTTTGGTTTTAGTGAGTTGTAAAAATTTAAATTCAAACCCAATAGAAATTGATCTGGTGATAATTTGTCAATTTTATATCTTAAGGTTTACAATACTTTGATGTGGGAAACACTTCTAAAATTTAAAAATTTAAAATTTTTAGTTTAATTTTTTTGTGTCAATGGTCCTCATTATAGTTTCCATATGTTAACATGTGTTTTAATCACACAATGGGATGTGTTAAGTATAAAATATAGTTTGAAGATAAAAAAAAATGATAAGTCTCAATTAATCTAGTTTGACCCTCTTTCTAGCACCAATTTTTTAATGTGTCATTTGACACAACTCACTAACTCTATGTAGGATGTGTGCACACCCAACCTATCCTAAAAATGAAACATGAAATGAATCCCTCAAGGTATCTTTCATTAAGTCATGGCATAATAAATACTTTAATGGCTGTTATGATTATTATTTTATTAAATGGGACTTTGTTTGTTTAGAAATAAGTTTAGATAAATGACAAATTATGCAGGTCTTATGGTTTTTTGCCCAATAAATTAATGCATGTGGATTTATAATGAAAATATAGCTAATTTAAAACATGTCCATTGCATTTATATATTTATAAATGTATAAAAAATGATAACCAAGGGTTTACAATCAAAATGAAACTTGTGAGAATAGATTGCATTCAGATTTAACCTACTTTAACAAAATATTAAAAAAGGTAAAAGAGAGGGTTAAGGAGAAAAAATGAGGATACTTTTTAGAGGAAATAGATCTAATTTTGTTGAGTGGATGAGTCCCTTGAGATACCAATCTCTACATGACCAACATAGCCCAAATAGGGACAAAGAGAGTGTAGGAGTCTAAGGACAAAATTAGAAATACAAAGAGAGGGAAACATAGCCACCATATACATAAATAAGAAATGGATATAAACTCACAAAGATTTCAAATAGAAGATAGTTCATGAAGCATAAATTTAGGATTCACCAAATACTCAAGTGAATTATATAATTATGTCCAAATATCCTCAGCTCGTATAAAAGGAAAAAACTAGCTAATAAATTAGGAAAATGCAAAAAAGATTTTTGACCCTCTATTCTATCTTCTAATTCTAAAATTACCAACCTCCTTTTGCCTTAACAAAGATGCTTAGCTGGCTATTCATAACATTTTAGATCTATGTATCATAGGGAGTTACCTCCAAAAGTGGTTGAAATTATTCAATGTGATTTACCCACCAAGGTGGGAATTTTGAGGAAGAGACATACTTGCGAACACTATAGGTTTAAAATATTAATTACGGTGGCCAATTGTTACAAATGCATTATTAACTAGTGCCATCCCCTCTTGTTTGAGATGGAAAATAAAAAAATGCATTGATAATGGGAACAATTTTTAAGTTTTAAATTTATGATAGTTTAGCCTTATATAATTTCTAATAGGATAGAACCAACTTTCCAACATTGTAAATGGAATGCAAAATACAACAATTGTACAAAAGTTATGGCTGAAAAAGTAATCAACACTCTACTTCTATGTGAACCACTCTATATGTGTAATTATTCCATGTAATTTGTTGCTAGTTTTAGCATCATTAAGTGGGGATGGTGGGTTTTTTATTTTATTGAATTATTCCTCTCTAAATGGGTGTCTCTTCTCATTGCCTATCCAATTTATTTTGAGGTCACTAACATCAACTTCCTGATGGCTCAAAAAATGGAGCCTTTTGTGCCCAAATTTCATGCCTCACTTTTGTGCCACACTTTCATGCTATACTTTTGTGTTGTACCCAACATTCATGCCTCACTTTTATGTTTTAATTTCATGTCAGAGTTTTATGTCGCACCCAACCTTCATGCCTCACTTTTGTGTTGTGCCCAACTTTTATGCCCAAATTTTGTGTCTTATTTTTGTTCCCTACTTTTGTGCTCAAATGTTGTGATGAACTTTTATGCTAGACCTTCATTCCATGCCCAAATATTTTTCTTAACTTTCCTG
The DNA here is from genome assembly GCA_037957365.1 of Torreya grandis. Lineage (NCBI taxonomy): Eukaryota > Viridiplantae > Streptophyta > Pinopsida > Cupressales > Taxaceae > Torreya > Torreya grandis. Next base: position 211,444 of record JARHVA010008230.1, on the reverse strand, counting down.
TCCAACTTTTGTGCCTTACTTTTATGTCATGCCCAACTTTTGTGCCTACAAAATGGAGGTAAAGATATCACTTTCAGACTAAGTATTATATATAAAGTTTATAGACATGGTTGACATAATGGATTGGTTTCAAGACTTAAAATGTATGCAAGCCAATATATGGAAAAATCATAACCACACACATGATAAAATAACCAGCTTCATAAACACAAGGTGGGTGTTTAACCCTAAATTGGATATGGATCCTAATGGGATAAAAGGGTTAAGAATATAAAAATGAATAATCACAAGGGTGACAAAATATTTATATCATGCCAATTAATGCAAAAATTAAATAAAACATATATTAAATTTATTACACTAAGATATGCTAAAAATAGGGAAACTCAACTATGCTAGATATAAAAATGATAATAAAATTAAGATACTTAGTTGTTTATCATGATAATATAAATCTAGATCTATAACAAGGATGAAGAATAATGGAATAATATTCTAGAATAATTATCAAATTCTAGATCAAATGCCTCTATGGCCTCAACATTGCATCAACTTGGGATGATTATGTCGATGTTACTATCTAAATAAGATGTAGGTGTCCATTACATAATACCTATTAAAATAGAATGTGACCACCTAGATTCTTTTGAGTTCTATGTCACTTTCATTATGGTGCATTTAAGTCTAGGTCATGGATGCCCCTTATCAAATGATAAAACCCTAGATCTTCATCATCATAGTGACCTTAGAAAAAATGGGTTAGTGGGCTAACGATGTCGATCTAACCCCAAAGACCCACCTATAAATGAGTGATACTTATATAAAAACTATGATGAAGAGGGCCTCATACTATTTTAGTTCTCCCATATGTGTTGGCTTGTGTGTGAATCATGCAATGTGTGATACATACGTATAATAATGACCTAACTTGTAACTTGGAAATTATGGCTCTTGGGATTCTTCTTTAGTACTTTAGATTTTTATATGTGTTTTCCCTATGAATTATATGGAAATAGGATAAAATAGGTAAGCTTTTGCTAATTTGCATACTTTATTTAGTACTTTAGTGAGTTTCCATGTGAGTTTCTACATATTTATAGATTAGGAATGAATGAGGGTTGATCTTGTGTTTATACCAATCCCTTTAGAGAATATCCCGAATTAAATAACTTAGGTTGACCTTTAGGATATGTTTCATTTGTAAATTTAATGACCTTAGGACACTTGACACTTGCATTGAGATAGGACACTTGCATCGATGTAGGCATTTGAGTGGGATACAAGTGTCTAGGTATTTAGAAAATAGTTGCAAATCCAAAACTTGTAGAGGTGGAAGATAATTAGATTTACAACATTTTGGGAAATATATAAGGCCTATTTCATCATAATGAAACTAGTTAGACTAATAGATAGATAATGATCACATAGATACAATAGATTTAAGACTTGTGGAAGCGAGAAAGGTCTAGAACTGAGAGGAACTACCAAGGTATGTATTTTTCAAGTGTACAAGACTAAGGTGTTATATAATTCATAAATATCATATACATTTTCTCCCCTTTAATCTAGTAATTAAATTGTTGGTTTAAAAGAGGAATACATACTTGGGTGTGTTAACACACTTTAACTTTGATTGAGTCTAACTTGAGTGCTTTACTAGTGCCTAAACTATAAACAATTTTTTTTATAATATATAGCTAGTACATATAATCTAAAATTGAAAGCATTGAAATGATTTAAACTAAAATACAAGAAGGTTTAAGAGTACAGTTGTGTATCAATGCAACTTTCTTACCTTTTGGCAATTTCATTTGAAAGATGTATCATCATGAATCATTAAAAAAAAGATTATGACAAATATAAATTTGTAAAAAAGATTATGACAAGTGGTAATCCACCTTTTCACCAACATTGGCAACATGTACCCTCCTATCTATCTATCTGTTATATATATATATATATATATATATATATATATATATATATATATATATATATATATAACAGATAGATAGATAGGAGGGTACATGTTGCCAATGTTGGTGAAAACGTGGATTACCACTTGGCAATTGAGAGTAGCTCAACCATGCAACACAATCATACTTATAACTTGGTGAGTATGAGTGAAAAAAGTTAACTAACACTATAACAATAGTGATGTTAGATGATGTAATCAACTCCAACCCACAAAATTGAAAATATTGAGTGATTTGATCACCTCAACCATGCCAAAAAATGAACCAATTATTGTAGTAGATTGGCTTAATAGAGTCTACAAAAGTCTAACCTAGTGGGCAATAATAGTCTATATAAATATTTTAAACCTAAAACTAATTTAGATTTTTGAATATTAGGTGCACATTACATAGTGTATGCACCTTAGATGTGTATCATTATGAAGTTATGTATAAAAATGGTATAAATGTATAATTTTTTTCCATAAATGTGTATCTGAATCATATAATTATGTGTTTTTTCTAATTTTGTAATTTTGAACAAGTGTGGAGGACATGTTAACATAACATGCCCCCACTGTATATGGAGAAACTCTAAAGACTAATATAAGTGCCAATGTGGAGACATGTTCCCCACTATAATATAAATCTAAGAGCTAGTGAAGTGCCAATGTGGAGGACATGTTTCTAAAATATTCCCCCTTTACAATATGGGTATGTTATTTACTAAATAAGAGTGGAGAATATTTTTACAAAACATGCCCCCACTAAATCTGAAACTATGAAAAATGTGTGGAGAACATACTTCCAAAACATGACCCCACTATAATTTGAATTTGTGAAAAATGTATGGAGAACATCTTTATAAAACATGACTCCATAATAATCTAAATCTATGAATTAATGTGGAATTCAAGCCTCCATATCATTCCCACACTAATATTCCCTAATTTTGAGGTGAGGGAAGTAGAAACCAGTAGTTACCTTACCTTGAAAGGATAAAATAACCATGTAAACTATGAATGTACCATGTAGAATATAGAGGAAACATGTTTAGTTAGATATATCATTGAAGCATAAAAAATGTGATCACAATAAATCTTAATATGCATGATGTGAATTATGGAAATGTATATATAGTAACAATACAATCTCAAAAAGCAATCAAGTGCACACATAAGAACACTCAAAATCAAATAAAAATACAATGGTCTAAGGATACCATAAATAAGGGACACGTTCAAATGATACACAATCGAAGGGACATGCCTTATCCATAGTCTAAAAAGCAAGAAATGACATATTAAATGTCAAAATATAACAAGTAATGGCATATTCAAATGTTAAATTGGTAAACAAAAGCACAAGGGATGTAAATAATGGATCATATTCAAATGCTCAAATAAGCGAGATAATAGCAAATCAAAACACTCAAGGAAGTATATAAATGAAAGTATGAGAAACTAGTAGAAATATAACATAATAATCTTTGGATATATGTGTTATAAAAAAATGTTAAGTGCATATCCTATCAAGAACTCTAATAAAAGTATAAGCATGAATAAAGGCATGTGTAAGTACAGATATGAGCTCAAAAATGATAATGTAATGTTACCATATAATGATATAACTTAGATGTATCATGATCATAGATGAAGATGCCCCAAATGTTCAAAGTGCATAGATCATGTGTTTGTGTATGCCTGAATCATACTTGAAATATGTGTGAAACATGTGTATATAATAAATAATGATATGCCATCTACCAACATGTAAATAACAACATAGATGTCAATAGCCAATATGATAAGTACATGCCAAATATATTTTTAGAGTTTTGATTTTGTTTGTTTTTTGTTTTTTTGGGAATATTTAGAGATGTATCATGCAAAATATTTACATAAGTGCATAGAGGTTTTCCTATCTAGCTAGGCAATATATGCCTTTTCATAATTTTTCTATAACTATAAATGACCCCAACTAATTTGGTTTGAACTTTCCTCTTTTGTCCTTTTTTTCATTTTTATTATTTTTTTTATTCTAGTACGAAGTCATCCATAACAAAGTCACATGGATAAATGCTTTTATTATATGATCATTTAATGTGATCTTGAAAAACTTGTACATGTTCACCAGATTGTGTTCATTTTGTACTTAGTTATTTTAATTTATGAAATATATTTTTGAAGTATTCATTATCTTTTGTGATATCTTTAAGAGAAACACACAATGAAGGTATCTCAAGCTCAATCAATGACACTGCCTTTATACCATATACCAAAGAATAAGGTGTAGCTTGGGTAGGTGTTTGAACACTAGTGTGGTATGCCCATAAGGCATACACCATCTATTGGTATTATATTGATTGATCATCTTTCCAAGTATTTTAAAAATAGTTTTATTCACTACCTTTAATTTTCTATTACCCTATGGGTAATAAGGTGTATAAAAATTATGTTTTATTTTATATTTTATGCAAAAGTGTTTCGCTATATTTTTTTTAATGATGATCCATTATTAGAAATAATTTTAGAAGGTTAACCAAATTGGGAAGTAAAATTAGTCATAAAAAACCTATTTATGTAATCTCCTATGGTAAACTCAAGTGGGGTTGCTTCTACCCATTTTGTAAAATAATATGTAGTGGTAATTATAAACTTATGTCCACTAATGGACACTAGCTTTATCTTTACAATTAAGTAAAATCCCCATAAATAAAAAATCCATGGTGAAATAATTGGTTGTAATACGTAATATGGTGCATGGTTCTAACTTCTATACATCTAGTATTGTAAACATAATTTGGCATGCTCAATACATTCATGTTCCATGGTAGGCTATTAATAACACTAGCATAATAGTTTTTGTGACATGGCATTTCCACTAAAATTCCCACCACACTCATTTTCATGCATTTATAAGAGTATGGTGTGAGCCTCATCCTTGTTCAAACATTAAAGTAACTATCCATTTAAACCTTGTTTAAATAAATCATTTCCAATAATATCATAATGAAGTCCTTCATGTTGTAATTTTCATTGATCATTCCACATAAATTGGTTTGGTATATAAGCTCTATAGATAAAATTATAACTATCACTATACCATTATGTGTTTTTATAACTATGATAATATCAATAATGACTAAGGATTCCATTTATAAGAATAAATTGAAGGCTCTCATAACTAGTGTATGGTAAAGTCTATATGATCATCACTGATATCAAAAGGTACTAAGGATGTCATGATAGCTATTATATTAGCATGGTGGTTATCTCTACAAGGAATACTATCAATAGAAAATGTGTCAAACATCACTTTGATTTTATACACAATTTATTTATATGGAAAATGATGTTATTCTTTGGTTTGGTAATGATTGGTAACTTGATTAAAAACTAATTGAGATTCACCAAAAACTTGAATATCCTTGATATGTAGTGTTTATGTTATGGATAATTTGATTATCAATGCTTCATATTATGTGATATTATTAGTGCAAGAAAAAGATAATTTGTAAGATAAAGTCATGTATTCTCTCTTGGGGGTGCAAAATATGATATTGACACCTATCCCTACTCTCTCTCTCTGTATATATATATATATATATATATATATATATATGGATTTGAGGATATATTATATACTTTGAACTCATCATGAAAATCTTTGGTGAGTGTAAAAGGATTTGGTAAAGGAACTTCAAATAGTTGGATAGCTATGGCTTGACCTTGTATCAACTTTTGGGATACAAATTTAAGATCAATTTTTTTAAGCTGCATCACCAATTTTGTAATGTGTCTAGTTAGGTGTGTCTTATTTGTGAGGAAATTTAATGGAACTTCTTTAATTATAACATAAACCTATTTGTTTAGAAAATAATGTCAAAAATTTTGGGTAGAAAAAACTAATGCTAAACATAAATTTTCTATTGTTTTATATTTGAATTCATAATTGACCAACTGGTGACTTGTGTAATAAATTGCATGTTTTTTGTGATCATCATCATATTGTGATAATAGGGCCCTAAGGGTCTCATGAGTTGTTGATATATAAATAAGTAATGGTATATCCATAATAGGAGGCATAAGAACTAGTGTGTTTGATAAATATTCTTTGATTTTATAAAAAATGTGTTGACAAACATCATTCCAAATAAATTTGGTGTCTTTTTTAAGAAAACATGTGAAAGGAATTATTTTATCAGTCAATTAAGTAATGAAACATTGGATAGACTAAATTATACCTTGTAAAGAATTATTTTAGATTGTTTAGAGATAGCATTTAAAAAATAAATTTTACCTTTTTTGGGTCAACCTCATTGCCTCACTAATAAATAATGTACCCTAGGATCTTTCTTATAGATATTTCAAAAATACATTTTTTTGAATTTAAATATTTGGCATAAATCATAAGCATTGTCTTGGTGATGTTTGTATTTTTAAAGCAAATCATCAACACAATCCTCAATAGTTTTGTGAATAAAATCATGAAACATATGATTCATTGCCATTTTGTATGTGGCTCATGCATTTTTTTAGTCCAAAAGGCATGGTTGTATAATAAAATGTGCCTTATGTATTAGTAAATGTTGTCTTTTCTTGATCCATGATTTAAATTTTTAGAGAATTATGGAATGTGAACCCTAGGTTGTTAAAGGTTTTGAGTACAATAAATTAGGGTATAAATGTGCAATAAATATAGCCATAGATTTATGTAAGAATTGACCTAATTTAAAAATTTAAAAATAGAAATGAGTGACATAAATAAGTACTTAGTTAGAAACCAACTAAGATGAATAATTTGAAGGCTAAAAATAGGTCTAATAGTTGATCTAAGTGTCAAAAACCCTCCTAGATATTAGTGTTGTACCTTAGATAGTAGCACACCATGATAGTGTCCTATTTTTAATGTTAATTTCCTTTGTGCGGAAACTGTCTGATCTTCTAGGTGCACTTCTAACTAAGTCTGACCTACCTATACTTATGTAGACAAACTATGATTCACTATCTATGCACTATTTTGAGATAATTTAGGATAAAACCCTAGACCTCTATGCTATTAGGGTATTCAAATGGCATAAGTAGTAAAAGTGTGATATTAGCTGGGTAGGATAGATATCTTCAACACCCCACTATGTTGAGAGTTTCTTACATACCAATACTCCAAGGAGTAATGTAATTCCCACACTTAAGTGATAGGTGAAAGTGCAAGTGAGTGTTAGTATTAGTTTTGACTTGAGTGATTTTAATGAAGCTTGAAATTATAAATCTATGTATTTTGAGCTTGGGATGGTTGTAGATGATTGTATGTAGACATAGGATATCACTAGTAAAATTTGGAAAATAATTGACTTCGTGACTAAAAATTTAGTCATGATAATTAAAAATGACTAAATTCTACTAATTTTTTGCAACATAGCTATAAATGACTAAATAAATAACTAATTTGATCATCGGGTTAAAAACACAACTAAATAATTAGTCACATAAATAAAAATTAGATAATATGATATTAAAGTGGGTAATTAAAAAGGTGTTTAGAGATGTAGCTCATGGATGCAAAGACCCAATTATTTCTACTACTAAAACTATATTATACACACAACTAGACTAAGTCGATATGCCACTATGTCAAATTGATTCTACTTTACTACTAAAATTTTATTAACTAAAGAAATAAATTAATTGGATATTGAAAACCCAATTTCATAAATGATACATTAAGAAATTAATAATTGTTATTTATAAATAATTCAATATTATTTACATTACATTAAAAATATTAATAATAATTACATTACGATATGAATTTGACTATTAAGGTGTCGTTAAGTGTATTAAAATATTTAATTAGTCTTTAATAATTGTCATTTCCAACTAAATAATTAAAAGGCAGCTTATAAAAATCAATGAAGGTGATTAATTATTTTAACTTATAAAAATTTATCCATCCAAATAAAATTAAATAAATAATTCTAAATAACTAAATCTTAAAATAACTTTAATAAACTAATTGATAATTATTAATTTCAAATTTAACATAAAAGTCAAAATATATTTACTGTTAATTAAATATTATTTATCACTACGAATTAAATAAAACAATATTATTTAATTATTAGTGTAGGAGGGTTACATTCCTTTTTTTTAATACTTAATTATTAACTTTTACAAGTCTATAGAAAATAATTAGATTATAAAGATAAATTAAAATAATTCATTAATTTCATGTAAGCCACCAAGAATAAATTTAATTAACTTTAAATTTAACTTTTAAAGTCAAGAGTCTTTTTCTCTTCCATTTGCAAGTGGTCCCACTTGCAAGTGAAGGAATAAGTGAGAATTATAGGATTGAACTAATTTAAACCCTAGGATCTAGGTATTCTTAAAAATTATTTTCTTCAAACCCATTTCTCATTTTTTACTTTGTTTTCTCTCACAGGCTTGCAGGTTCAGGCTATGGAGGAAGCTCAAAATAAATCACTTCAATATGAAAATCATATTGGTTGCATGTATAAACTCAATATAAATGTTTTTTTTTTACTTTCTTTAATTTTTTTTATGCTTTTATTTTCTGTAATAGATCCATATTATTTATATATATTTGATTATCAAAATCAAATATTTATATATATGTAAAACCATATATATATATATATATATATATATATATATATATATATATATATATATATATATATTTGTTTAATAAAAAAATGCATTTGAGGATTTTATTTTATTTTATATTTTTTCTTTAATAAAAAAAATTGTAGGGTCCATGGGCCAACCCAAGCTTGCAACCATGGCGTCGAGCTCCCCTTCCCCCATCTTTTTTTTATTTTTTTTATTTTTTTTTATATATTTTTAATTAATTTTTTATTAGTCTAAATAATTTTTTATTATTATTATTATTATTATTATTATTATTATTATTATTATTATTATTATTATTATGTATTTATTAAAAGTATATATATATATATATATATATATATATATATATATGGTTTCAAATGGTAATATATATTTTTAGGATATATATAAATATATATTTTTTATATGATAATTTTATTCAAAATATATATAAAGGTGAAAATGAATTTTATTTTACAAGATGAGTTATTATAGGCTGCAGCATCACTGCACAGGGCAACTGATCAAGTATCATACATTAACTACATTTTAACAAACTCTAAGTCATTTGAGGTGAGCATAAACATAAACAAATTTGGATGGGACAACCAACATGTAGGAGTGAATGGCAAAATAATGATTAAAATGACTAAATATACTACCAATGGATGGAAATCAGTTAATACAAATGACTAAATATACTATCCATAGATGGAAATCAATGAATAAAAATGATTAAATATACTACCAATTGATGGCAATTAATTATTACAATGACTAAATAAATGATGACCATGACTAAATAAATGACCAAGTAACAAAAATCAATGACTAAATATACTACTAAACTGATCAATCAAAAAAACCAATAAATGACTAAAATTGGTTTAGTCATCAATTTGATCGAGTTATAAATGACTAGCAATAAACTAATAATGATCACATGATCATGTTTGGTCATTTATATGTAATTTTTAGTATTTTTTTAATCATATATTATTGTTTATGTATTAGTATATAATAGAGATTAATAACCTTGATTTTTCACAATTTGTTCTAAGTTTGTTTGTGTATTTTGCATATAATTTTTATCTAGTGGATAAAAGGTTAAAAGTCATGTATTTATACTGATCTAGTGCTTGTGTAGAGCTTTAAATAGGTCTAGGTCAACCATAGGTGTCTTAGGAATTGAAAATATATCTATTGGGATTCAAATTTGGTGAAAGACATTAATGTTGTACCTTAGTCACTAGCATAGGGAACTAGTGTCTAAAGTACAATGCTTATGTCTAGGTGGTAAAACTTGAGGCACTAGGGGCCTGGATCCCTAGGGGATGATTTAAGACTAATTTTGATATGTTTAGGGATGTTTAAGGCCCACAAGAAAGTTGGATAAGTATTGAAAGAGGCCATAAGACAAGTCTAGTGCTAAGCTAGGGATGGGTTGTCTCAAGTGATATTTATTGCACTCAAGTAAGATAAAGGGAAAAGAAGCATTTTTGAAATTACCTAAGAGGCAAAGTACTTGAATCTATATTTGAGTATATAAATCATGCTCTATTACATATCCTAAAAATGTAACATAGATGAATCAGTCCATACTTAAGAGATATCAAAAGCAAATACAAAACTAAGTAAAGAGATAAGAGAGAGAGAGAGAGGAAAGGAATAAATACACCTCACTAGGTGCATGAACCAATACAAAAACTTGATGATATCTTGTGTGTGTAAATAGTGATCAAATCAGTGAATAACTTGGACCGAGTTGATGGATTTCTCAATCCTAATGTGTGGGTGGCTCAAGAATTCAATCTAGTTTTGACTCCATTTCACATCCATGCTTGGTGTATCATACATTGTGAATAAATTAGATTGGATTGATGTATTTTCCAACCCTCCTATGTATGTGGCTCAAGAACTCAAGCATGATATGAATCCATCATTACCTACCAGTATGTATTAGATGCATATATAACTAAAACTATGTAATGTAATTGAAGATATGTGATGTAATTGAAACTATGTAGGATGTATTGAAGGCCATTTGAAAACTCTAAAATGAAAAATGGCAAAAGGGCCTCTCAAGCACTTAGGAATGTAGCTCAAGGACTACATAAAAATTCCAACCATTATAGCCATAATAAAACATCAATCTAGTGCATAACTGGAACATATGGTGTCTAGTTTATATGATGTAGAGAATGACATGGAGTTTACCATTCCATCTGATCAAATGGTGCTTAAGTGAGAATACAAAAACAATGTGCCATAAACAAGCCCCTAATATGATATCTATGCATATGGATTCTAGATTGAGTTGTAGTAATCTATGTCTGTGTATATCTAAAACTAAAATGGGAGTGATTATGATGCATATGATGCCCCTAATCTGAGTAAATTTGGTATGATTTTATGCAAAACTAAGCATAAATTGATCAAATCTAATAACCTATGACTAAAATTGTGAAAATATAGGTTGTAGCTATTGTTTTCTTATTTCTAATCTAGATTTTCATATTTATGGGGATACTAGATAGTATCACATAATGCTAGTGTCATAATTTTAGTACTAGTGTCCTTTATGTGATTTTTATACCAAACTAACTCTAACCTCTATCTGACTATTTTCCACTATGTTTTCCTAATTCTGAGCTCTATAATTCTATGTCTACATTATAAAAACTATACTTTGAGTGCATGCAAATGGCTTGCTCTATATGAAAATCCCATGTGAATGCCCCCTTTTTTGAGGGGAGTTATTTTACCTATGAAATAACTATCCTCAAAATAAATTCTATGCAACCTGTGTGTTAGATTGAGCATATATGATATTTGCCTAATGAACTAATATAATACATGACATCAAAATGTAAGATAGTTTGATCATAAGTTGGTAAAGCATTCACAAGGTTTTCAAGATAGATATAATAATGTAAGTATGTATATGAACTGTATAATTTGAGTAATAATCTATGCAACTACCTAGGGGGATGGGGCATGATGTCCATCAAGGCACCTAATGAGGAATGAGAGATGCATGAGAGAAATCATGGCTTCTAAAATTAAGTGTACAAGAAAAAAACAAGAGACAAGTGTTATGGCCATGATGCATACATAAAACACACATGAGGCACACAATGTAGGCCAAGGGGCCACCATACAAGGGACATGGACACATGTCACTAAATCTTAAAAATCAATACATACAAGGACATGTTTAAATGTCCATGTATGCAAACAACAAGCACATTGGCTTAGAGACACATAGAATAACATTTTCAAATTTCCATATACATAATCAATAAAACACACACAAAGATGTGGGTATATGTCCAAAGCATACATATAAAGAAAGGAAGTGGTGTAGAGATATATAAAAATGACATATTCAAATTCCCTTGAATAGATGTAGAAGTAAGGAGACACAATCAAGTCTAAACTAGGTAAGTTATAAATTAAAGTATGCATGAACATGTGGTACAAATTTGTATAAAATCAAAGATGTACATAAATTGAGTCTAAAGTATTAGTAGTCGGTAAAAAATCTTAGTATAGAATGATATAACCTAGTAAAGTGGAAGTTATGTATAGGATGCCCCCCATGGGTGAATGTATCAATGCTAAAGCTATGTATGTGTCCCCAATGGGCAGATAGTAGTAAATTTGGATTTATGTAGAGGACCTAAGTTCTATAAGATTTTGTGAATACTAAAAAAATAACAAGTGAAGAGTGTATGTTTGATAAAATTGAATATGCTAAAATAGCTAGCATATGTGGTACCTAGAAAGTATAAAGAATGTAAACATAGATATAAAATAATCTAAATTTTGTATTTTCTGAGCAATATTTGAATGTTTTTGTATTTTATAGATATAATATATGTACAAAAAATCATGAAAATGAAACTATATATAAGGAGCATGGTAAAAAAAGCAATGTACAAAATCATGATAAATGAAACTATGTACAAGTAAACTAGGAATGGATGAAACTGTGTACAAGTAGGCTGAAAATGAGTGAAACTATGTACAAAGAGAGTGTTATGGATAAGAATATGTGTGATAATAAGGAATGGTAATAGAATCCCCAAATTTCATCAATGGGATGTCTCTATGTAACATAGGTGGCATCTTAATTTTATGAATAGTTTGTATCATAATACTTTGGGTTGTTCCAATCATATTCTTCATTGTTATTAGTAATGTCTAGATTATTGATTGGGATCTTGCCATCTGAAACTATATCCACTGAAGGCATATCTTTCTTTGAAGACTCTATTTTTATAAACCCTCTTTTGAGAATGCTTGTTGGCTTAGTGTGATTCTAAATGTGCAACATAAGTTCTTGATCTTTTTGTAACCTTACCTATGTATCTAAATATTTTTCCTTGTTAAAATATATCTATGAATTATTTGTCTTCATATGTTCCATGGATTCCAAACCTTTTTGACCAACTATATCAAATACTAAAATAGAAGTAATGATTCCTTAGGCATTTTTGTGTTAGGAATTAAGTGAATTCAAACCAAATTTAATCCACCATAAAATGTTTAATTTAAAACACATAAACTAGATTTTAAATATGTAAAATCAGAATTAACTATGCATCAAATGTATCACAAAATCAATTCCTTAAATCATAGTTAATATTTACTAAATGGATAAAATTAAAAAAATAGAAATAACACATAACATAGATATACCGTGGTTCACCCAATGTGAGATACATCCACCAAGAAATTCCTCAAATAAAATAGTAATCTAAAACAAGATTACAATGAACTCTCACAGAGATAGAAAAATATATTGTAAAAAATGTTGCACTTTCACCTGCACTTTCCCTTTACTATATCTCATAAGATGCTATACCAAAACCTATAAATTAACACCTACACTTTAAAAAACACTTGTACTTTGAATCTATCTCTCAAAATCCACACCTACAAATAAAATCATCAACAACCTCTAAAAGGTCACACCACACCTTGTATATATAAAAAATGATGTAGCAATCCATCCTCCAAGGAGAAACTCACTATCCTCATAAAGATAGGCCTTATCCATCTAGGAAACATTCCATTCCCACCCAATCAAGCTTATCTTCAAGTCCAACTAATAAAGAACATACCATTCTCCTCCAAATGGTACAACTTCCAATGCAAAAAGATAATAACCAACTCTTAATAATGAGAAAGTCCACCCCACTTGCATAAGACATCATAAAAATTATTAAATAAAATATTTAATAATTTTCTCCTATAATAAATCTTATAAATTATTAAATAGATCATTTAATAATTCTACTCATATGGAAATTATTTAATTAACAATTAATTCCCTAAAAATAAGGAAATCGGTCCCACTTCCAATAAGCATGGAAGTCAACATGAAAATTATTAAATAATCTTTTAATAATATTCACACACATGAGGAGTAAATACAAACTATGCTCCCCACATGTTTGGAGCTCTCTAAGCCACCAAAATGTACCATCATGGTCATGTGATAGCCCCAAAGGGCTCCACACTCAACAATCTCCCACTTGGAGACTGTTTTTCCTGAACAAATTCTATCACTGCTCCATGACCACTAAGGCCAACCAAATCTGAACATAGTCTTAATTTGTCTAATGTTACCACCTTGGTCATCATATTTTTAGGATTCTAGATACTATGAATCTTCTCTAGATTCACCAAGTTCTCCTCCAAAGCTATCCTGATGAAGTGATAACATAATTGAATGTGTTTCATCCTTGAGTGGAAAGAGGAGTTCTTTACCAAATGAATAATACTCTGACTATCATTATGTAGTCTCCCAACTTCCTACTCATGCCTCAACTCTTGAAACAACTAGTGTAACTAAATCATTTTCTTCCTAGCCATCCTGGTAGCAACACACTCTACCTTTGTAGTTGGCAAAGCCATAACCTTATGTATCCTGGAAATCCAACTAGTCATTGTATATTTACTAGTAAATATATATCCTATTGTAATCCTTCTAATATCAATATCCCCTACCATATCTAATTCTACATAACCATTTAAAGTGGTATTTGATCCACCATAACATAATGCAAAATCTATGGTTCCTCTCAAATATTGAAGAATCTATTTCTCTGCTTACCAATGCTCATAACCAAGATCACTCATATACCTACTCACAACTCCCACTATTTGGACAATATTTGGCCTAGTAAAAACCATGGCATACATCAAGATACCAATTATCGATGAGTAAGGTACCTTGGACATCTTAAACTTTTCATCTTCCATCTTGGGACAATACTCTTTTGATAATTTAAAGTGGCCTGCCAAAGGAGTACCAACAAAGTTAGTGTCCAACATACTAAACCTTTATAATAATTTCTTCACATAATCCTATTGGGATAAAACCATCTTCCTCTCCTTCCTATCATGAGTAATCACCATACCAAAGACTTGATTTTCTACACCTAAATCCTTCATAGAAAAGGAGTCACTAAGTTATTTCTTGAGCATATGAATGTGTTATATGTTATTTCTTGTAACTAACATGTCATCCATATATAAGTACAAAATAATAAAGGAACCATCATCAAAATGTTTTATGTACACATAATGGTCAAAAGTACACCTTTGATATTCTTATTCCAACATAAAACAATCAAATTTCTTATACTATTACCATGGAGCTTATTTCAGGCCATACAAGCTCTTCTTTAGTTTGCACACAAAGTTCTCCTTCCCTTTGAACTCATATCCCTATGGCTACTTCATATACAACTCTTCATCCAAATCACCATGAAAAAAAGCAATTTTCACATCTAACTATTCTAAATACAAATCTTCAACTACAACTAAACCAAGAACAGTCCTAATAGAAGTCATTTTTACAAGGGAGAAAATATCATCAAAATCAATACCTAATTTTTATACAAACCCCTTAACCACCATCTTGTCCTTATACCTTTTTCTCCCTTCATCCTCTTCCTTTATTCTGAAGATCCACTTGTTTGGAAATGTAATCTTGTCCTTGGGTAGCCTTACTAAATCCCATGTTTGGTTCTCCATGAGAGATCTATGGTCCTCATCCATGGCTTGCTCCCACTTCTTCTTGGAATCTACCTACATTCCTTCATCATAACACTCTGGTTCTCTATTGTTAGTGAGTAACAAATAATTCAAAGAAGGATAAAAATAGTTAGGTGATTTTCTTACCCTAGAAGACCTTCTTACCATAGGATTTTGGGGTCCTTATGTAGAAAGTTCCTGAACTGAATCATTGGATACTTTTCTATCCATAATATCATCCAATAATGTGTACTCTTTATGTTTCTATTCATATTCCTGCAATTGATTCTTATAAATGACTTTTTCATTAAAGGTTACATCTCTAAATCAAAATATTTTCTTATCTTTAATGCTCCATAAATGGAAACCAAAGTCATCCTCACCATATCCAACAAAGGTGCATTTATCTTATTTAGCCTCTAACTTGGTCCTATCCTCTTTCTTGATGAGGGAAAAAGCCTCACATCCAAAGACTCTAAGAAAAAAAAATCAACATTCTTACCAGACCAAGCTTGTTCAGGAATGCCTCCATCCAAAGACATAGAAGGTCCTCTATTAATTATATATACTGTCATGCTAATTACTTCTACCCAAAATTTTAAAGGAAACCCTACATGTAACCTCATGATCCTAGCACATTCCATTATTGTTCTATTCATCCTTTTAGATACCCCATTCTACTATGGAGTTCTTAGAACTATCCTTTGCCTATGGATTCCATTGTTAGAACAATAATCAAATAAATAATTACTACGATACTCACCTCCATTATTTGATCTAAGACATTTCAACTTGAGACCTATTTCATTCTCAACCAAGGCTTTCCATTTCTTAAAAGTTATAAATCCATCAATTTTCTTTTTAATACAATAAACCTAAACTTTCCTAGTTGCATCATCAATAAAAGTGACATAATAATTAGAACCACCAATAAAAGATACCTGAGTTGGACCCCATACATTTTAATGTACCAACTCTAATTTGTGTTATTTCTTTGTGGGCCCAACTTTCAAAAACTTAACCCACTTCTATTACCTATACACACAATTCTCACAAAAGACTAGATCTATGTCTTTTAATCTAGGCAACTTATCTTTTAAGATCTCTATGCCCTTATGGATCATATGATCGATCCTATAGTGCCACATAGTTGCATCTCCATCTATAAAATTTAAATCAAAATAATCAACACTACTAGTCAAATATAAATTACCAACTTTCTTATTTCTTGAAACCATAAGAGATCCTTTGGTAACTTTTCAAGAATCTATAGTAAATATTATTAAACATCTCTCATTACCTAATTACCCCACTAAAACAAAATTCCATCTCAAAATAGGAACATGTCTAACATCTTTAAGGATCCATGTGTTCCCATTCTACATTTTCACCTGAACACAACCTTTCACTACTATTTCACATGGTTTATCATCACCAAGATAAACATGTCCTAAATTATCTTGAAAATAATCAATAAAATAATGCCTATGTGGGGTGGCATGAAAATATGCCTTGAATCTAATACCTAAGACTTAGTAAAACTATCCATAAAAATAATTAAGGCATCTTGATATGATTTACCTAATGCCACATTTACTTTATTCATTTCCTCCTTGTTTCCCTTCTTATCCCAAAGTGACCAACAATCTTTCTTTGAGTGTCCACTCTTCCCACAATACTAACATATCATCTTGGCTTTAGATATCAATTTAGATCTACCTTTTGACTTTCCATGGTTGCCTGCTCTTATCCTTTTTCCTCCCTCTATTATCAATAGACAAAGGATTACCTGAAGATGATTCACTAGTGATTTTTATTCACATCTCCTCACTGAGAATCAAACCTACAACATCCTCAAAGTTCAAGATTCCCTTGGTAGGGACTGAATTACTCATATCCATAACCAAACTATCCTAACTATCAGGTAAAGTACACAAAATCAACAAAGCTCTAACTTTGTCATCAAACTTAATTCTAACATAAGTGAGCATACTTAAAACCATATTAAAATCATTTAAATGATTATCAATTGAACCATTCTCATAAATTTTAATGTTAAATAATATTTTCAGAAGATTTTTTTTATTTGAAGCTGAGGGTTTATCATACAACTTTCCAAGTTTATCTATGAGATCCTTTGTAGTTATCTGATCTACAATGTTAAATGCAATAGAAGATGTAAGGCATAATTGTATGGCTCCCAATGCCTTCCTAACAAGAAATTTCTAATTTGCATCACTCATAGTTGTAGGTTGTCCTCTTTTCCCCTCCAAGGGGAGTTGAAGTTATTTTTGATATATGTATTCTTTCATTTGCATTTTCCATAAACTAAAATTTTTACCATCAAAATTTTCAACCCTAAATTTGATCTCTTCTCCCATAGCTCCCACTCAAGCTAATAACCTTTCCTGTGATTTACTAGTTTAACTAAAACACCTCTAAAGCTCTGATACCAGTTGTTAGGAATTAAGTGAATTCAAACCAGAATTAGTCCACTATAAAATCTTTAATTTAAAACACAACCAAGATTTTAAATGTGTAAAATTAGATTTAACTATGCACCAAATGCATTACAAAATTAATTCTTCAAATCATAGTTAATGTTTGATAAATGGAGAAAATTAAAAAGCTAGCAATAATACATAACACAAATATATCATGGTTCACCCAATGTGGGCTACATCCACCAAGGAATTATTTGAATAAAATAATAATTTAAAACAAGATTACAATGAATTGTCACAAAGATAGAAAAATCTCATATAAAAAATACTTCACACAAAAAGTTGCACTTTCATCTGTGCCTACACTTTACTATATCTCACAAGCTACTATAACACACCCTATAAACAAATGCCTACACTTTAACTCTATCTTTGAAAATCCACACCTATAAATAAAATCATCAACAACCTCTAAAAGGTCATACCACACCTTGTATATATAACAAATGATGTAGAAATCTATCCCTCAAGGAGAAAATCACCATCTTCATCAATATAGGCCTTATCCACCTAGGAAAAATGCCATTCCCACATAAGTAAGATTATATTCAAGCCCTGCCAAGAAGGAACATGCCATTCTCCTCCAAATGGCACAACTTCTAATGCAAAGAGATAATAACCAATTCCTAGTAATGAGAAAGTCCATCCCACTTGCATAATACATCATAAAAATTATTAAATAGAATATTTAATAATTTTATCCTATAATACATCATATAAATTATTAAATAGATCATTTAATAATTATACTCATATGGAAATTATTTAATTAACAATTAATTTCCTAAAAATAAGGAAATCAATCCCACTTCCAACAACCATGGAAGTCAACATGAAAATTATTAAAGAAGCATTTAATAATATTCACACACATTAGAAGTAAATGAAAAATGTGCTCCCCACATCCTTGGAGCTCTCTAATCTCCCAAAATGTACCATCATGATCATGTGATAGCCCTAATGGGCTCCACACTCAATAGTTTTCCCAACCCTTAACCTTGATAATCAAATTGTTATAGATATTTTTTACCAAACCCATACTATTTTAAAAGTGGAACCTAATTTTGGAGAGGTATATTTTTATCCTTCACTTGCTTTACCTATGCTTATTGTACTATTTATTTCTTTGATTTTACTTTGTGAACCTTTTATTATTTTGAGTTATGCTTTGGTAACCACTTTTGTACTATTTCAAAATTTGACCCTTTTTTAATATGTTCATGTATCATTATGAATTGTTTAATTGATTTATCTTGCATAGTTTCCTCAATAACAATGATGTGTTATATATGCTTTTTCAATGACAAACATGAGTCAGTGCGATGACCATACATTCTATGATATGCATAATAATATTTGGATCTTCTTAATGGATGTAGAGGAGGTAAGTTGATTAAATTATCTTTAACCATTTGTCTCAAAATATCACTTGAACTTCAATTTAGTCTTTCAGTAATTTTCTAATCACTAGTTCTAGATGCACATTTTTTGATTTCTTATTTTGATGTGTAACATCACTTATCACAAATTGACTAGGTGAAGATGCATATACATGATTGACACTAATGTGCCTTGGAGGATTTTGTCTTGTAATTATATTTTTAAATGTTGTAATATTTTCATATAATAGTTGATTCTAATTTTTTAATTCTAAAATTAACCTAATCATACTGATAATTTCATCCTTTAGAGTCTCACAAGTGCAAACACTAGTTGCTTCTGATTGAACATGCAAGCACTCTTCCTAAATAAGAGATATGGGAAGAGAAGGGTTTGAAGGATGGATAGGATGAATATAGATATTTTAAATAGTAATATAGGATTCCTCACATCTTGGAGTAGTGATAACATGGACGTGGTTAGAGGGAAATTAGCTATCACCCTCTTAGAGATGAGGAGGAAAAGAATCTTATTTATCCATGAAATTTGGCATTTTAACTTGGAAGAGGGATACTAGGGTAGAAAATATTAGGTTTGAAAACCATAACACAACCATTAAAAATGAGAAAAAAAATGATAAAAACCATAATAACATCTAGGGCTAGGTTTTTTGCACGTTGAGAAGTCATTTAGGTTCACCAAATGATTTAATTTTTAGGGGATTATTGAATACAAATCCTAGGTTATTAAAGGGTATAAGTACATCAAATCAGGGTAAAAATATATAATAAATATATCTAATTATTTTTT
This sequence comes from Torreya grandis, assembly GCA_037957365.1. Lineage (NCBI taxonomy): Eukaryota > Viridiplantae > Streptophyta > Pinopsida > Cupressales > Taxaceae > Torreya > Torreya grandis. Next base: position 191,110 of record JARHVA010008230.1, on the reverse strand, counting down.
TAAGAATTGACCTAATTTGATATTTATAAAAATAGAAATGAATGACACAAATAATTAACTAGTTTGAAAATGACTGAGACAGATGATTTGGAGGGTGAAAATTAATATATAAGTTAATTTGAGTGTCGTAAACATGGTATAGGTGTCATAAATCCTCCAAGATAGTAGTGTTATACTTTGGACATTAGCACACCATGCTAGTTCCTAATTGCAATGTTAATGTCCTTTGTGTAAAAACTATTTGATCATTTGAGTGCACCTCTGACTAAGTCTAACCTACTTGTACTTATGTAGAGAAGCATTGATTCATTATATATGCATTATTTTAGGATAATTTGGGAGTAAATCATAGGCCTACATGTTGTTAGGGTATTTTAATGAAATGAGTAGAAATAGTGTGTAGTAATTTTGGGAGTCTAAACATCCTCAACATGTTGTTGTATTGAGAGTTACTTACAAACAAATACTCTAAGGAGGGATCAAACCTAATGTAGATTTTCTACCTAAGTGTTTGGTACAAGTGTAAGTGAATGCTGGTATGAGTGTTGAATTATGTGTTGTGAATGAGTTTTAGGACTATAAATATATGTATTCTAAGCTTAGAATGGTTGCAAATGACTGTATCTAGAAGTAGAGTAGAATGGAGATTAATAACCTTGATTATGCACAACTTATTCTAATCTCATTTGTGTATTTTGCATCTAATTTCCATCTAGTGGGTAAAGGGCTAAAAACAATGTATTTATACTAATGTAGTCCTTGTATAGAGTTTGAAATAGGTCTAAGTTGATTTTACATGTCTTAGGAATTGAAAAGATATCTCTTGGGGTTCAAATTTGGTAAAGGACATTAGAGTTGTACCTTGGTCACTAGTGTGGGGTGATAGTGTCCAAAGTACAATACTAGTATCCAAGTGGTAAAACTTTAGGAAATCAGGGGTTGAATCCTTGGGGGAGGGTATATGACTAAGTTTGAGATGTTTAGTATGTGTAAGGTCCACACAAAAGTTGGATTAGTGTTGAAAGAGGCCCTAAGATAGGTATAAAACTAAGATAGGGATGGGTTATCTCAAGTGACACTTATTGCACTCAAGTAACATTTTATATGACTATAATTTGCAAGGTTAATTTTGATTTGGTTATTTATAACAAACCCATCCATAAACAAAAATTTCTCATATATAGGTTTGGACTCAACAATCATATCGATATTAGGCAATGAAAAATCACCTTTTGGATAATTTTTGTTAAAATCATAATTACCGGTGTAACATTGAATGCCACTAAAAGGTTTTTTAAAAGGTACAATATTAGACACCCAATTATAATAAGTAATAAATCTTATAAATATTGTGTCAAAGGGTTTTTGAATTTCATATTTAACCAATAATACCACTTTAGGATGCATCTTACAATTATTTTGTTTAACATGTTTTTCATTTGGTTAAAATAATAAATTATGCATTGCCACTAATGGGTCAATCCCAGGCATATATGAATAATCCCAAGCAAATATTTTGTGAAAATCCTTAAGGACCTATCAATAGGCTTTTCCTTCATTATCCTACATCATTAAGACAAGTAAGACTAGTTGAGGATCTTTTTCTTATTTCATAGTTATATGTTATTGTTTCCTCATTTAGAAAAGTGGATATATCTACAATAAATGGTGCAATAGGAATAGTATTATGTGTGCCACATTTAACTTGGTTGTCATCTCTCTTACCCAAATAAGCACAAGCAAAGGTGGCATGAGAAAACTTATTCTTATGATAGAAGGAAGGGAGATCCTCATATGCCCCCAAGTACTTTGCTAATGACTCATCATTTGAAAACTCATCTAATTTCAAAATATCCATGGAGGCATTCTCATTGATTATATGAGATTTTACCAGTTTGAGCTTAGTTGTAGAATCATGCATGCATTCTAATTTGTCTTTTTAGAAACAAGGTTTGGTGCTTTTAAATTTTGCTTTATTTATAAGTTTTTCAAAAAAACCCAAGCCTTGTTAATTTATGTTATTTGTAGGAGAAATAAATTGAGCTATACCTTGTTAATTTTTTCATAACCCCTATCCTTTGTACCCTTATTTAAAAAAAATCAAGAACCAAAATGAGGATATAATATTATGGTGTAACATTATCTATGTCTTGGAGAATTGCACAATGTTTAAAATGATTAATATCTATTGGACACATGTATATGAACCTTTGATGATTAAATTTTAAGCATGCATTAAAATTATATAGAACTTCATACATCTCATGTATCCAAAACCATCCCAAATAATGTTATAGTTCAAATAATTTGGTATAACTTGGCACAAAGTAGGTAGTGTATGGGGACTCATGGTAATATTCAATATTATTTGTCTGAATACTTGTTTTGAAATGTGAAATCCCTTGATGTTCATATTATATGGTTCCAAATCTAAAGGGAAAATACAAATTAAGGAGAGAAAGGATATATTTCAAATATTGAGTCTTGAATCATTGTCCATAAGAACTCATTTTACCATTTTTTTGATAACACACACTTATATATAAAGTGGTTAAAAAACTATTTATAATATGATGAGGTGTTAAATACTCCTTTTCAAAGGATATGTTATGTTTGGTCCATTTGATGGAGCTTAACATAGAAGCTACATACAATGGCTCCACATTATAAGGTAGTATGGGCATACACAAGGCATCCAAAAAGACATCCCTATAATGGGATGAATGTTGTATTAAGTTTAAGAATGAATTTTTAGCATTAATATAATTGGAGTGGGTAATAACATGTAATTAGGATAATTTTTTTTTCATGCACTCCCTTTACTGATTTTTAGTAATAGGTAAGAGCTCATTGTAAACATTAGAACAAAAGGAGGTACACAAAAATGCATATTTTGAACTCTTTATAGATTGAGTTGATTTAATGACGTATGAAACATAACAAGAAACAACCACCATGAGGTATTTTAACATGAAATAATTAAAAAAATATATCCATAGTAAACATGACTTTTAGACAAAGAAAAATCTAATTCTCTTGCAAACTTTAAATGCTCTTTTTGGGAAAATTAGAAATTAGACTTAAAAAAAAAAAAAAAAAAACCCTAAGGTAGCTATGGTTTTGAGATCAAATCTCAAATTCACCAAATGGTTAACCCTAAATTAGATATGGATCTTAATGGGATATATAGGGTTAAGAATAAACAAAAACATAAGCATAATGGTGATAAGTAGATCTATTATAGGTCAATTAATCATAAAACTCAAATATAACATATATTGAATTTATCACGTTGAGATATGCTAGAAATAGGGAAACACAACTATGCTATATACCACAAGGATAATTAAAATAAGATACTTATTTGGTTTTGATGCTAGTATAGATCTAGATATACAATAAGCAAGAAGTAGGCTAGAACAATATTCTGGAATAGTCACCAAATTTTGGATTAAGTGCCATTATAGCCTTAAACACATGCATCAACCTAGGATGGTTGTGTCTACACTACTTTTTGGATCAGATGCATGAATCTAGTATGAAACAAATATTAAAATAGGATGCAACCATATATATGCTTTTGTGTTCTATGTTGCCTTTACTCTAGTGTATTTAGATCTAAGTCATGGACTATCACTCTTTATCAAATGATAAAACCCTATCTCTTCATATTCATAGTGACCTAAGGACAAATGGGTTAGTGGGATAATGGTGTTGAGATAACCCAAAATACCCCTCTATCAATGTTTTTTGCTTATATATTCACTATTTTGAAGAGGGTCTCAGACTGATGTAGTTATCCCATATGTTTTGGCTTATTTTTGAATCATGCAATGTGTGATAAAAAGGTACAAAAGTGATCTAGCTTGTAACTTAGAAAATATGGATCTGGGGATACTCCTTCAGTAATTCATACATGTATATGTGTTTTTACTATGATTTATATGGTAATAGGATAAAATATGGAATATTTTTCTCACTTGAATGATATATTGAGTGGTTTTTGTAAGTTGCCTTATTAGTCGCTAGGTATTTCGAAGTTAAAATGAATGAGGATTGATCTTATATATATACCAATCCATTTGGATAATATCTCACATTAAAAAAAAAAGGAAAACCATTAGGATATGTTTCATTTTTAACTTGAATGACCTAAGGTCATTCAACACTTTTTTTGGTATATGACACTTGCATTGACATAGAGTTTTGATTAGGACGTAGGTGTCTAGGTAGTTAAAAAATAGGTGCATATCCAAAACTTGAAGATGCGGAAACTAAATAGGTTTAAAACATTATAGGTAATATATAAGGTATATTTCATAGTAATTATACTATTTGGACTAAGAGATAGGCAATGAGCATTAAGAGACAACAAATGTAAGACTTATAAAAATGGGAAAGGTGTAGAACTGAGAGGAACTTCCAAGGTCTATATTTTCCAAGTGTAAAATAATAATGTGATATATAATTAATAAATATCATCTACATTTGGACCCAAATAAACCATAATAATTGAGGCTAGGATCAAAGAAAAAATCATTACCTTGACTTTGATAGAAATTAGAGCATGTTGTGTGAGTAGAAATAAAAGCTAAATCAAATCAAGTTAAAGTGTTACATAAAGGCAAACAATATTTTTTTGGAGTAAATAATTACAAATATCATCCATATATAATAAAATTAAGACCCATAATTTTTTATCCTAATGAAGATCCACATGATATGTTACCTATATTATTGGATACAAAATTGTTTATTCTATGCCATAATTATTACCATTACCCACATTGTTTGGATAAAATTAAAGGTAAATCATTTGGTAATTTCTATGTCATTGATAGACATAGCGATAATGACTTATACAGGCTTAGATTAAATATAAATGAACTTACTAATAAAGGACTCATTTTATTTCAAAAAAATTATAACATAATTGAAACATGTTATCAAAATCTAAGCATTCAAAATGTCCCTTTCAATATCCAAATTTTAGAATAAATACAAGTGGTCATACTGATATTTTTATTAATAATATATATACACAAGATTATCTAATAATATAAATATTAAATCACTCACAAAAAGATGGGTTCCCAAGCCAATTCATTTACAAGTCAAACATTATAAATTTCAATTCCAACATAATGATATATAAGATAATCCTAACACATGTAATAATAAAATAGATCCATATACTACATTTATATATCCATCTAGTTGGAAATTTCACATTCCACATCATTCTAGGTATATAACATATTCCAAATTAAAAAATCTTATAATTAAAATTTCCACATCATATAAAATTCATAAGTCAAATGTCTACATCATATAAAAACTCATAACCAAATGCTTATATAGTTAAAAGTACTAACATAACATTAATAAATAATCATCCCTTGGCTAATAACTATCAAAAAATAATTTCCATCTACATCACTATCATCTCCCAAAGGAAATTTAGAGACCAATACACCTACTACACCATGTAACATAGACCATGATCTATCTTGAGCCCCATTCCCCCTCTAATTTTTCACTATCCAAAATTAAATTGGTGATATATTTTATGATGTTTATCCAAATAAAAAAATAATATATTCATTATAATAATGATGGTATAATTTATTGCACTATATCAATTTCAATATATTTCTATTTATTTATAAATTATTAATACCATGCAATATTATCACTCTAAATCATGCTTTGACATTTCATTATCTCCTTTCAAGGCACAGGCCACATTGCTTTCACCCCTTGCCTCAAAACGGGGTAAACATATTGACATCTATGTACTCAAATCAATTTATTTATTCATATAAAAGATAATATTAAAAAAAAATTAACATGCACAATCTTAGGACATGTGGTTCTCATTTCATAATCATTTTTATCTAAAAAAGAAAACATACTCAAAATTAACACTATAAAAATTGTAAGGGGCATAAAGTTGGATTGTGTTCTCCCTCTTTAGGATACATCACAAAATAATAATATAAGTTGCATTGAAATGAAGCTGATCCATGTCCTTTTACAAAATTTAAAGGTGGTAATTATTGAAAATTGTCAAATGAATCAATTTCACAAATTTATAGTTCAAATCTAGATGTATTGGTAGAAGTGTGATAAATATTTTGTAATTTAGATAATGTTTTAGCTTAGTGATTCTCCACACCTTGGTTGGAATTTAAGTGAACCATGTAATAGTTCCATATTTTCACTTAACAAACCATATATTGGTTCCCATTTATTTATTTATTTCCCATTTGAGCCTAGTGACACTCAATAATTTGAATATCTACTTACCTTAGAGTGATCTCCACAAGTTAAATCATATCTATTGATAAAAAAAATATCACTCATCACTACTTTATCACTCTCATCATCACTTTACAATCTGGTATAATTATGGTTTAGTGACACCCAATGACTTATGAATTCAACATCTTACCACTTTCAAAATTGCTTGTTTACCATGGCTAAGAGGTAAATAAAATTTAAATAACCCCATCTCCAATTGGGATAGCTAATCAGAGAAGACACTTATCACCACCTATTAAGACAAAGTGTGATCTCACACTATGGAACTTTATTTATCATTTACTCTAGTACCCTAATTTTATTACATCACTAGAAAAAATGGGGGGATGTAGACACTTAAATTTTACACAAGCTTAATCTAAATGTAAAATTTTAAATATATATTTTTATTTGGATCATTTTTTCTAAATAAATGGCTCATTAGCATGTCATGTCTCTATTCTTATGCTTATTTCCTCTATTATCTTCTTAAGGTATATGTGTGTGTGTGTGTGTGTGTGTGTGTGTGTGTGTGTGTGTGTGTGTGTGTGTGTGTGTGTGTGTGTGTGTGTGTGTGTGTGTGTGTGTGTGTGTGTGTGTGTGTGTGTGTGTGTGTGTGTGTGTGTGTGTGTGTGTGTGTGTGTGTGTGTGTGTGTGTGTGTGTGTGTGTGTGTCACTATTATGTAGTATTGTACTTTGTCTTTGGGATCCCTACTTTATGTATATGTTTTTGTATCATCTATTTGTGTCTTTTTGATAATTTTGCATTGCCTGGATAGGAGTGAATTATGCACTTGTAGTGTAGTGTAATCTTATCCCAATGTAAATTATGGAAGTATTCCAAGTTTATATGTTTTTAATGGTCATTTTTATGCCATTTGGTCTTTTGCATCCAACCCTTCATGCACTAGTGAGTCCCTAAATTCAAATACAAAGTTATATATAAATAAAGGTCTTACAAAAGAAAGACTTACTTACTCTTAATCTTAAAAGTATATACAATAATTCTATACATACTAAATAGTTCATTTGTTTGTATATTTTAAGTTTGATTACATAATTTATATTTCTTGTGCTAAGGGTAGTCATAGGAAAAATAAAATATAGTATTTCATCCAAAATTTCACACATATAACTAAGAAAGATAACTACATCAACTTGAGGTCCACTTGGAATATGTAAGTATCACTTAGCTATATAGGTATTTTGAGGCTAGCTCAACTATTCTTGTTACCCTATATCCCCCAGTTTTAATTTAATCTTATTTTTGTGATCTTGTACACTATTAGGATTTTTATTTTTCATGTTATTTATGCATTAAGTTAATACATGCATAAAAGAGGATAAATATACATAGAGGTGAACCAACCTAAAATTTTATATCGAACACACAATCAACATAGACAAATTTGTAGTAGAAGACAATAACACACTATGACCTTGTCCATCTCATTTACATCTATCCATGTTTATCTTGTTCTCATGTTTTTGGCCTCAATACAATCAAAGGATCATTATATTCAATTTCTAGCATAGAAATAACCTGCATAGTCAATGAATCAACTAGAGTAAGCTAAGTATACTCCTACCCTTATAAAAGTATATTATAATTCATTCTAATTTATTGGCATTTAATTTATATTATTACACATATATTTTATTTAGTTTATTTATATTTAAAATATTTAATTGAATTCAAAAAGAGTAAACTTATATAAATCTTAATAAATCCATTGGAACTCTATTGATACATTACCAAAATAGTATATGTATCTGAAATGCCTAAAAAGAATAGCCCTAGATCCAAGTCTAAATATAAAATACAAGTCAAAGTTTCACATTATCAATGTTTAAAATCCAAAGAATCACATCGCATTATATCATGATCACAATGTTGTACACACACACTTAGGTTGGAGAATTACAACTGGGTTGAGTTGCATTTAGAGAATTTAAATAGAGGCAATGCTCAATCACTCAGTGAGGAGTGGTTGGGTATTTATAACCCATATTAATAACTTTTTTTCCAAGTCAATCTTGCATATGAAAAATGAAACTAGGGTTTTAAGATAGGGAAAAGAAAATCAAGGATCTTCATAGAGGGACAAGGTTAAGAATATACATATAAATAATCTATAGGTGTAGACATAATTATCAAATTAGAAAATAATTAAAATATACATTGACAATATTGATAGACATTGGATAGTACCAGTTATCATATGGGTCTGAGCTTCATCGATAACATCCACATAAGTTTTGAGGTCTTATTTCCTAATCTAAATAATTACAAAACTAATACAAAATACATAAAAATACTTTGATATAGGTAATGATAAAAATAAATTAGAAAATTAGCTAAGTGCACTTCTCTCCCCTTTGTCTTGTCAATTCAAAATCTAGTAAGTGTTATATAAATCTCTCTTTTTCATTCATATTTTTATGGTTAATGTCCTATCTTACATAATCTAAATTTCAATATTTTTAATTTATTTATATCACATTTAATTTAAAAATATTTTAAACATACTTACACTAGTTTTCTTGAGAGGCCTTAGATTCATGATATGAGTGATATACTTTCTACTTTACACAAATGCTTATTTTTTCAATATAAAGATACAATTTATAAAAATAAGTATATGAGAAGCCTTTCCAATCATGTAAAATGGTTTAATCTAAATTGAATAGTTTACCTCATTTATATTAGAAACAACGAACTCTTATTAAACCTAAGCATGTAATTTCAACATGACAAGAAACAAAATTAAGTTAGAGAATGTAGTGATTAAAAAGAAGACAATGCGGATAATGTAGATTATGATATTGAAAAAAAACTAGGAATAATAAGTTTCATTTCAATAGGTATAAAAGTGTATAATTTAGATATGTACATATTTGGTGTTGGTTCCCTCTCTCTAAGTCATAATATTATGGAAGGCTAAATTCTATTATGAAATAAAAAACAACAAAAGACAACGGTAAGCAACCAATTAAAGTTGATTTTTGTTTCATATAAAGAACTAATGTCACATGAAGTAAGTTAAAAAAATATGGAATTGTATTGAGGTATGCACAAAAATTGAGTTATATTGATAAATTACTTGGAAAAATAAAGCAAGGTATAAAAAAATGCTACCCTCTGAGCCTATTAGGTGTCTCTTGATATGTGTAGAAAACTTGGGACACACATTAAATTTGACTTATTCATTTTATAATTTTTTTATTTAATATTAGTAGGATTAGTAAATTTAATTAGATTATGGAGTCCTCATGTCATAATTATGGTATATTTTATATACTAAAATTTGATTTATATAGTACTTTAGTCTTATACAATTGGCAAATATATATCATGGTTGTACCTTTTAGTTTTATACCTTCCCACTACCAAAAGGATCATGTTCACTATCTATTTGTGCCTAATTTCTTATCTCTTAGTTAGACCATTATTATTTTGATGACCAAGGACTAACATACTATGCAAAAATCTTTCACTACCAGTTTTGGACTTGTACCTATTTTCTATCTCCACTTGCATCCAAGATGAACACATGCATTGACAAAACTATCTATTTTTACTACAAAGTGTCAAGTTCCCAAAAGTCATATTATTTGTAAAATAAATGTTTCCAAAAGGTCATCTTAAGTTCTTTAATGTGATATATTTCCAAAAGGGATTAGTATATATATAAGATCAACCCTCATTCACTCCTCACCTAGAAATCACTTACAACTCATAAGGAAATATACCAAAAATCACTCAATAAAGCATTCAAGTGAGAAAATATACCCTATTTATCCATATTTCCATATCAATCATAGAAGTCATATTTTTAAATATTTAAAGCTTTCAAAGAGTAGCCCACGAGCCATATTTTCCATATTATAATCTAGGTCATTGCATGTATTTATTTATCACATATTAAACCTTTGTGTAAACACAAGCCAATGCATAGGGGAGAAATAAATTAGTTGGAGGACATATTAAGAGTAGTGGATATATAGGTAGTACCCATTGATATAGGGATCTTTGAGTTCACCTCAACACTATGAGTCCACTAACCCATTTTCCCAATAGTCACTCCAAGGGAGAAGAGTTGGTGTTTGATAATTTTAAAAAGAGAGACATCCTATGTATAAGATATGAACCCATAAAAATAAAGGAGATATAAAACCTATAAAGCTCTAGTTGATCACATTCATATCCATTCAATATTATATATAAGAAACTTATAGTAGAGTTAGACACATGCATCAATGTAACTATCTAGATCTGATGCAAGCACCTAAGGGCACAAATAGGATATTTAAATAATGTGATGATTTTTCCAAGATCATCATTTAGTATACTTCCAACCCATCCTTGCTCACACCTACGTGCACATAGTAAACTAGCTATGTATCATTATTTCTAATATATATATCAATGGTTGTACTTTATTTTTTTAGTAATCTCAATTGTATAAATTTAGAATAATGTTTGTCTAATGTTTTTATTAATTATACTATTATATAGGTATTTTATTACCATTATGACATATATACTCTCTCTTATTAACCCTATATCCCCCCATATATTCATATTTAGGGTAAAACAATTTGGTGAACCTGTGAATTGATCAAACCTTACCAAACCCTAGATTTCCCTTAGGGTTTCAGCCTTCATTTTAAAAAAATGAATTTTTTACATAGGGTTTCATTTTTTATTTTTGAGTTCCCCTCCATTTGGGTAGTTACATTTTTACCTAGGGTTTCACCTTTACTTTGTTCCTAGGGTTTCATGTTCATACACTTGTGATTACTTTTCCTTGATTGACTCATTTTTGTATCATAACATCTCCATTTAAAAATTCCTTAGAATTTTTCCATATTATTGGTTATTTAAAGGAAACCCTCTTTTTTTTAGCCAAAATTTTGTATAATATTATGAATTTTATATTTTAATTTTTTTTATTAAATTTAGGCCTACAGGATGTACATTATACTTTTGTTTCACTATTTTTGGAGTTTATATTATTTATTATTTTTCTTATAAAACCTATTTAAAATTATAAAAAATATCAACTAGTCACTTTATATTTCTTTCTCTTCATTTGGCACATTATGGTGACCCCAACCTTTGGTTTCCAAACCCTATTTGACCTAGGGTTTCCTGATTTATTGTTTTTATAAATTTTGATTGTTGATTTCAAAGTATTCAAAATATAATGTTCAGATTTTGTTTTCCTAAAATTGTTCTAAATATGGATACATCTATTGAGAATTTTTATTTCCAATATCTCATTGTATTCATTTATTTTTGTCTTATATAAATTGTTCTAAATTTCAAAATAACCAAATCAAAGAGTGATCCTAACAAGATAAAAATCAAAATTCTATTTACCAATATTGTTTCAATAATATTAATCCTCTTACTCCTAAACCTAATGAGGGTGATATATACCATCCCTCTAACCAAATCCATGTTATCACTCCTTCAAGGGGTAAGATGGATGATGTATTTATGCATATGCAATCTGAGGTACCTAGGGTTTATGCATGTGAAGCCCTAAAATATAAAATCATACTTATGAGAAAGTCAATATAGGACTTGAAAAATAATTTTAGTTCCAAGATCACATCATTATAAAATTAGATTACACACCTATAGAATCCAAAATATGTTTGTTTTAACCATGTTTTTTAATCTTCCTCTAGCAATGTTATACTCGATAAGGTTTCATATCAAAATGAAAATCTACAACAAAATACATCTAAAAAAAGTGATTAAAATATTATACCAATGGATACTAAGATTTTAAGTTAAATTCTTAGATAAATTCTTCAAAACAAACTAAATAAACTACCACCTCCACATCCTTTTATGAAGATCAAAATATTATTATGCATACCATATAATGCATGGGAATCATAAATATTATTATTTTTCTTTGAAGAACACAATATAGAACATAATGGATCATGGTGGTCCTATCATTGATACATATATCAAACAACCCATTCACATTATGAGTACCTCTCCAAAGGCACAAGTACAAAAACAACAAATATGGTTACCAAAAGATAATTCGGTGAAAAATCAATTGAAAATGAGATAGTTAGACCAATAAAAGAATAAAAATATACCTCTCTATAAAGATACTCAGCATTCAAAACAATATGGTTTTAGACAAAAATATCTACAACGCTTTGGTTATCAAGGTCAAGGATTGGGAAAAGATGCCCAAGGCATCACATGTCCTATCTCATAATTATTGACAAGGCATGAGATATAGTGTAAATACTGATACAAATCATTCAAATATACATTTCAAGAAGTTAAAATATCAAGAACCTAAAAATTAGAACAAGTCAAAGAATAAATACAAATAAAAAAGGTAACATTACAAACAGAGTAATGGGAACATCAAATATTTATAATAGGATTTCCAATAAAAGAGGTCAAACAACAAGATAGACTTAATAAATATAATGTTCCAAATATGGATGTAAAATATGAAACTACAATCCATTATTAAAATTAGGCCAAATTCATTGATCATACAAATGGTAAATAAAAAATATATGAATAACTTAGAAAACTATGTTCTGATCTGCTTGGTAACTTACCACATAATCTATTCATACCTATAGGACTTGGTACCTATTGATTGAATCCATCACCGATAAATGGGATTTACCAAATGTATATAAATGTAAACTAAATATACCAAGTGCAAAATTACCAAAAGAGCATGATATGGTTTCTGATTTTACTATGCATAAATATGGTACATCTCATTTAGGAAAGGTTATACATCTTTCACTCCTCACATATTCTCATCCTTATCTTGAGATCATTGGATATAATTTTTAATCTTAAAATTATCTATAGAAACTAAACATGTAACTTCTAATCCTCCTCTAAAAAAACCTAAGATCACTCAAAAATGGATTCCATGAACCAATACATCTGTAACTTCTACTCCATAGCCTCATACTCTTATGATCAATACACATAGTGTTACCAATTTTCTAATTTTAGATATGACACATAAATATGATCCTTGGTAGCATCACTAAATTGATTAACTATATTCAAAGTTCATATCACTTCCAAATGAACATCCCTTAAATGGGATAATTGTCTATACTTTTCCTTCTTCAAATATATAAAAAATACAAAAAAAAAAAATTAAAAATAAAAATACGAAAAATATTCAGCCTGCTTCTAGTTTTACTAGTTATTATATTTATAGTGTTTACTCCATGTTAATGAATAAAATATCATTCCTTTTTTTATATACACATATTTTTCATGAATCATTTGAGTGTCGTATAGGCATACCCACATATATGATATATGCACATGTAAATGTTGGGATTTTCTTCTACTCACATTATAATTATGTTGGGGCCATATGTTTCTTTGATCATGATAAACCCACATTATATTATTCTATGATAACTTTCCATTATCATGTTTTATATTTTATACTTAAACATGTTATGCATATGTTCATGTCTTTTCAAAGTATAATTGATGTTGGAATAATTGTCATTGATGTCAAAGGAATTATAATAGATATGAATAGAAATGTCAAATGAAATTATTGCCATAAGTGAATGGAATTTTTGTCGAAAGTGAATGAAAATGTTGATGGAAATTTCAATAGTCACACCTCTTGGTGAAGAGGTATCTCTTGGATGGGACACATCCTTTAAAGGCTATATAAGGGATAAGAGATGTATAAATATAACAAGAATTAAATTTGAATGAAGATCATATAAGTGTGAGAGAGAAGGAAGAGCAAAAAATGAAATAGAATAACTCTTAAAAAAATAAGTATGAAGGGTAGATTTATTTTAATGAAGACTATTCTTTGAGAATTGTGAAAGAGAGGAGATCAAAAAGTATATAAGAAAATTAATGAGAGAGAAAGTGTAAGAGAATCAAATCCATAATTCAATTGAAGAAGCAATCACAGATGATAGAATCAATTTGTCTTGGGGTTGGTGCCTTAGAGTATAGGGGTTGGTGCTCCTATGGTTCAATGCTCACAAATTGACCAAGCTGGTACGTGGTGAAGGGGAATATATATAAACAATATTTTTCCATGGTTTTCTTCTGAAAGGGTTTCCATGTAAATCCTATGTTCTCTTGTGTTATTAACTACTAGATCTTAAATGCTTATGGTTATTGTGGTTGATTAAGTTTAAAAGATTAAAATATTACCTTATACTGATTCAGCCCCCCTCTTAGTATAAACTTGTGCTCAGTAATTGGTATCAGAGTAGGTTCCTTCAAAAATAGTCTAACCACTAGAAGGTAGATCTCAAATAACTAATGAAGGAAATTCAAGATTTAAAATATAAGGTCAAGGATTTTAAGTAATAGGTACGTATCTTGGAGTCTAAGTTGGATTTAGAAGTAAAATAAGATAAGATGTCTATTCAAGATCTTAAGAATCAACTAGAGGTTGCATATTCAAGTTTGAAATCAAGAGAAGAAGGGTGTAATTAGTTGAAGGTTGAGTTAGGTTCTTTGAAGGATAAGCATGAGAAGCTCATAATCAAGGTTGAGAAAGATAATGATATATTAGTCTAAGGTGAGAAGGATGCAAGTTTTAAGGGTAAATTAAAAAGGCCAATTAGGCAGCCCAATGCTTTCAAGTTTTCTAATTATTTTCATGGCCATTGTTTTGTTTGTCATCATTTTGGTCTTAGGGTAAGAGACTATTTGAGGAGAATAAATCAGTCAAATAGAGATCTCAATCACCTTCAAGTAAAAGGTATGAGAAATACTACTTTCTTTTGGTGTTATAAGGTTGGCCATATTGTTAAATTATATCCAAGTGGAGTAAAAAGATCCTCAAGGTATGTCAAAGGCTATGGATCCCTTAAAAGATATGAGAAGGGCCAAACATAAGGTTGGAGACCTAAGATAGTAAAGGTTAATCATATTGAGTCTAAGAGTGAGAATGGATTACTTTCTATAGTAGAGAAAGAATCAGATAGGAAGGACTATGTGAAACTCTTATTATCAAGAGTTATATAAAAGACTATCAATACTAGTCCTAAGAAGCTTGTAGACCAAAGAGAATATTTTGTTACATTTTAGCATGAGCCTTGTCAAGATTCCATATTATTAGTTTCTAATGATAGTGCATTAGAAGGTAAGATAGTTGTAAGAGTTGAGAAGATGAACAACATCATGGATGTTGAGGTTAGTGAGTCAAAGAAGTTAGACATGCGTAAATGGATTCTAAGAGAAAGAAATAAATCTTATAGATGCAAGAGGATCAAATAAGTAGTAGAGGAGATGTGGGAATCTCCTGGGTTTACTTTGTTCTAGGACCCTTTATGTGAGGTGTCTCTTCTAAGATTCAAGGAGACACTTTATAGAAAGAGGAATCATGGTGGACACTTCTTGGGTTTTAGCTATGTCGCATGACAAGAAATTCATGAAGGTGAGTTGATAGATTAGTTTGTTTATCAGTTTGAGGTAACTTGATATGGTGTAGTGTCTTGTGAGCATGGATTCAGGTAAGTTTAGTTACTTTGAGCATGTTCTTGATGATCAGATCGGTAGTAGTGGTGGGATTCATATGAGAAGGTGTATTGATCTTTGAAAGAGGTATCTTGGGTCTAATAAGTTTAGAGATTGATATGAAATTGGTAGCTTATACAAGGGTGAAAGTTTATTCAAACAAGGTATGCTAATCTTGTGAGAAGTTGTGCATGTTTTGGTTGCTATCTTTTAGTTTTTGGCTTCAAGTGGTGTGATTAGGAGGAGCATGGAGTTAGGGGGAGATAACTCAATTCCCTTGAGAATAATGTGAAGTATGGACTTTTTTCTTGTGTGAGATGAGATAAGGAGTAGCTCTATGAGTAGTTTATTAGGTCCAAGGATAAAGAAGGCTATATATGGATGAGCTTGTGATAGTTTGTATAACCCTTTACCATTAATGTCAAAGAGGGAGAGAGAAAAGAAAAGGGTAGCAATATAGGAAGAGAAGAACCATGGACAACCCTTTTCCATTGATTTCAAAGGGTGATAATTGAATATAGAGGGAGTAAAGGAGGAGAACCATAGCAAGGGGGAGATCATATACTAATTCATGGGGATTTCCATCAATGACAAAGGGAGAAATTGTTAGAATAATTGTCATTGATGTCAAAGGAATTATAACAGATATGAATGGAAATGTCAAATAAAATTGTTACTAGAAGTGAATGGAATTATTTCCAAAAGTGAATGGAAATGTCGATGAAAATGTCAATGGAAATATCAATGGTCACATCTCTTGGTGAAGAGGTATCTCTTGGATGGGACACATCATTTAAAGGCTATATAAGGGAGAAGAGATGTGGAAGTATAACAAGCATTAAATTTGAATGAAGATCATATAAGTGTGAGAGAGAAGGAAGAGCAAAAAATGAAATAGAATATCTCTTAAGAAAAGAAGTATGAAGGGTAGATTTATTTTAATGAATAATATTCTTTGAGAATTGTGACAGAGAGGGGAGTAGAAAGTATATAATAAAATTAATGAGAGTTAAATGTAAGAGAAGCAAAGCCATCATTATATTAAAGAAGCAATCACAGATGATATAATCGATTTGGCTTGGGGTCAGTGCCTTAGAGTCTAAGGGTTGGTGTTCCTGTGGGTCAATGCTCATGAATTGGCCAAGTTGGTGCTTGGAAAAGGGGATTGGTGTCTCTAGTGGGTGGGTGCTCATAAATTGACTAAGTTGGTGCTTGGTTTGGGGATTTGTGTTTCCAGTATGTTGGTGCCTAAAAACATTGTAAAAGAGTTATATATTTATAATTAATATTTTTCCATGGTTTTCTTTCGAAAGGGATTCCATGTAAATCCTATGTTCTCTTATGTTATTAACTGCTAGATCTTGAATGCTTGTGGTTAGTGTGGTTGATTAATTTTTAAAGATTAAAATATTATCTTATACTGATTCACCCCCCTCTTAGTAGACATGCGTGTTTAGCACTTGATATGCTATGTAATAACATTTTTGCTAACACATATTTGTAAGAAGTACTATGTTATGTTCATGTTGGTTTATTTTATTCCATGCTTATCTTTTTTCACTTCTTTGAGTGCCTTGCCTTTCTTTTTATTGTTTTATATTTTCTTTCATGTTTGAGAATTTTAATATGCTCCTTTGATTTTTTTCCTCATGCCTGTGTTTATCTATTTGGACATTTAAATATGTCATTGTTTATTGTATGGACATTTGAATATGTTATTATATGCTTTTTGGACATTTGAATAAGTCATGTCCCTTCAATTGTGTGGTATTTTAAGATTCTATTTGCATGAGATCTCCTTGGACCATTTATTTTTGCTTTGATTTTAAGTGCACTTGTGTGTGTTCTTGATTGTTTGTTGATATTGTATTGTTACTCTCTAGACATTGGTGTGATCTATATCATGCATCTAAGGACTTGATTTGATCACATATTATGTGCTTTAATGCTATATATACATATACATATACATAGTATTCTTATATGCCACATGATCCATATACAACTTATATATTTATCTTATTCTTTTGAGGTAAGGTAACTACCAAATTATATTACCCCTCACCTCAAAAGGGGGGCATGTCATAGAGGCATGAATTATACATTTTCATAGTTTCATATTATTATGGGGGCATGCTATAGAAACATGTTATCCATATTTTAACTAGTTCTTAGATTCTCTAGATTCAGTAGGGGCATGCCACAGAAACATGTTCTCACACTTGTACTGATTTTACAACTCACCACGTTTCATAGTTATATGATTTAGATTCATATTTGTGGTAGCATTCTATGCATTGGTACTATTATTATATCCATATTTCATCTTGAGACATATATGAGGTGTATATGTCATACAAGGGTCACCTAAAAATATAAAATTAAATCATTTTCCTATATTTCAAATACTATTATGGATTGTTATCATACCAAGGATGGACTATTATGGACTATTATCAAGCTAATCTATTATAATAATTTATTCACCTTTAGAAGGTTGATTTTATTAACTCACTTAATCTTATTAAACTTATAATTTAGATTTGATTAAATCATCTAACTTCACCATAATTATACATTGGATTTGATTAAATCATCCACCCTTAACAGATATATAATGTGAGTTGATTAAATCACTCACACTCACTAGGTTATGCACACATTTGGGTTGCACGATTGAGATAATGTCATGTTGAAACTCACATTTACACCAATATTTGGGGTATGTTGTCCTCCAATATCTATATATATGCACTTAAAAGTTCACAATTATCCTAATCTCAGCTTTAATGCTTCATAATTAGGCATCCTTTCAAATTAATTTATGAAAAGGCAAGATGATTATATTGATAGATAGGTTTACTCCTAACTTTACTCTTATTAATTTAAAGTATTTCAAATTATTTCAATTACATATTTAATACATTGATTATATACTATAACATACCCTTGATTACAGGTTAGTCACTAGCAAAGCATTTAAGGTGGACTCATGCAAAGATAAGATGTGTTATACACACTAAAGTACACTTTTATTTCATTTAAACTAAAAAATTCATTACTATATTAAAGGGGGGAAATTTATATTCTAAAATATGATTTATATATTACCTCAGTGTTTTACATTTGGAAAATACCTGTCATCAGCTTTAGACCTTCTTACTACCAAAAGGCTCATGTTCTTTATCTCTTTGTGCCTAATTGCTTATCTATTAGTCTGAACATTATTATTCTGGTAACCCAAGCCTTTTATATTATGAAAAAATATCTAAACCTAATTATTATCCTTCACTATTACTTTTATACCTATACCTATTTTCTAGCTCCTTAAACACTTGCATCCCAAATAAACACATGTATGGACACAACTATCCATTTTTCATACAAAGTGTATAGTGCCCAAAAGTCATTCAATTTTTAAAATAAACATCCAAATGTTGGCTTAGATGATTTAATGTGATATATTTACAAAAGGGATTGGTATATATATATATAATATCAACCCTCATTCATTATATTTTAACCTTTTAGGGTTTAACTATGTAAATTATAAGTTTGATTAAAGGGTTGAGTAGTCTAAATTAGTAAAATAATTTGAAAAAAATAACCACTAATTCTTTATATAATTTGAATTTCTTTTACTTTCTAAAAATAGTAATAAATATATGAAAATAAAAACTTACACGGAAAACACCTATCGTAGAAGATATGAGTGCTAAAAACTAGAATATGAATAGATCTGAAAGTCATTAACAGGATTTTTGTGTCATATCTTCCCTTGGATAGTAGTGCCACACTTGGACAATACTACCATGTGGTTCTAATGTCCTAAAAATGGCACTAGTATCCTTGATGTAAGATTGTTCCTAATTTTTAGGTGCACTTACAC
This sequence comes from Torreya grandis, assembly GCA_037957365.1. Taxonomy (NCBI): domain Eukaryota; kingdom Viridiplantae; phylum Streptophyta; class Pinopsida; order Cupressales; family Taxaceae; genus Torreya; species Torreya grandis. The sequence continues at coordinate 171,386 of JARHVA010008230.1, read as the reverse complement.
CTATGTTTTTGGGTTTTATTCCTATGTGCATGAAATTTGAATCTTTGTATTTTGCCTATATTATTTGATTTATGATGGAAACCCTAATACTCCTTGAAAGTAAGACATGAGATGAAAATATGTTTCCATTATTAGGATAGATTAGACATCCTCAACACCTCACTATGAAAAGAGTTGTCTACATACCAATACTATAAGGAAGGATAAAGCCTATTGTAGTTATCCCACCTAAGTGTTGGTATAATTTCAAGTGATGATAGAATGATAGTGGTCTTGAATGCCTTGAATGTGCTTGATATTGGAAATTTGGAAAATCTAGGCTTAGAGCAGTTGTATATGGTAGTATGTAGAAGTAGGATAGAATAAGGATTAATAACCTTGATTTTTCTCAACTTGTTTCATGTTTGAATAGGTCTTTTGCATCTATATTCCATCTAGTGGATAAAGGTCTAAAATTCATGTATTTATAATGTTTCATAGTTTATCTGGATAATAAAATATGCTTAGGCCAACCTTAAGAATGCCTAACTTTTGAAAATATATATGTTTAGGAGAGTTAAGACAAGGGGCATTATCATCATGTTGGGGACACTAGCACCATGTGGCTCTAGTGTCCTTAATGTCGTGATAATGTTCAGTTGGTAGGATGTTGAGCATGAAGGGATGGGATCTGGGAATGAAGGTTTAAGACTATGTTTTAGTTGACTAGTGATGCCTATTGTCTATACAAAGGTTGGAAAAGTGTGATAGAAGGATCTAGGATAGGTCTAAGGCTAATCTAAGAATAATTTGTCTTGAGTAACACTCATATCACTCAAATACCACTTTTAGGTGATTAGATTTACTCCCCCTTTATGTTATAAATGAATTAAATATAAATGACTAGTATAAATTAAAAATAAGTGTACCTAGAATCACCTAGAAAGTGAAGCCCATGTATCTGGGTCTAAGTATGTGAAGTTGGGTCTGTTTATGTGAAGCATGATCCAAAGCATGACCTATAATGAAACATGCATATATAAATACTTACTTAAGATATATCAAAATCAAGAGACCATGTTTAATAAAGAAGTAACTAAGTAAAATTGAGTAAATAGATGGGAAAGAGGAAAGAAATGAATACACCTCTTGGGTACGTAAACCAATGTATGAACCTAGTGAAAACCTATGTGTGTACATGTATATAGTGATTAAATAATTGAATAACTTGTAATAAGATGATAACTTGCTAAATCATCATGTGTGGGTGGCTCAATAACCCAATCTAGTTTTGATTCCATCATTGCCCAACACTGCTTAGTGGATCAGGACCTATGAATAGTTTGGTTTATAGTGAAAGTGTGTCCAACCCTCTCATGTGGGTGGCTCAAGAACTAAATTAGGATATAACTTCATAATTTTCCATCCATGTTTAGTATATTCATTTTAAACTAAACTACACAAAGTGTTATAAATATCTAAGTATATCTAACTATGTATGTCAGCTCCACAGCCACTCAAGTACATTAGGTAGCTCTAGGCCATTCGAGAATCCAAACCACTACAGATGGATTAAGGAATGAAAATTGTGACAACTTATAATATGATTTAAAGTGTATATATCATAGATAATTACATGGATTTTTCCATTCCATATGATCAACATGTGTATAATTGAGCATATGGTGCACACATGCCCCCAATCTGATATCTAAGTATACTAATTATGGACTAAGTTTCAATGAGTGTATATGAGTATCTGAACCAAATATGGTAATGATCATATCATTCATGATTCCCTAAATCTAAATAATTGATATAAATTTGAGATGAACTAGTATGAATCTGAGTAAAATATTAGCATAATTGTCAAACCTATAGTTGTATTTATGCAAACATATATTGTACTTGATGTAATGTCTTAGATAATCTAAACTACCCTAAAATAAGGGATATTAGATACTAGTTCCATGAATTATACATTATCACCATGTGGTTCTAGTTTCCTAATCTGGGCACTAATGTATGTCTGGTCTAAAACATGAGTCACTGAACTACTTTTTGAGTTCCTATTTTTTCTATGTTTTACCTGTATCTAATTTCCTAAAACTAAGTTTGTGTATTGAAAAATGTTATGTGAATGCAATGTAGGATCTTGATATCTATGAAAAACCCCTATGAATTCCCCCTCTTTTAAGGTTATTTGTTGACCTATGCAATAAAAATCCTCAAAATAAATAGCTCTATAAAATGTGTTAGCCAAAGCATATTGATAATTGTGTGATAATCCAACATAATGTGCAAACATAATATTAGACGGTAAGAGAATATGATAATAAGTATTTAATGTAAGATTTATGTTGTATCTATCATTAAAAAAAGGTGTCAATATAGATGTGATCAATTTGTATAACAAAAAATATGTTATCTACCTAGGGGAATGGGGCATGATGTCTATCACAACACCCAAGTAGAAAGGGTAGATGCATGAGGTACCTCATGGAATCAAAAATTTGGTATGTGTAAGAATCAAAGACATGTGTCATATCCATGATGGATACAAGAAATCATACATACAAAACACATGAGGCATGCAAAAATAGGACAAAGGGACATAATACAAGAGACATGGGTACATGCCACTAAATTTGAGAAAATAAGACATATAGTGACATGTTAAAATGTCCACATATGCAATCAAGAAAAAACACACTAGGGACATGGGCACAGGTCCAATACATACATTAATAAAAGTTTTATAGGTCCAAAGACAAATGGCATATTCAAATTCCATCGACTAGAAGAAGCATAAGAAACATAATCAAGTCTAAACTAGGAAAGCTAGAAATAAAAATATGTATGAATGTAATACAAATCTATGTGAGAGCGAGTGTACATATGTTGAGTCTAAAGTAGTGATAGTCAGCAAAAAAAATTGAGTATGAGATATCAATGATCAATATCAAGATATATAAATGCATAAACTAAAATGTAAATAATGTAAAGATAGAAATTGTTAATATAAACTGTGTATAAGATGCCCCCAAGTGGGCAAATTTATCAAATGAATAAATATGGATCAGTGTATATGCCCCCAATGGGTAGATGATAGCAAGTATAGATCATTGTAGTAGACTAAAGTCCTGTAAGCAATAATAAAGCACTCAATTAGAACAAGTGAACCATATATGTATGATAAAATTAAATACACTAAGATATCTAACATATGTAGTGTTTGGAAAATATAAGAAATGTAAACATAGTGATGTATATAATCTATAAATTTTGTGTTTTTTGAGTAATACTTGAACATTTTTGTGTTTTAGCATGTTATATTATTTTGTATTTTCTATAAAATAAACCATGTATAAGAAGCAAGAGAATATGTACAAGTAAATACTAGTAATGTAAATGAAACAATACACAAACAAAGTGTAATGACTCTATAAACCCCAAAGCACATCCATGGGATGTGGATAATCAAATGGTAGATTAGATGGAATATCATCTAGTGTCAAATACTAAATATATCTAAGCTCAACTAAGTCATCATCATCATTTTCATCATACTAATCTATATATATCAGTAGAGACTTATCCTTGGCATGAGTCTAGAATCTATGCATCTAAATAATGTGTTGCTTGATTGTGTAAGTTACCTCTTATGTGGTCCTATTTTAAACCACATTAACCATAGATTATCTATGTGAAACATATGGTTCTCATATATGTCATCATGTAAGATTTGAACCATGTGTCCATCATGATTGAATGCCAAACATCTCTCTGATCAATCAACTGTGGCACCCATCATGTGTAACCATGTACTACCAAGTGTAGCCTATAAATGAGTGTCTATACTCAAAATAAAGAATAATGTATTTGCCACTTTGGGGCCACATTCAAATAGTAGTGTAATATTTCTAATGGAATCCTAACATTGTATAGCATGTTATATCTTGATCTCATGATAACCAATGTTATGTAAAAATTCCAAAGTGAAAGTGTTAGGATTGGAATCCTCATCTATAGCCACATGAGGAATATATTTGTCTGCTTCATAAATTTGTATATTCAATGGATCATGTCATGAATATCTATGTTGACAATGACTCTATCATGGTGTTTATGTTTATGAAGGAGCTCATATCGATGATGGTGGTTATGCTAGTGGAGGTGGAGGTTATATGATTTGGATAGTGCCCTTAGCCTTAAATTTATTTAGTTTATGTTGTAATATTAAGCATGTGTTTGTATCATTTCCTATGAGTCTATAAAAGTGGGAAAAGGGTTAACCTTCCTGTGGTGACAATATGCTAACTGATCTATGCCATATTATGGGTAATATTATCAATCCTCTATCAAGTAGTATTTATAAGATCTACTATGGTTTGTCCTATTAATTCCATACCTAAATCTATATGATAAAATAAACATTCATGGATGTAACCATATGTATTGAATGGATCAAGGGATCTATTATTGACTATAGCTAAGTATGGGAACTTATAGCTATATAATCCTAAAAAAGTGATGTTACTAATGTAGGGAAACGTATAAGTTCCTTTAAATTATATTTGTACTCTCTTGGGCCCACTAGTGTAAAACTTAATCCAAATAAATAATCATCAATATCTATAGGTGGTTGATCATCCTCTGTAGTGGCCTATGAATCTATGTTATAATTATGAATGTAAACCTATTTTATATTAAATAGTAGTGGTAATTGTACTATAAGAATATTATAATCTACCCTAAGTCAGGATGTTTGTATTGTGAGTGGTTGTTCCTCTATCATTAGTGAAGGTAATTGTTCTATAAAATGTTCTAGAGATGGTATATAAATAGTCTTTCTAGACTCCCCCACCTCATATGTATGCATGTACCCAATAGGAATCTTGTGAGGTGGGAATTTGATGAGAACATGAGGTGTACCATATGATGATGTACTTGGGGTAGGAGGCTCAATGAGTCTACAATATCTAAATGATTGATTATTTGTTAGACATGTGTATAGTTACCCATCATGGAAAATTTTGATGAATCTATGAAGAGTGGAAGGTAAGGCCTCCATATCATGTATCCAAGGTCTCACGAGTAGGAAGTTATAATTAAAATGATTTGGCATTACCTAAAATTATGTATGTAAAATTTTTGGTCCCACTATGATGTCTAATGTAATTAAACCCAATGTCTATCTAGGAATGTCATCATACCCTCAGATATTCTTATATGTCTTTTGAATAGATGCTATATCAACCCCCATGGTTTGTATAAATGTGAGATCACATATATTGATTCATAATACATCATTAATGAAAAATCATTTAATATTTATGTTATTGATGTGAGCTTGAATGAAAAGCAATAAATTCTAATCAATTACTGATTGTGAAGGCAAGTCCTCATTAAAATAAAATATCACATCCTCCACATATTTTATAGTGTTCATGATAGATGAAAAATAATATGGGTTGGTATCATGAGGCATGGATGTGTGATTAAGTGTTTAAAAAATAATATATTTGAAAATTGATGCATTTTGAAGTAATTCCAACATAGATATTTTGGTCATTGTGTTTCTCAACTGATTCACTATATCAAATTCTCTTTGTTGATCTTTGGGTTCTACTATAGTGTACTAGGGATGAGGAGGGATGGTAGGTTAAATTTATCCTATATAAGCTAAGGAGACACCCTTTTTTGACTAGTGATATCTCATACCATAGGATCTACTATTTTCCATGGGTGAGTAGTAGAGGTGGGAGTGGAGCGTAGATAATCAAGTGGTCTAGTTAGAGGTAGAATAAAAGGAATCCTATGACCCCTCTATTGTCTAATAGTAACTAGAGGTAATGAAAAGTGAGCCATATAAAAATTATGTACATAAAAATGGGGCTCACATGATGGAAGAACAAGGTGTAAAATAAACCTGGCTCTAACCAAATCCATGATAGGAGCAACATACAAGTGTGATTTTTTACAAAGAGTTAGTAATAAGCATGCTAGGAAAAGTACAAGGATTTGTATCATGAAGTGAAAGATGGCTTCTATCATGATAATCATGGTAATAAGCTCTAATGTAGAAACATAGGTACAGGTGTACCCAAAATCTAGAAACATAAGCTATAATCATGACTATTCCTAAATTTTGGGTACACCTGTACCTATGTTTCTAGGTTCTACTCCTACATGCATGAAGTCTAAAACTCTACATTATGCCTATAGTAGCTAATTTATTATGCAAACCCTAATCCTCCTTACAAGTAAGGCATGAGTTGAAAATACATGTTTATTATTAAGATAGGATAAACATCCTCAACACCCCACTATGAAGAGAGTTGACTACATACCAATACTCCAAGGAGGGATCAAGTCCAATGTAGTTTTCCCACCTAAGTGCTGGTGTAAGTGTAAGTTATTCTAGAATGATATTGGTATTAAATGCCTTGAGTGTGCTTGAGATTGGAAATCTAGAAAATTTGGGATTATGGTGGTTGTATATTGTATAATGTATAATTAGGGCATAACATAGACTAATAACCTTGATTTTTCTCAACTTGTTTCATATTTCAATTGGTCTTTTGCATCTATTTTCCATCTAGTGGATAGATGTCTAAAAGTCATGTATTTCTAATGTTTCATAGCTTGTGAAAAAAATAAAATATGCTTAGGCTAACCTTATGAGGGCTTAATTTTTGAAAATATATCTATTTGAGAGAGTTAAGACAAGAGACACTAGCACCATGTGGTGATAATGTCCAATTGGTAGGCTGTTGGGAAGGAAGGGCCATGATCTAGGAATGAAGATTTGAGACTATGTTTTAGCTAACTAGGGATGCATATAATGTACACAAAGGAAATGAAAGTGTGATAGAAGGTTTGAGGATAGGTCTAGGGCTAAGGTAGGAATAGGTTGTCTCAAGTAGAACTATTAGCACTCAAATACTACTTTAGGTGATTGCACATTCTTTGCCTAGAAATCACATACAAATCACAATATAATATACCAAGAAGCACTCAATCAATCATTAAAGTGAGAAAATATTATATATTTATCCCTATTTCTATATCTGAAGCATTCAAAGAGTAGTCCATGAGCCATATTAACCAAGTTACAATATAGGTCATTGCATGTCTTTGTTTATCACATATTGCACCCTTGTGCACACACAAGCCAACATATAAGGGATAAATACATCATTTTAAGGACCATTTATTGAGGGGTCTTTAGGGTCACCTTTACACCATAAGCCTAATAACCCATTTTTATCACAGTCAATCCAAGGGTGGAGAGTTAGGGTTTGATCCTTTGAAAAAGAGTGACAACATGTGTATACAATATGAAGACATCATAATAAAGGTGACATAAAACCTAGAAGGATATAGTTAGTCACATATAGATCCAATCAATATTTTATATAAAACACCTATAATAGAGTTAGACACCTATGTTGATGCAATTGTCAAGCTTTGATGAAAGTGTCTAAGGCCACAAAAAGGATATTTATAGACTATGATGATTGTTCTAAGATCATCATCTAGTCCACTTCCACATGTCCTTTCTCAAACCTAAATGTGTATAGTAAACTAGATATGTATCATTATTTCTAATTTATTACAATATCTATCAATAGTTATTCTTTACTATTTTTAGAAATATTAGATATATAAATTTAGAATATGGCTTGTCTGAGTTTTCTATTAATTGGCCTAATATAGAGGTAGTTTTCCACCCTTGTGCCCTAGACTACTCTATCTACTTAACTCTATATGCCCCCATATTCAAAGTTAGGGTAATATATATATATATATATATGAGTTATTTTATTATAAGAATTGTGGAGGTTTCTCTCTCGAATTGGCTCAATAATATATTTTATTATCTTTTCTTCATTCGATATATATTTCATGGATATGTTTTATTCTTCTTTTACTTATGAGTTAATATTATTAATTAGTTCATATAATCTACTGAATTACGATCTATTATTATGAATATACTTTTATAATTTCATAAGTTCATAATTTCATAAGTTCATTATAGGGAACTGATTATTTTGATTATTCATTTAAGTAGGGAAATAATTTTTTTCAATAATATGTAATATTTTCACTATATGCATGATTATATACATTATGAATTGCATGAGGACTTTATATATGATAAAAAAATGCATGATTTTTCATAAAGATAAAAAACTTGATGTGAACTCAAAACTATTTTTCTCATATGAATGATTCATTTAAAGATCATACAATACTATTTATTGATAATTTTTCTAATGATAGAGCCTTATTTTAATTTTTTATAATTAATGTGGTTTTACCTTCATGTAATCATAAGAATGTATTTCTTTTTCATTTGAATGAATACACTAAATTTAATGAAGAAGAGCCTTTGTATAATAACAATGATGATATTTAATTTGATGGTTTAAATGTTTTTCCTATTTTACTATATATATATACCTTAATGAAGATAATAATTAAAAAAAATCAATATATTAAAAAATTGGTGTTTCTAAATTTTGTGCTTCACTTATATTATAAGATTTTAATCATATTTATTTTACATGAGATTATATGTGTGTTTTCATTTTAATCTTCTTCAAATCAATCATCTTTAATTTGAATTTTTACTTGGTATGTTTTATATGCTTTGAAAAGTGTTTACTTTCATATCATGATTTTTATTTGTGATTTATTTTTAAGTTTTTCTCTTTCATGGTTTCAATTTTACTTATTTTTTAATATGTTGTTATTATCAAAATTTAAATTGAATTTTAAATGATGAGAAAATATTTCTATTATTATAGTCACAATTAATATATTTCAGTAGAAATACTAGATTATCAAAGTTTCTTTTATTATCTTTTTCCTTGTATGCCTTAACTTGTGAATTTTCTAAGTTAGTAGTTCAACTTATTATTATTATTATTATTACTTATTTTACATATATAGTTTTCATACATAATTGTTATAAATATTTTTTATGTAAATTCAAATAAAATGAAAAAATACAATGATATTACAATATTTTATAATTTATCATCTTTATCTTGTGAATCTAATTTCCAATATATTATGATATGTACATATTTTTTTGAGATACCTTACTATGAATTATTATGTTATTTATTTAGTTATTTCATTTTTTTGTTTTATGTGATTTTATATTTTCTTAATTTGTATTGTTAAGAAATAGAGTATACACATTTTCTCATACATGACACACACATGTACATAGATAAAAATACATACTCGTTTATTTTTTGTAAATGATTTTGATGAGTTCGAAAATAAATACATATTTAATATTATAACTAAAAAATATATATATAAGGCAACCCCTTATCCAATTATTACTCATCTTTTTAAATTTGATTAATCACCAACTTTTTATATTACTTAACTCCTTATTCACTTATTACTCAACTTATTAAATAATACTAAAGTTATGTATTAGTATATTTAATTTTTATTCAAGTTTACATGATATAAATTATTTCATTATTTGTTTAAATATGATGTAATATTATTTACTCAATTTTACCTTTAAATTTGATATAATTTTATAAGCACAAAAACATGTATCTTGTTATCAAAAGGTATTTTGAAGTTTATAACCAAGATCATTATAGAATATATAAATATCTAATTAATTAGCATAAAATTCATTGAAACTCCTCAAAAAAATCATTAATACTAACTCTTTTAGTATAAATCTTTTATCAATCACCTTACAATTCATTCATACTAAAAAAATTCTATGATATTTTTTTATTTGTATATTTAACTGAAGGTATACATAACTTTTGACTTAATTATTTTTTAATTATTATATTTCATTTTGGTAAGAGTAATTGGTCTAAATATAATATAAATTCTCCATATATATGTAAGAGAGAATATTAAGTATTAAATCATCATACTACACATTATACTTTTATTGTAAAGGTTTTATTGGTTTCCCTCTTAAATTATTTCAATCATATATTTTAGTATTCTTATTTTTATTTGACACATATAAAATGGATATGATTTTTTATACTCTTATTTATAAATGGCTATTGTTAATTTGTTCATGCAAACCTTTTAGTTGTGATCTAATGTTGTGAATATACTTTTGTAATATATTAAGTTCATTATAGAGAACTATTTATTATTAGTATTCATGCAAGTTAAAAAGGAATTAGTTACAATAATATGCATTCTTTGAACCATATGTATGATGATACACAATTATTTAAATAAGGAATTCAAGTATAATAAAAAAATTCACGACTTTTATAAAGACATTTTTTAAATGTGAGTTCAAAGATAGTTTTTTCAAATGATTGATTTTTCCATAGAGCATGTGATATTATATGTTGATAATTTCTATAATGCTGATTTATGAATTTTTTTAAAGAATAATGTGTATTTTTCATTTTATCATAAAAATATATTTCCTTTCAATTCAAATAAAAAAGTTAACTTTGGTAATAAATAACCTTTAAAAATAGTATTAATGATGTATAAATTCACGATTTAAATTATTTTCATACTTTACCTTACTTAGAATATACAATTGATATTAACATTGTTACTTAAAAAATCCTAAGATATCGATGTCTCACTTGGCTTGTCAAATATTAACAATCTTTAGTTTACAAATTTTTATGTGTTCTCAATTTATTCTTCTTTAAAATATTTATTTTTTATTTGAATTTTTATTTTATATAAATTTGTGTGTGTTTTTAGTTTATTCTTCTTCAAAATATTTAAATTTATTTTATATTTTTACTATTTCATGTTGTATTTAATTTTCAAAAGTCTTTACTTAAAGATCATGGGTTCTATTTATGATTTAACTTAACATTTATCTTTTTTATTGTTTCAATTTTATGCAAATATTTATTACATTTATATTTTCTTAAAATTTATAATGACTTTTAAAAGATAAAAAAAAAATTGTTCTATTACAATCATAATTAATATTAACTTTTCTATTAGAAACATTGAATGATCAAAATCCCTTTTGTTATATTTTCCCCTAACTTGTGAATTATCTAAATTGGTTAGCTCAATTATATACTATTATTTTTATTTTCATATGATTTTTTATAATAATAATAATAATAATAATAATAATAATAATAATAATAGTTATTATTATTATTATTATTATTATTATTATTATTATTATTATTATTATTATTATTATTATTATTATTATTATTATTATTATTATTATTATTATTATTATATGAATTCAAGTGATATGATAAAATTTAATGATATTACTATACTTTATTATCATGAGAGGCATTCTACAATGGTATATAGGGGAAGGGTGGTAGGTTGTAACATCAAGTGTGTTAAATTTTAATTATGATCTTAAATTTGGCATCCATATGATCGCCACTTAGAAAAGTTTCTTTAATTATTAGAGAAGTGAATCAAAAAATCGTATTATCTTAGCATGGAAATTACAACCCCTTTTTTCTAAAATAATATTTTTTGTTTAACATGTTTATCTATTTATATTTGTCTTGAGCTAATGGGAAACTCATGAAGAAGATAACAAAGATATAAATTATTATGATATGTGAAAAATATAAGATAAAGGCCTTGAGATTGATATCTCTTGGCATTTTTTAGATAGATGTATTTAAGACATATGTACTTGATTTATCTTTATAAGGTTAGGATTTTAAGCCCTAAGTTTTTAATTTCTAAGTAAAGTAAATTAGGGTAGAAATATGGAATAAATATAGCCACTAATTTATAACAAAATTGACCTAGTTTGACCTTTCTAAAAATAGCAATAATTATGTAAATAAGTACATAGCTAGAAATTGGCTAAGATGGGAGATATAAAGGCTGAAAACTAGGATAATAGGTGACCTATGTATCATGGATAAGATCTAGGTGTCAAAACCCTTTTTGGATAGTATCACCTTAATTGGGTAGTAGTGTTAATGACACTAGTGTCCTTATTTTGGTGCTAGTGTCCTTGGTGTAGAACTATTCCAAGCTTTTAGGTGTACTTATGTATGAGTCTACCAAGCCTATTCTTGTACGTATGAGTTATAATTCCCTATAGGTGACCTATTTTAGCTAGTTTTCTATTCAAACCCTAAACTTCCATATTTCTAGGGCATTAAGCTGGTACAAGTAGCAAAGTGTCATGTTAGTGGGGTAGTCTAGACATCCTCAATACCTCATTATGATGATATTTTCCTACCTACCAATAATCCAAGGAAGGATCAAGCTCGATGTAGTTCTTCCCACCTAAGTGCTAGTGTAAGTGCAAGCGAAGCTAGTAAAAATGTTAGTTTGAGTGATTTGAGTGTGATTGAGACTAGAAATATGAGTAATTTGAGCTTTGGAATGTTGTATATAGTTGTATGTATAAGTAGGGAAGAATAAGGATTAATAATATTGATTATGTACAACTTGTTCTGAGTTTATTTGTGTAATTTTCATCTTATTTCTATCTAGTGAATAATGGGTTAAAAGTCATGTATATATATTGTTATAGTTATTGTGAAAGCCTTAAAAGTGGTCTAGGTCGATCCTAGGTGGCTTATGATTTGAAAATTTATCCATTGGTAGTAAAAGGTGGGAAAAAGATAATATCACCCAAACTAGGACACCAACACTGTTGGCACTACTATCCAAATTATGGCCCTAGTTTTTAGGTGTCAAAACCTAAGGCACTAGGGGATAAGATGCTAAAGTGAAGGTTTGGGACTACTTTAGGGATGTGTATGACCCACACGAAGGCTGGATAAGTGTATACATATGATCTAAGATAGGTCTAGGGCTAAGTTAGGGATGGTGATCTCAAGTAAGACTCTTAACACTCAAGTGCAATTTTTAGATGATTAAATTTTCCTCCACTTTTTTCTATAAATGTAAAAAAGAAAAATGATTAGGATAAAGGAAAAATAAGTGTAACTAGACTTATCTAAGAGGTGAAGCCCATGAATCTAGGTCTGACTGTATGAATATTAATGCATAATGTGTCCTACAAATGAAATTCTCATAGATCAATCCTTACTTAAGATATATCAAAAGTAAAATACAAAATTAAGTAAAGAGATAAGAGAGAGGAAAGCAATGAATACACCTCACTCAGTAATCAAACCAATACATAAACCTAGTGATAATCTCTGTGTGCATATGTAGATAGTGATCAATCATTGAATAACTTGGATTGAGTTGATGGCTTGTTCAATCCCCATATGTGGGTGGCTTAAAAACTCAATCTAATTTTGACTCCATCATTTCCCACCCTTTCTTGGTGTATCATGACTTATGAATAACTTGGATTAGACTAATGGTGTATCCAACCCTCTCATGTAGTTGGCCCAATAACTCAATTAGACTATGAATCTATCATTGCTCACCCATGTGTAGTATATGTATATGTAACTAGATTACATAATATAATTAAAGATGTGTAACTATAATTAGAATTGTATATGTCAACTCTATGACCACTTAAGAACTCTAGAATGTAAAATAGCTCTGGGCCACTCAAGAATTTTAGGAAGCTTTGGGCCATTTAGGAATGTCAACCACTGTATATAGATTATGCGATCAATCTAGTGTGTAACTTAGAACATGGTTTCTAGTTATACAACATAGAGAATGATGTGGAGTTTGTCATTCTATCTGATCAACTAGTACATAAGTGAGCATATGGAAGAAATGTGGTGTGCACATGTCCTCAAATCTAATATCTAAGTATATGGATTTTAGATCTATTTTTAAAAATGTATATCTTAGAATATGATATGAAACAAGAATGATCATGCTATGCATGATGTTCTTAATTTAAGAAAATTTGTATCAGTCTATGATTAACAAATCCAAAATTTGTAATCTATAATTAAACTTGTGTAAACCTAGATTATACCTACTATACTTTTATAACCAATTTGGAATTTCTTAAAACTAACACTACTAAACAATAACACCATATCTTGGATAGAAGCACTGGTGGTACTAGTGTCCCAATTTGGGCACTAATGTCCAACTGTACTAATTTATTTACAATTGAAACTAGTTTATGGGTCATTGTTTCCCATTGTATTTTACTAAAGCCAATTTCTATGTTTTGTGCCTATTTACTAAAAACTATACTCTAAGTGCATTCATATAGCTTGATCTTTATGACAAAACTCTATGAATACCCCTATTTTGAGGAGAGTTATTGAACCTATGAAAGAACTATCCTCAAAAGAAAAAGCTCTACAAAATGTGTGTTATCTAAAGCATATAAGATATTTACCTAATAAACTAATATGATTTACATACATAAAATCAAAATTTAATTTAGTTTGATCATAAGTTTGTAATGTATGATGCATGTTATTTATAGCATTCACAAGGATGTCAAGATAGATATAAAAATGTATATGAACAACAAATCTAAGTAATAAACTAAGTAGTTATCTATAGGGATAGGGCATGATGTCCATCATGGCACCTGATTAGGAAGGGGATAAGCATGAGGTCCCTCATGTTATCTAAAATTGGAGTGTTTAACAAGAAAGAGATAAGTGTCATGGCCATGACATATATAATAAACCATACATACAACACACATGAGGCACACAAAGTAGACCAAGGGGACATAATACAAGGGACATGGGAACTTGTCACTAAATCTAAGAAAACAAGACATACAAGAACATGTTCAAATGTCCACATATGCAAACAAAAATAAGTTAGCTTAGAGACAAATGGAAGTACATATAATTGTCTACATATATAATTAATAAATCACACATAAGGACATGGGCACATGTATAAAGCATACACATAATGAATATAAGTGGCATAAATCCATAGAGAAATGGTATCTTCAAATGGCCTCGAATAGAATAATAATAGAGACATAATAAATTCTTTATCAATAATTCTATAAATGAAAGTATGCATGAACATGTGGTACAAATTTGTTTAAGAGTAAATATGTACATAAGTTGAGTCTAGAGTAGTAGTAGTCAGTAAGGAATCTAAGTAGTGTAAGATGAACAATACCAAGATATAACATTGTTAAATATATGATGTAGAGTATAGAAAGATGTAACCTAGTAGTTGGAACTATGTACAACATGCCCCCAAATGGATGAGTGTGTCAAACTAAGAATCTATGTATCTATGTATATGTCCCTAGTAGGTAGATAGTAGAAAATCTAGACTTGTGTGGTGGACCAGGGCCTTGTAAGTATATGCAAACACTCAAAAATAACATGTGAAGCATGTATGTATGGTAAAATTTGAGTATATTTGGATAGATAACATATGTAGAGTCTAGAAAATATAAAAAATGTAAACATGGCAATGCATATAATTTATAATTTGTATTTTCTCAGTAAATATTTAAATGTTTTTTTTTTTTGACATATTATATTGTTTTTGTATTTTATGTATTTAAGATATGAAAAATTAGCATGAAAATGAAACTATATAAAAGGAGTAAGAGTGAATGAGACTATGTACAAGAAGGGAGGAACATACTGACTGATGAGTCTCATGAGAGACTCACTATCAGTGTGTCATATGTTAAAAATAGGAATAATATCTTCTTGTGTAGTGTGATTGATATGTTTTAGTTGAATTAAGTTACATTATGAATCTACATATTGTTAATTATCACCATCATAATAATAATCATAATAACCTAGAATACTAGTGTTGACTTCTATTGTATCTAGATGAGCATAGGGAATTGCCTCATACTGTGGAGTTGACCTTTCCAAATTTTTTTTTGAAATATTTACTATTAATGTGACCTTGTAAATTGTGATTATCGTAGGCATATGGTACTTTGGAGGCTCTTTTGCTAAAAATCATTTTTTGAGAATGCTTGTTGACTTAACATGATTTTAACTTTGCAACTTAAGTTCTTACTCTTTTTGTAACATTTACTGTGTAGATCAATATTTTGCCTTGATAAATTATATATGTGAATGATTTTCCTTAAGATGTTCAATAAATCCCAAGCCTTGTTGACCAATATTATCAATTTATAGAATAGGAGTAATGATTCCTTAGGCATGTTTGGCCAACCCTTGACCTTCATAATCAAATTATTGTAGATACTTTTGAACAAACCCATACTACTTCGAAAGTGGGACCTTATTTTGGAGAGGTATATTTGTATCTTTTACTTGATTTACTTATGCTTATTGTATTGTTTCTTTCTCTGATTTTACTTTGTGAACCTTTTGTTGTTCTGAGTTATGCTTTTATATCCACTTTTGTACTATTTTTAAATTTGACCCTTTTTGAATATGTTCATATATCACTATGGATTGCTTAACTAATTTATCTTATATAAGTTACTCATTATCAATGATGTGTTGTATATGATTTTTCAATTCCAAACATTAATTTATGTGATGACCATGCATTTTATGGTATGCACAATAATATCTAGATCTCCTCACTAGATTTAAAGTAGGTAGGTTTATCAACTTTACTTTAATAATTTGCCTTAAAATCTCACTTGAACTTCTATTTTATCTTTGAATATTGTGTGAATCACTAGTTATAAATGCACTTTGTTTTGATTTTTGATTTTGATATGTAACATTGATTACCATAAATTGATTAGGTGAAGATGCATATACATTGTTTACATTAGTGTGCCCTGGAAGCTTTTATCTTGTAAACTAATTTTCCAATGTAATATTTTCATGTAATAGTTGATTTTGATTTTGTACTTTTGTAATGAGTTTGGTCATACTGATAATTTGATCACATAACATCTCACAAGTGCAAACCCTAGTTGCTTCTGATTGAACATGTAGGCTCACACCCTATAGAGAAGATGTGGGAAGGGAAGGGCTTGAAGGATGTATATGATAAATATATAAATTTAAAATAGTAGTATAGGATACCTTACCTTGTGGAGGAGTGATAGCATGGACCTGGTTAGAGGGAAAGTAATTATCACCCTTGTGGAGATGAGGAGGAAGAAAAGAATCTTCTTCATCCATGAAATTTGGCAATGCAACTTGAATGAAGGCTACTAGGGTAGATTATATTAGGTCATAAACCCTAAAATATCCACTAAAAATAGGAAACAAAAGGATAAAAACACTAATAACATCTAGGGTTAGGGTTTGGATAGTATAAAAAGTAAGTTGGGTTCACAAAATGATTTAACTTTTTAAGGGTTATGGAGTTTAAGCCCAAAGTTGTTAAAGCATATGAGTAAACTAAATCAAGGTATAAATATGCAATAAATATAGCTACTTATTTTTAATATAATTGAGCTAGTTTGACCTTTCTAAAAATAGAAATAAATGATGTAAACAAGTACTTACCTAGAAATTGACTGATATATGAGATCTATAGGTTATAAAGTGGGACAAAAGCTAATATATGTATCACAAATAGGATCCAAGTGTCAAAACCCTTCCTAGATAGTATTACCCTAATTGGATAGTAGTGACAATGGCGATAGTGTATTTATTTTAGCACTAGTCTCCTTTGTGCAAAACTATTCTAAGATTTTAGGTGCAGTTGTGTCCAAGTCTGCCTAGTCTATTCCTATGTGCACAAGTTATGATTCTTTGTAGGTGACCTATTTTTGTTGGTTTTGTATGTAAACCCTAAAAATCCATGTTATTAGGGAATCCAGTTAGCACAAGTAGCAAAGTGTGATGTTAGTGGGGTAGGTTAGACATCCTCAATACCCCTTTGTGATGAGAGTTGCCTACATACCAATACTTCGAAGAGGGATCAAATCTGATGTAGTTCTACCCACCAAGTTCTATTACAAGTGTAAGTGAATCTAGTATGAATGTTGGTTTGAGTGCTTTGAGCGCACTTGAGACTAGAAATCTGAGTAATTTGAGCTTCTTAATGTTGTAGATGGATGTATGTAGAAGTAGGGGAGAAAAGGGATTAATAACCTTGGTTGTGCACAAATTGTTCTAAAATTATTTATGTAATTTGTATCTAATTTCCATCTAATGGATAATGGGCTAAAGTCATGCATATTTATTTTTTTAGTGCTTGTGTGGGTCTTAAAATAGGTCTAGTTTGATCCTAGGTGGTTTTTTATTTAAAAAGATATATGTTGGTGATAAAATCCATGAAAATGAAAATAACACCCAAATTGGGACACTAGAGCCATTGGCCCTACCATCCAAATTATGGTGCTAGTGTCTAAGTGGCAAAACTTGAGGTAATAGGGGCCAGGGATGTTGAAGTGAAGGTCTGAGACTACTTTAAGGATGAACATATCCTAGATGAAGGCTAGATAAGTGTCTAAATAGGCCCTAAGATAGGTATATGGCTAAGTTAGGGATGGGTGGTCTTAAGTAACACTCTTATCACTCAAGTGTCATTTTTATATGATTATAATACTAGTAATTTATCATCTATATGCTCTGAATTTGATTTCTAATGTAGCATGATATGAGATGAATTTTTTTTTGAGGTTTCTTGTTATGCGTTAATATGTTTTATGTTTACTTGATTAATTTTTTTCCTTATGCCATTTTTTATTCATTGAAGCATGTATTGTATTCTATTAACTATAAAAAAAATATGCACTCAATCAAAAAGTGGGTAGTATGAGATCACATGATTGATAAAAATCAAAATACAAATTAGGAAACCACCTAAGAGAAGTAAAGATTCAAGGTCCACATATAAACAAAAATATGTTAAAAATTACATCATAGTGACATCGTTAATAAATAATATAAAAAATAAAGACCTTAGGCCACTAGCACAACCAACCTCTCAAAAGGAGGAGGAGGAGGTGAGCTATCAGGATTATCTCCCCATCCACTTCCATGGGGGTTATAATAGTTAGGTATGGGTTCCAAACCTCTTTCTCTTTCTTTTATTCCTCAATTTTTTTAGTTTAATAGTACATGTGTGATATGGTTAGTACCATTCTTGGAAAAATTCCATGAGAATGTCCTCTTGGAGGAAAGAATCTAAAGTATACATAGTTGGATTGTGGAGAAGGAGATCCTCCATGATCCCTCTAAGGTGATAATTTTCAATGGGTAGGAGGAGTGGAAAAGGTATCATGGCTATACAATCTGTGTCAGCCTCTATCATGGTCCTTATGATCTTGGTCCCTTTGTGGAAGGTCTTGCTAAGGTGTATATTAGGTTAACCTTAATAATAGTGCAAGGGGTTGTTGGTTCATTTAATGATCCAAAGCTATTCTATTTTGTTAGATTAATATTTAGTTAGTATAGTTTGTATTTAATTTGCTTATATGCTTTGTTCTAAATAAATTATTAGTTCATGGGAAATTTGGTTGTAATCCTTAACCACCTATGAAAAGCCTATAAAGTTTTTCATGTGCTTTGTAAATATTGAATCAAGAAATAATACAATACAATTTTGGTGTAAATTTTTTTTGTCATAATATATTTTTTTATTATTTCCATTGGAATCTAGGCCAACAATGGTATTAGAGCATGGTTTGTTGAAGCATGGTGAATACGGGATAGGCAAAGTGAAAAGTTGATTCACATGGAATGAAAAGCCTCATGTGAAATAAAATTTTGGAATTTGGTTGAGTAGTATATGGTATGCCTTTTTTTAAAGTTTGTCCTTTCTTAGCCTAATGTTGAAATTTTTGGAAAATTATTAAAATATTTTAATTTTTCAAATATTTTTATGTTAGAAAGTCTAATTTTTTTTGAGAAAATAGCTATGTACAGCCATATAATTGGAGAAGTTTTTCTTGCTCCTTAGTAGTGCATCAAAATTCCATCTTAAGAATTCAAGATTGGATTTTTAAGCCACAACGTGATCTAGATTTATTTTTCAAACCCTAAAATTTGATAAAAATCCATTTGTATGGCCTTATTAAACCTAAAAGTCTCTGTGAAATGTGAAAAATGAATTCAAACTCCATTCAATCCATTTACTAATTTTTGGTATGTTTTGAGTTTCTTAAGATCAGATTTCAATACTAACAAGCATCTCAAATTTATTTTCAAATTGGAAAATTAAATTACATCCCATATATGCATTTGTATGACCTTTCCATTATAGATATCCCTATGTTTGGATAAAATAGCTTCCATTTATCTGGCAAATTGATCTACCTATTTATTGAAATGAATCTAAGTTCATGGAGACCATTTATCAAATCTCAATGCATCCTCAAAGTTTTTTAAGCTAAAAAATGGAGTTTTATAGCTCAAAATTATAGAACTACGGCCTTACATCATCAAAAATCATATTTCATTTATAAATATTCTCTTTGAAAGTCTCAAACTGATCTATATATGCAAAAACAAGGTCATGTATAGATTTATATGGCTTAATTGGAGTGCCAGAAGAGGATTAAAATTTCCCAGATCAGATTTGGCATTGGAATGTTCTAGAGAGGAGTTGGAAGTTTTAGGATAAAGATTTGATTTTGTAATGTCTTTTCTATAGTTTACCAAATATTTAGGGTTTGCATGCTATTCAAAGTTAGAAAAAGATTTAAATCTTTACTTGGTAAAATAGTTTGAAGGGAAAAAATTAATTTATTCACCCAAGTAAATTAATTTTTTATTATCATAGAGAAAAAATTCAAGTTTATATAGTTATTACTATCTTTATAAGCTTGTAAATGCTCATACAGCACTTGGATAGATTAATTTTGTGAAGTGGTTTGAAAAGGGGAGGTCAAGGGTTCAAATATTTATTTTTGAAAGAATATTATTTTTTGGAAAATCTTTGGAAGAATATTCTCTTTTGAGAATCATTTTTTATTCATATGAAGGCATAAGGGTGTAAGTCATCATTCTTGCAAACACTAGTTGTACATCTTCTCATCTGCAAAGGTGGTCATGTGACTAGGCAATCTTCATGGTTTTTGACATTTTAGATACATTGGAATGATCAAATTTATGTTTTGATGCTTACTTATATGATTTTTGAAAATAAATGTATTTCAAATGATGTATCAAGGTGCATTTTTGGTTGAAACTGACAGCTTTAAAATGCAAGTTTCTTCTTATTTCATTATGCTTGTATTTTTGAAGAACATATAGTCTATCATAAGTCCCAGGATCATTTGTAAAACATAAGCTATTTCAAAGGTAAAGGCAAAACCTTGATAGCATTCCTTACTTTTTTACATCATGGCTAAAATTGTGAGCCTCATTTCTGACATTGGATGCCTAACTCCTATGAATTATAAAGAATGGTTAATGAACATGGAAAACACATTAATATTCAATGAATTATGGGATGTTGTTGAAAAAAACCAGCATTACCCACTAAAGCCACAAAACTTGTAGAATTTCACAAACATGATAGGCAAGCTATTGCATTATTAAATTCCACTTGCAGTGCACAAGTCATAATTCACATTGAAGCTATTAAATTTGAAGCATGGAAAGCATGGAAAGTTATAAAATACTTATATGCTAAATAACCTACTTACAAGAAAATTGATCTCCTTATGTAGTTACTCAACACTAAACTCACTGATGATGAAGATGTTTCAAAGTATGTGTCATGCATTAAGAACTTGAAACAAGAATATGGCACCACTAGCAGAAAAATTGATGATGAAATGCTCATTTATATTGTTTTGAATGGTCTTAGCCCTAGCTATAAGAATTTTTTCGAAATGTTGCAGGTTAGTGATAAGCTTAACAAATATAATTTTGATTCCATTTGTGAGTTGCTCACTCAACATGAGTGACAACTTTCAAATAAGAAATGAAAACCTAATAAGGATGCATACTATATCAAAATAGGAAATCCATTGTATGAGCCCAAGAAAGAGGAATAGTTACACTCTCAAAGGAACACTTCTAGGCATAAGAATAATTCTATTTCTTTGAGACATAAGCATCATTATGGACATAGGGATCATTCAATATATTTTAAACATAGACATCATTTTGTTTCTCCAAAGCATGAGCATCACCAAAAACATTCACATGGACACAAGCACAAGCACATACATTCTTATTTATGTGGCTATTTTTCCTCTAGTTCTAGTGGAAATGAGAGAATATGTTATAATTTTGGTGGAATAGGACATCTTTCTATAGAGTGTCCCTCCAAAAAGAGGTCCTCCCAACATCGATAAAAGGTAGAAGAAAACATTGTTGACCACTCTAGTCACTCTAGTCATTCTTCTAGTTATTCTTCTAGCTATTCTTCTGCATATTCTTCTAATGGATGGGATGACTACAAAGTTTCTTGCTCTAAACTAATGACTATATATTATGAGATAGTGACACACCCATCTTGTGTGAGTTGCTAGGCTCAAAATTGGGATATGATGTAGTAGCATTTTTTGGCTTATGTTCTTTGCTTTCATAGATCTAGTGTTGATATGATCTTTGATGTGAAGTATTTTAGTGATTTATACTTGGTTTATTTATTTCATGACTTCTCACCTCTCATCTGATCAGGTGAAAAGATATTGCATATTGGTTTTTTTATCACTCATCGATGATGTGCAGTATGAGTCAACATTGTGTTACTAGCATTGTTAGTGTTGAGAAGAGGCCTGTAGGGGATGTTGGAAATTATTGGGCATCAGTTTGAGATGTGTCATACATAATATAGAGGGTAGTCACTTATTGGATAGATTCTATGTGAATATCGATATAGTTAGATAGTGCATGATCATGTTCTACTATAGTGTGGGGACAATCAAGTTGTTGATTAGTCCAAGATGTATAGTGTACCAATTGTAGTTGTGGTAGAGTCTACTTGGATGACTCACAGTTCATTGTTCTAGTATTTCTATACCCCTTCGATTTAAGGGGGATTTTGATGGGTCATTTAATGATCCAAAGTTAGTTTATTTTATTAGATTAATATTTAGTTAATATAGTCTATATTTAATTTACTTTTATGCTTTATTTTAAATAAATTGTTGGTTCACAAGGAAGCTGGTTTTAACCTATAACCACCTATGAAAAGTCTATAAAGCTTTTCATGTGCTTTGTAAAAATTGATTCGAGAAATAATAAACTATAATTTGGTGTAAATAGTTTTTGTCATAATGTAATTTTTTATTATTTCCATTAGAATCTGGGCCAATAGGGGCATTACCCTAGTGACCAATGAGAGTTATTAGGTGTTCCACCTCTAGGGCCATGTTTATAGATTGCACTTATATATTTAGAATTACATTAAACAAGATAATATTTTTATTATCAATATAAAATACTTTGTCTAAATGTTCCTTATTATAAAATACACATTTTGTGTCTTTCTATAGAAAAAGAGAATATCAATCCAAAGATGTACCAAATATACTTAAATATTACAAGAAATAGAGAAAAGTCTCTCGATAAAACCATGTTACAAGAACAGAGTTTAGGTCTAAATGGATAGAAGATGGAATGAATCCATCTCCAACCTCTTGGGATCTAGCATAAAACCATGGATGTGTTTTATATATTTGGGTTGGCCATAAGAGACACATGTGGGTATGGGGATTCCCTTATGAAATAGTTGTTCCCCCATATAAATATATTGATAAAGGATACACCAAGTAAAAAGCATCCTTTTTTATCTCTAGTACTATATAACAAATGGTTTGGAATCATTTATTCTAAGAGTGGAAGATTTATTGAGATTCAATCATTTTTTGAGTATTTATTATGGCATAGTATTGAGAGAGAGATTCATTGATAATAAATTTAGGGTTTTTATCAAAGCATGGGAATATAAATTATCCAATTCTAATAATTCCACTATTTAGAAGAACCTAAAACTCTAATTTTATGGAGGGCATATTCAGGAGCTACCATTTAAATGGTTTTAATATATTTAAAGTCTTGGTTATTGAGATCAAATTTATATTTTAAGTATTGTAAACCTACCTAAGAGTATGAAATGTTTTAAAATATATCCCATATGACCTTAATGCATCTACAGACTTAAACATTTGATTCTTGTAACTTTTGTTAAGGGTTTTATAGTAATATTAATAACCAAGGACCATCATAGAGAGTGAGAGTTATGGAGAGTCCAGATCATAAATTCGTCCCCTTTTTAAATCAACCATGGATGGATTCCAAATATTTCCAAATAATCCTAGCCATAATATGTGTTATTAATTTTATAGCATTGGGTTAATAAGTAGTGTCTATAAACCCAAATTCTTATAGGTACCATATTTTTAAGGTCTGTCAAAGGAGATACAATTTCTAAGAAGAAGTTTCCAAGATTATTATTCTTCAATGGCCTTGGGAATCCATTTGGAACATAGGTAAGTTTCTTGTTATGAAATATCAATGAGCCCAAGACCCCAAACTTACTTTGGTTTGCAACAAATTCCCATGCAATAATATAAAATCCCTTGTGTCCTTATAAGATATCCCAATGAAATTATCTTATTTTTTTTAAAAAGTTTCATGTAGATAAACCTAGAAGGGGCCTAACATGTTAAGCAGTAATACATGAGTTACAACTAGGACTTTGGAGTAGATTTGGAATTTTACTACAAGATATAGGGGATTAGTTATCCAAAACATAAGATAATTTTCCACTCTCTAAATAACATCATTCCATAACTCAAGCTATCAAGCTTGGACCAAACCCTAGGGATTGAATCATGGTTAGAATAAAAGGCCATTTAATCATGTCATAATATTTTTAAAATTCAATATTTATGAAAAATTAATTTTGATTGTAGGTGTGGGCCCATTCTAGTCCTTATTAAACCATTGTGATCTTATCCATGATGTATCTTCCCTAAATAATTTTTTTTCTTAGGCTTTACTAGTAAAGGTAGCATATATAATATTATAAGTGTTAAGGCCTTGGAAATAGATTTTTAGGATACATTGAGCAATGTTATGGACCTCTAATTATTTATTAGCTTAGGTTCCATAGCCTAGGGAATAAATTGGATATTTCCTTTATTAATGAGCTTTCTTAGAGAGTCATTAGTCATGGATTCCAAATAGACCTTTTAAAAATCAAGTTTTAAGTAATCTCACAAGGTTTGATAAAATTCACAATGAAACCCATCAATGTTTGGGGCATTGTCATGAGTTATACCTATCACTGCACTATGGAATTCATCAATATAAATGAGCCTTTCACATGCCATAATTTGACTTGGTGTGAGTTTTCATGGAATAACATCAATATAATTCTATATGGAAACTTTTCCTTCCTCAGAGGGAACCTCATCTAGGAAAATTGTTTATAGTTATTCACAAAGGCTTGAATAATGTATGAGAGACCATTAACATGGTCACTAGATTCTTTTATAGCCTTAATTTTCATAGGAGAGTGACAAGATCTTAGTTTAATAAACAATTCATTTGATAATTGGTCCCCAACCCTAATCCAATGAATGTGAGCTCAAATTTTAAAACCTCTAGCTTGATGAAAGTCTAATTTATTAAGCTTATTTCACAAAGTTGGTTTTGTCTAGGTGGATTTTTTAAGCTCTTGGTCAACTCAATTAAACTTCATTATTTGTGCATAGTTGGCCCTTTTCCTAGACAATGCTAGTTGTCTTCCAAACACTCTCATAAAATTGAATCTGCATAAAATGGCATCCTCCCACTAATTTATCCGACCACAAGAATTGGAGGGGTGTGAGATAAGGTTCCAAACCCATTTTATATGAGCAATGGTTTTCTTGTGTTATATATGTGAAGTGTTGAGATATAACTAATTATTAAAAATATTTGTCAAAGTAGATTATTTAGTAAAAAAATTAATGGGCTAGTGGTATGAGATATGAATATTTGAGAGAATAATAACTATACTGTCATACTTAAGGGTAAATGAGAAGATATTTTATTTAGAAATAAGGGCTCTAACTAGTATCTTGAGGGCCCTTTCATTCCCTTGGATAAATTTATACCATGTAAACTAAGGGATAGAAGGACATGATTTTTTTTATAGTTAGGGTCAAATAACTGAAGTTTGTTTTATATGTAAAACCATGCCTCCCATTCTCTGATACACCATATCATGGGTAGATTTCCTTCTTTGTATTTCATAGATTTAACCATATTTAAATCACCATAAATTAACTAGTGGGTGATAGGTAATTAATCCTCCATCCACTGCCAATGTACCACTTGATAATGTTCTGAGAGGCATAAAAATTGACAAGTTCATGGGTTTTATCATCAACTTTTAACATCATCTAAAGAGCATGGTTATATGGGTCTACTCCCCAAACCTTTAAAAATGAGGTGAAAATCAATTCTATTAAAGTGATGACTTTTACACATCCCATGTCATGGTTATAAATGTGACCTATAACATTAGGTTAGATGGTCTTAGCAACCATTTAGAGAGAAAAAATGTTAATTTCACCTCTTTTAACCAAATAATTTACAAATCTATGAAATTTTGTTATTTGTCTTGGACCATGTACTTTCTTGTTGGGTAAATTAATCCTCAAACATTACACTATTATACATTCATTAAAAACCATCAAAATTCATTTTTTTCCATTTTGGCCTTCCAACACCAAAAATCAGTTATTCTAGAACTTATTTTATTGATCTTTAGCAAGAAATTTTCAAGCACAACAATTTTCCACTTGTTTTGTAATAAATAATCCTTTATTTCCACATATTTTGTAAGAAATACTCCTTATGTCTACCATGAGAAGGGATTCATGAGCAATGCATAGACTAAAAATGATGGGAGAGGGGAGTTTCCCTAGGCTTGAAATCCATGATGAGGGCCTTATGTGACAAGTAATATTGTAGTTGTAAGTAAATGAACATAAAAGTAGAATACTCTTAGGACTTGAAAACCCCACCAACATATTTTGAAGTACTTATCACATCAAAGCTAGGGTTTGAATGAGGAGATTAGGTGATTATGGGTTGGATGGCATGTTGTAGTTGAGCCACCATGATGGCCATGATAAATATATAAATAGTTGTCATTGTCTTGTTATTGTAGGTGTCTTGATTATTTCAAAGACCAGCCACTTGCCAACTATCATTTTATATAAAAGGGGTAGGGTGGGTTCAATTATGGATTTAGCTAGGGGATTTATGATCACCATGAGTGGACAATCTTTGGTTTTATGGTCTAAATCCAGACATCAAAATGTGTTTGGAGGTTGATAGACATAACCTATTGGATGAAATACTACCCTCTAATTACAATATCAATAATTCACAAAGGTCTTGTGTGAGCTCAATATAGACACAAGAACACCATTATGGTCAGGAAACATAGAAACTATTAGTTTAAAAACATATGAATTGACCTTGAGGCTTATCTAATTATTATATAAAAGGCTAAAATGGCATACATAAGCCAAAGAACTCTACCTAGACTAAAACCTTGAGTTTTGCCTTATTGGAGATGAAAACATCATGGGTACATAGATAAAACACAAGCAAAGAGTTCCTAATGTAGCTTGGGCCATATTTGTGTATGGTCACATAATGTTTAGGGTTTTAAAACTTCAAATTAAAACCACCCTTTGTCAATTTTTTCTCAAAATATGGGTACAATCCTTATATTTTATATTTTCTTTCTTTATTTTATTTTGAAATAAAATACACATGTTCAATTTTCATCAATTAACAAGATAAATACAAAATCTTAAACAAGTTATATGTTTATATTGCAACTTCAAAATGAGATAGTAGTCAACCCCTTGTCTACTTATTACTAAACTATTAAATTTTAAAAATGTTGTATGTTACTCAACCTATTATCCACTTAATATTATTATTATTAAATTTTACTAATAATTTATATTATTCAATATAAAAATTAATCAATTCTACATGTGACACTATTTTCTTAATCATTTATATATGATGTAGGGTCAAACCATAATAGTGTGTCCCTCATTTTGACATGAATAAGTTACTTATATTTCCAATCTATCCATAAAACATTTTGATTCTAGATCATTGATATTAATAAAATATATATTTTTTAGCTTATATATACATATATGTAATATATATACATTTTTCTAAATTTTTAAAAAATCATTAAATATTTTTCAAGATTTATTTTTGAATTATTTTATAAAAAAATTATCCTTTTAATAAGACACAATATTATAATTTGACCCAATATTATGTAATCAATTTTATGTTAAAAACTTTAATATATCATTTTAATGTAGGAGTCAACCCCTTATCCACTTATTACTGAACTTATTAAATTTAAAAAAAAATGTATATTACTCAAATCATTATCCACTTAATACTCTTATTTGATTTACTAATGTCTTATATTACTTAATAAAATTTTATTTTAATTTTATATGTAATACACTATTTATTTAGCTATTTATATATGATTTAATATTATATGCTTAATTTTATGTTAGAAATATTGATATATATTTTTACAATCACAATTTACTTGTATCTTATTATCATAAAATGTCTTAAATAATAAAATCAAGATCATTTTGGGAATATAGATTAGTTATTAATCAACTTACAAATCATTGACACTCTTAACAAATTTTTGTGATATTAAATCTTTTAATATAAATTACTTATCAATTAGACTATAACCCATACACATTATTCATAAAGGTCTTTGATACTAAATATTTAAATTTAAATTTCTAATCAATTGACTTATATTTTCTTATTAGATAGGGTAAATAAAGTAGGTTTTACAAGGCTCCTACAACCACTAGTTTTAACAAAAGTAATATAAAAGTAAAACAACTGATGATCAGCAATAGTTTAGAGAAGGCCTTCAGTCAATCATAAGAATACCAGAAGCCCAAAAGTGAAATAACGGGCCAACAAAACTAAAACTATAAACTCAAAAATACTACAATCAAAGTATTAGCTAGAACTAGAAAGCTCCTCAAAGCTACTATTATCCTTTGTAGTCTTTAGTACCTCATTAATCACCTAGATATATTCCTTTAGTAGAACCTTT
This sequence comes from Torreya grandis, assembly GCA_037957365.1. Classification (NCBI taxonomy): domain Eukaryota; kingdom Viridiplantae; phylum Streptophyta; class Pinopsida; order Cupressales; family Taxaceae; genus Torreya; species Torreya grandis. Next base: position 142,532 of record JARHVA010008230.1, on the reverse strand, counting down.
TTTATTCTACCCCTTGTATACTTCAAGGGGCCTTCATCAAATGTGAGGGTGGTCTTATCCTAGGTTGAATTTGTGGTCCATTTATGATGAGAAGTAGTCTAGTTAGTAAGGGATTCTTCAAAAATCTCCACTAGGTCCATCTTCTTTTCTGGTAGAGTGTCTTCCATCTTCTGCACCACATCTAAGTCATTTTTTAGTTCATCGTAACCACTTTTAGTTGATTCTAATTAGTAATAAGGTCTGACATGGCCATCCTAACATTCTTGAGCTTGTCTAAAAAAACCCATTTCTCTTCTTTGTTGGCCTATTGAGTCTTCCAGGGAGAGGGTTAGGGTGTCTTTAAGTCTAATTTCCTCCCTAAAGGGAGTAGAGGTGATTTTTCATTTTTTGGTAGAGGACAATGAAGGGGAAAGTAGGTGATTGAGAGGTGTATGGTAAAGGTTGGTGGAGAGAATGAAGGAAGTAGGGTTAGGAGAAGCCTCCTCAATGCCAGGAGGCTCAGGGGCTTTAGGAAGAAGGTCTTTGGCAAAGGAGATGGGTTTTCATGGTAAAGTCTCACCTTTTTGAATTAATAGATAAATCAAACCATGATGAATAATGTCATTTTTATTACTCACCTAGTAGGCCAGGAAAATACTTTCCAAGCATTTTAATAAATATAAAGGTAGACTTATTTTATAGCCTTCTAAATGGTTAAGGAGAAGGAAGTGGTGCAATAAAATTATAGTGAACTTACCTTCCAAAGTGAGATATTTCATCACTTGCAGACATATTGTCAGCCATCACTTTGGGAGGTTAAGCATGGGAAATACTTTTTTGTCTAACTTCATCTCCTCATCAATTTTGAAAAATTTATGCATAATCTCTAACTTTTGACTACTGTCTTTAAAATCTTTCATCCCATTGCATGGAATTCCCATCATCTCGCTAATACTTTCTTCTAAGACAATAATTATCAAACCCCTCATTCTGATTATTCATTTATTCTAAGTGATAATAAAATCCTTTGCTAGATTTTCATCATGGCTGGTAATATGTTGTATGAATGAATCCAAACCCCCTTCATAGATTTGTTTCCAAACTATCCTATTGTTATAAACATATGAACAATAAAGTGGTTCTAGTTGTTCTTTTTCACCCCCCATTATCATGTTAATGCAATAAATTATGCTCGTAAACTTAGCATTCATGTTTAAAATTTTGTAGAATTTTAATAAAGTATTATTCCCAATTACATTAAATATGAAATTAGGGTGGAAATCATTAACCAGCCAATTCCACATGTTATTCATTAATTCATCATTTAAGGCAGACCTAGCCAACTCAAGGTGATGAATGGATACAATCATGATTGAGGGTGCTAAGGATTTGGGATGGGATTTGATTAGGGCTATCCCATATGACCAACCTATCAACACTCATACCAAAATTAGTAAGGCTATCTACTACAAATTTTCCCTCTTAGTACACATGGACAATGGAAAGTACTCAAATAAATGTAAAAGGTTTTGGGTATCATCAATTATAGATTTGATGGTATGAGATGGGGTAAATTTATCATCAAGGGCATAAAGAATATTGAAGGAGACACCCTCAATGATAAGTTTGGGGATGCAGAGATGGGAAGTGACTTGAATGCCCTAAAAGGCAACCATGGCCTTAGTAATGTGGTTGGTTTGGTAACCCAAGGGACCTGTACAAGAAACAAACACCAATCTAATGTGATCATGAATCACCCCTTCCCCCTCCCCAACCAAGCCTAGATTGCCTTTTAATGCACCATAAAAATTGATCTAAAACCAACCATAAGGGGAACTTGACCATTTGGTAGTTTGATGAGTTACCACTAATCATGGTGTTTCCACAATTTGAGATAGATTTCATGAATGAAAAATAGAGGATTTAGATGGAGAGCACCTAACCTTGTCTTTGTGGGTGAAAGCTTTCTAATTATAAGATATAAAAGAACACATATGCTTAAAAATCAACCCAAGTTTAGGGATTTGATTCTCAAAATTTTGATCATTCCTAGCCTTCCAAATGGCCCATAATAAATGATGGAGCTAAAGGAGCCACAAGAAAGAAAGATATAAGAGTGACCATGGGGGTTTCTATTATTGAATAATATTTTGAATAGATCTTGGGTAGACCTAGGAGACCAAAAATTGATTAATAAACCTATATAACACCAAGAGACTAAGGGGGAATTCTAGAAATAGATGATGAACTAAATCATTAGAGGAAAAGTAGATAAAATAATGATTATAAATTGTCAAGACCATCTTGATAAGATTGTATGTGGTGAAAATCTAGTTCTAAGTAGCTAGCTAAAAAAAAGTTGATTTTCATGATTAAGTGTTTAATAGAGAGAGAACACCAGATATCCCATTGATCCTCCAGTTCTATATCCACTAAATATCCCAAATTCACTGAGTAAGACCCACTATCTTCAATAAACCAAATATTATAATCCTTCTTAGGAAAGTGGGGTATGTGAATTTGTTATATTTTTGAACTAAGGTCAAGAAGATCTTGGGATTCCTCATAAGAGATGTTACTTAGTTTAAGGAATTTCAATTCAAGGGAGCCTTTGGATAAGTCCCATTATTCTTTCACTTTAGTGCCACATTTAGCTTTGAAGCTAATAGAAAGGTTGGTCCAGGGGTGTTGAAAGTTGAGGGGGATTTGAGATAACCAAAGATCATCACAAAAATCCATTAATCCCCCATTGCCTATTTGCCACCTATAGCCTTTTATAAGATCTTCTTGTCACTAAATATCACCTTCTAGAAGGTCTAGCTATCTACCAGGCCTTCCTACCATATGAAGTTATCTTCATTATTACCCACTATGTATTTGGCCTTGATGATCTACGTCCATTGTTTATCTTCTTTTAGGATTTTCCATCCCATTTTGGCAAGAAGAGATATGTTCATGTCTTTTATTTTTTGAAGTCCTACTCCACCATTAGATTTAGGTAGACAAGCCTTATCCCAATGAACTAGGGGAAACTTGAACCTTTCTTCCATCCCTTTCCATAAGAAATTGCACTAGATCTATTCTATTTTATCTAAAATTTTGTTCAAAATTTTGAAAATAGACATGAAGTATATTGGGATACTATAAATAGTTATTTTAAGTAGTTAGAGCTTATTGGATTGAGTAAGGAGATGACCTTTCTATCCCATGAGTTTTTTTTGAATTTTATCCACCAATGGATTATAGTATTCATATTTTAGTTTGCCAGTGAAAATAAGAAGTACTAGGTGGATGGAAGGGAGTTTCCCTATCTGACAATCGAGGATGTTGGATAATGTCTTTCAAAGGCCTTCTTGGGTGTTAATGAATAAATTAAAACTTTTATTAAAATTTATGCTCTAATTGGACACTTTCTCATAATCCATGAGGACCCTTTATAAATTCTTAGCTTCTTCTATTGCAAATTCTCTAATTAAGAAGGTGTCATCAGCAAATTGTTCATGGGAGACTGGTCTAGTGCCTTGAGCAACTCTGATTCTTTTGATTATACCTATGTTTATAGTCATAGTTAGTGCTCTTCCTAGTGATTCAATAATGATGATAAAAAGATAAGGGGACATAGCATCCCCTTGTCTTAGACCTCAGTTGGTTGATAAGAAGCCTTTTGGGATCCCATTGACTATGATTAAAAACTTTGGAGTGGAAATGTAGCTTTGAATGATGGTTCTAAAGGAGGAATTGAATCCAAATTTTTATAAAACTTTATCCAAAAATATCCAAGAGACTCTATTGTATGTTTTTTTCATATCAATTTTGATGAACATTCCATGATTATTATCCAAATGTGTGGAATGGATTGCCTCATGAATGGTGATTACCCCATCCATGATTTGATGGCCTGAGATAAAGGCTCCTTGATGTTATTCTATGATTCTCTCTAGAATGGGTTGGATTCTTCTAACCAGAGTTATTGAATAAATTTTATAATCCATAGAACATAAACTTATCAACCTAGAGTCTTTGAGGTAATTTACTTTAGGCTTTTTTGAAATAAGCACAAGAAAGTATTGTTTAATTCTTTTAGAATCATACATTCTCTGAAGAATTTCGAGATAACTTCCACCTCTATTTAAATGATATCCCAAAATTATTGAAAAAATATGAGAGGGAATCCATCTGTGCCTAACACCTGTCCTCCTTTCATTGAGAATATTTTAGCCTTGATGTCTTTTACCAAGAGGGCTTTCAAGAGTTCAGTATTATCATCTTCAGAAATAAGGCTTGGGATGTTGTGAAGCATTTTTTCCTCCAAATAGTTCTCTAGGGAGCCACTTTATTTGAGTAAGTCATATAAATATTGAATAATCAGGTCATTGATATCCTACATATTCATGTATTTCCTTCCATCATCGTATATGAATTCTAAAATCAGATTTTTGTTCTTATTTTTGGATGATTGTTGATGATTTTTTTTGTGTTTCTATCCCCATACTTAACTAGAGACCTCTAGATTTTTGTTTCCAAAATATTCTTCTTTAGCTTTAAGGTTATGATAGGCACTAAGAATGTATTTCTCAAAATCATAGGTTAGTTCCTCAGTACCATATAGATAGGAGTACATTTCAAGTTTTTTGAGTTCTTCAATGTGATTCTTTTGGGTAAAATATTACCAAAAACATCTGAATTCCAAATTTTTAGTTTTGATTCCAAGTGATGGAGTTTCTTGACCAAGAGGAACATGTCAGATCTTGAGAAGGTTTCTTTCCACCAAGTCTTTATGTCTTTTTTATCTATCTAGATAACACCCAATAGAGGTCAGATTTGTTAAAGTTTGGCCCATACCTGGACTAACATGGGAATGATCTAAAGGCTATGGTATGCCTATATATATACTATACCTCTAGGGTTTTTTAATGAGGATATTTCCTTAGATATGATAGTTTGGACCTTTATTTTTTAAGACCAAAATTATTTGGGGTGAAAAGAGTCAAGAGATTGCATAAAATGAAAACTATTCTAATATATGGTGATGCACCATGAATTTGTTAGATCCACTCTTAAGATTGGAATATTTAACACACTAATGGACTATGAAAGAAGATAATGAAATGATTACTATATTTTCTATGTATCATTATTTCATATAGAGGTAAATTTGATGCACTCAAACTAGGGAGCAATAAAAATAAGGTCTAGTTGAAGACACTTAAATCTGGCTGTCTACTATATCCTTGAGAGATCAATGCTAAGACACGTTATATAATCTAGAAAGAAAGTTTCTATCACTTAGGTTGAGATTGGAATTTCAAATGGAAAATAATAACCACTATTTCATATCAAAAAAAAACTAAACACATATTAGTAAACAATTGTAAAATACTCTATTCACTACTCCAAGAGGTACATAATATAATTATGGTTGAGTCTGTCATAACATCTTGAAGGATCATCATTAATAGATTGAAGGCTATATTTATATAATAAAATAAGCAAGAGAGAGGGAGTTTTGGCACTTAAAAGGGAATCAAATGAGCTCAAATCCATTTGAAATGTTGTTATAATTCCCTTCAAAAATTAAGCTCATTCCATCTTTCTGATTGATCCAGGTCACTCTAGTCCATTGCACCATTACATTATCCCTTTATTAATGCTTATTTATGGTTACAATAGTGAGATAAATTTGTTTTGAGAAATTTTTGACATCAATGTAGTTACAATAATCAGATCAATCTGTTAGAGTTTTATCTTGTTGATAATTGCTCCTAACTAGTTTGTCATGGCATGCAAGAGTGGAGAGAAGGGTCACTTTAATGCATCTGGATTTGGTAATGAATTCATTTAAATCTACATGTATACCTTTATTTTCCATGTGATTTTATACTTATTACTAATTATGAGGACTAGATCCTCATATCTTGAAACTAATAGAGCCATGTCATCTATACTTTGAGTGGTGGTTTATTAAACTATGACTATGTTTGGAGGATGAGAAGCTCTTACCATATCTCATTTATCTACCCCTGAAGATTCTTAATGGAAACATTTTATCCTAAAATATCCAATCTGGATCATGCTCAAGCTTGGTTCCATTCATACTTGCTCACCTTGGTCAAAATCTGACCCTTCAACCTCCATCTAAATCACTTGGACTCACCTTCATTTGATTTATCATCAAAAAATGACTTAGATCATTAAACCCTTATCTCATCTCACTCTATTAATCTTATTGATGTGAATTATCATGATCTGTATATCCTCTACTATTACTCATATGCTCATGTCACTTGTTAATCGCACATTGATCTCAAGATCCTATTGTTAGTCTATTGCTTTATGCGCTTATGCCACATGGTGGACTCTAATCTCCTTGACCTTTTGAATTGCTCACATGACATTATATATAAATACATGATTAAAAAATAACCATTGATCTACTTGGGCCCATTAAACTATCAGTCACTGCTTGTTATTAGATCTCCTGTATGATTGATTACCGATCATTGATCCTCCATTTTGAATTATAATGACTACTTTACGAGCTCAAATTTAATCTCTACAAAACCATCAAGTGATGTATACAAGAACATCAATGATTTTTTCACAATTATCAATCTTTGAACCTAGATGGATTAATGTTGATCTTAAACTTTAACACTTACGTGAATGTCACTTTACTTCCCATGCATTTTCCTTGTAGCAAACAATTCTTTTGAACTTTGTGTTTTGACATTTTTATATACATAATTTTACTTAGGCTATTTATTTTGGACCTTTTACTATACATTTGTTATGGACTTTATGTCTCAGCCACTTTTTCTAAAAGAATTTATTTGTGGATCTTTTTTATCAAACAAAATGTCCATGGAAATTATCATGGGGTAATTGCCCAAAAAAATTTAAGTTTTCCTTATCTTTGCCTTGGATAATTTATTTAGATAAAATTTATAATATAATTCATGTCTTTGGTATTTAATATTGTATAAAAAATGTCCAAGATAAGGAGGTTTTCAAGAAAATTATCATGAATAATTTGTCTAAGAGAATTTTGGACTTAGCCTTTTTGTAGAACATTTTTTTGAGAGAATTAGACTTGTTGGATTTTTACTTTATAATGACATTTGTGACCCTTCAATACTTTTTTATAGGATACTTTTCCAAAAAATGACCCTTCAAAACTTTTGTATTGGGACACTTTGCTGAAAAATGACCCTTCAAGAAAATTATTTGGATAATTTCCTTGAGAGAAATTTGATCTTTGTCTTTTGCCTTGGATAAAATATCTAAAAGAAAATGGGTCTTTAGGAACTTTTTCATGGATATTTTTTCTAAATTAAATATGCATTTTTCCTAAACACTTTCACCAAACAATTAGTTCTTTAGACTTTTTGTTGTGGATAATTTGTCAGAAATAAATGACACTTAGCCAAAAACCTAGAATAATTTCTCTGAAGGAATTTACGCCTTCAGAACTTATGCTTGTGGATGTTTTCCTTCAAGGTTTTGTGAAGTCATTATTTCCATGGACCTTTTTCTAATGGAAATGTCTTTGGGTTTTTTTATCCTTGAAATCCTTGATTATTTTCTAAGGCATATGCAAACTCATTCCATGTCCTTGAACTACATTGATATCATGAAGACCTACTTCCAAACCATTTCTTCTCTTTCATTATCAGGTCCCTCATTTCAATTAGAAACATTGTCTAGATGATATATCCATGCATTGCCTCCAAATAAATTCTATATGTGGGCTAAAATTGGCTAACCATTCTAGGGACTCATAGGGAAGCGTAACTGTTATGCTTGGAGAACCCAGAACATTAATTGCCTTAAACAGTCCATTGGGCATGGAGTCTCTGCTTTGGTTCAATAGATTGACCTAGATCTAAAATTGGTTATCAATACTTCTCTAACCTATTTTTAAATAAACAAAGGACCAAGAAAAGAATATAACAAAAAAGAGTGCCCAAGGTATTTATTGAAGGGAAACTAGCCTATAAAAAAATAGGGACAATAAATAAAAGTGTTAAAAACTACACTTAGAGGAATTTTTAAGAACTATCCTAATATATATAGCTTAAAACTATATGTACCTTTCCTCCTAGATTAAAAGGAAATTTTGATAACCTTCTTGCATCATGGAATGAGGAATTGGATGAGGCATGTACCTCCTTAACCTTTAGCCTTGATGCCTCCTTTTTCTTTGTTGTATTTGTCAACTTTCATTACCATGATGCTTAGGGAGAACTAAGAAGCTCTGAATAGGTCTCATATGTGCATCTAGACAATATCAACTTCTTCATATGAATCCTTAGCTATGACCTCCAATAGTGGTTCACAAAGGCATACCCTTTTGATATCCACAACATCCTTAGCAAGACTAGGCTTCTTTTAGGTTGTAAGTTCTTCAATCTCATCAAGGAGCTTTGCATCTTCTGCCCAATCTTGGTCAATATCTTCCATGGGAAACTCTTTTTCCACATTCTAAAACACTTGATCATCAACTTGATAAAGATATTCAAGCTCTTGAAAGAGCCTCATTTGTAGTTACCAATCATCTTCATCCTTCTTGTCATATAAAAACCACTACATCTTCAGTCTTCTCTTCTTGAAGCACAAGGTCATCAAGCTAGTGTTCTTCATGCTCCAAAGCATTAATGTAGTCCTCAAAAAATCTAGCCTACTACACCATCTCATTATCTAAGTCTACTATCTTAAGTTCATCAATATCACTCATGAAATCATGGTATAATTATTACCAATGGTCATCTTCCTATTGGATCTCATATCTAACATGCACTTATTCTACAACTCATACTCTTTGACATTATGAAAGACTAAAACATGTTCACTCTTACCAAGTGTTATCCCAATAATGATATCCTCTTCTAACTCTAATAATCCATCATTATCAGTTATGAGTTTAACATAGATTTCACTGCTTACCTCTTCAAGGAGTTACAGAGGATATTTTTGGGATGACTCCAAGAGAGATGAGACATATGTGGCACCTCCTTGGTCCAACTATTTGTCTTTTATAGTCATGTCCTCATCCTTATTTTAAATGCTAGTTTGGATTGATTTCCAAGATGTAAATGACCTAGATTCTTGAGGAGGGAGGGATGGGGGTTGAGTAGCTTTGGATTTAATTGACTGTATGACTTGGTTCCAAGATGGGAAATATGGAGGTTATCCTTTAGCCTTTTGATTCTAGTTCTTCACCTCTTTCCTTATATTTATCCCTAAATATCTTATCTACATATTTATATTCTCTTATAATATCTCCTCTTTAATATGGTTAGTGGCTTTATGAAGATAAGGAACCCAAGAAGACCCCTAAGGAGGGATGAAATAATTTTGCATAGGTTCAGATTCTACTTTATCTTAGGATTTCAAATCTATATTTTCCTCATTTTACCTATCTCATGACTTCACCACTTGATTCCAACTTGGAACCTTAAAGGAATTAATAAGAGGTTCTTGAGGAAGGATGGAGTATTGGATCTCAACAGCAAGATGTTCCACAGTAATAACCTTCTTTCTTTGACAACTCTCTTGGATAATTTTATAGGAAGGAAAGGTTTGAGAAACACATGAATAACTTGGAATACTCAAAGGGGCACTTGGAATGGTCTCTTTTGGAGGAATGGGTATCACATAATAAAGATAAGGTGGTGTATATGAAGGCACATAAGGTTAGCAAGGTTGGACCTACTATTCCTCAAGGCATTTTAACTTGTCCTCAATGCTTTGAATGTAACCACCTATATCCATCATCTCACCTGTGAGATTGTTCCAATTTTCTCTCTCAATAGGTTCCCAATATTTTTTTATTTATTTCTATGAATCTCTCAAATGATGGATCTAGTGAGTAGGGACATCTTCACCATAATACTTTTGTGATCACAAATCTAGTGCATTCTTGTTAATGGTTATTAAAGTTCACCTAAGTGATGATATGGATGGATCAAGGTAGGGTTGATAAGGAGTAGTATTATGATGGGATTGTTGTCCACAGGAAGGATTAGGGCAATACTTTTACATATATAGATCATGAGGAACTTGACAAGGTTCCTCATAACTTTGATAAGATTCTTGATAAGGCTAATAAGGGTCATTTAGATTATGAGGATCATATTGGGGTTGTTTATAATTAGGTGGATAATAGGAATATTTACCATATCTATTTATATTGACCTCATATATCAAATGAGATGCAAAAATCAATTGAGTTATTTAATGAGACGTACATGGTTTGCTCATAACTAGAAGATTTGATTTGGAGTCATCATTGGTGCTAATGTAATTGCTTCCAAAAGCCTATTAGAGGAAAGACATACCAATCTCTTTCCACCCTTTTGTACCTAGTCCCACTGAGCATGCCAGAACTATTAGCTATCTAGATAACACCCAATAAAAGTTAGATTTGTTCAAGTCTAACCCATACCTAGACTAACATGGAAATGATCTAAAGGTTATGGGATGTCGATATGTAAACCAAACCTCTAGGGTTTTTTAATGAGGATAGTTCCTCAAATATGATAGTTTTGACCTTTCTTTTTTAAAACCTAAATGATTTGGGGTGAAAAGAGTTGAGAGATTGCATAAAATGAAAACTATTCTAATATGTGGTGATGCACCATGAATTTTTCAGATCTAATCTTAAGTTCAGACCCTTTAACACACTAATGGACTACAAAAGAAGCTAATATAATGATTACTATAGTTTTTATGCAATATTATTTCATATAGATGTCAGTTTGATGCACTCAAACTAGGGAGTAATGAAAACTAGGTCTAGTTGAAGATACTTAAATTTAGTTATCCACTATATCCATAAGAGATCAATGTTAAGACACATTCTATAGCCTGCAAAGAAAGTTTCTACCAATTAGGTTGAGCTTGGACCTATAAAGGGAATATAACAACCACTTTTGCATATCAAACAAAAACTAAACACTAAACACATATTAGTAAACAATTGTAAAATACTTTATTCATTACTCTAAGAGGTGTAGAAAAAAATTCTAGAAAATTCTAGTCATATCATCCTGAAGGATCATCATAAATAGCTTGAAGGCTATGTTTATATAATAAATAATCAAGAGAGAGGGAGTTTTTTCACTCAAAAGGGAATCAAATGAGCTCAAATCCATTTAAAATGTTGTTACATCTACCTCCAAAAATTAATATCATTCCAACTTCCTAATTGATCTAGGTCACTCCAGTCCATTGCATCGTTACATTATCCCTTCATTGATGTTTCTTTATGGTTATAACCATAGGATCAATTTATTTTGAGCTAAGTTTAAAACATAGATATAGTTACAATAATCAAATCAATCTGTTAGAGTTTTATCTTGTTGTTAACTACTCCTAACTAGTTTGTCATGGCATGTAAGAGTGGAGAGAAGGGTCACTTTCATACAATTGGATTTGGTGATGAATCCATTTAATTATACATGTATGCCTTCATTTTCCATGCCATATGACACTAGTTACTCATTATGAGGACCAAATCCTCATATCTTAAAATTGACAAAGCCACACCATCTATACTTTGAGCAGTGGTTTATTGATCTATGACTATGTTTGAAAGATGAGAAGCCCCTACCATATCTCATTTATCTTCTCTTATAGAGTCTTAAAGGAATCATTTGATCCCAAAATATCTACTCTTAGTCTAATCTATACTTGCTCACCTTGGTTGAAAACTGACCCTTTGACCTCCATCTAAGTCACCTAGGCTTGCCTTTATTTGATTTGCCATCAAAAACTAACTTGGATCATTGACCCCTTGACTCATCTCACTCTATGTATCTGGGTAAGTACACAAAGAAAAGGGAAATTTTCATGGACATTTATCATAAAGTGATCATGTTAATTAATAATGCAATCACATTATTTAATTAATGTGATTGCATTACTTAATTATAGGCCTGGGATTATTGATTCATAACAAGATCATGTTATAAATAACATGATCATGTTATATTGAACAATAATGTGATCATGTTAATAATACAATCACATTCCTTGTGTAATATATATATATATATAGAAACCCAAATGCAAAATTATTCATTTTGTATTTTCATTTCCTATTCCTTCCTTGTTATACAATCATATTTTACTTTAAAAAGTGTCTAGAAGTACCAAGAAACTAATAGATTCACCCCACAGGCCTACTGATTGACGATGTCACCATGTAATAGAGGTAAGTCATCAAAATATTCTCTATTTAACCCTAATTTTTTATAATTTTCATTGTTTAACCTATGTTTTTAATTATAATTTGTTTCTTTAAAATAGCCCATCTTTATAACCCTCCAAACCCTCCACAAAACATTTTAGTTGCTCCTCCTCCTAACCCTCCACAAAACCTTGTTGTTCCTCTTATCCCTCCACCTAACCCTCTTATAATTCCCTAAAACCCCCTAGTAGTCAAGATTTTTTGATTGACAACATTGTGGGAAATAAACTTGAAATTGAAGACCTAATTGATAGAATGAGAGATCCTAGTTTGACCAACCCCCACTGCACCTAGCTAGCAAATTCCTTATAGACCTTATTAATTCAAATTGATTTGATAACAAGTCAAACTAACCAATAGACCTCATATAGGGATATTTTTAGGGCATATTATGCTGATAAGTTGATAGCCCTTTAGGTCAAGAATTTAGAAATTTCAAAAGCTAACATTTGCACCCTATTCATTGATGCAGCCACTAATGCCCATTTCCCATAACCGTTAAACAATTTCCAATCCATTGTTGTGTATATCACTTAATCATGTCTAATTTTTAGGATTGATGGTTGATGCTCTTTGACTATGTATCATGTAATAATCATGAGGTCCCATTATATTTTTTGAGGAAACTCTAGTGTGAGTTTGTCTTTAACCAAATTCCCAATTATTTTGATTTTAGTGAGTTTTAGGGCCACAAAAATAGATATACATAGGACCAACTAGGTAAAAATCATGTGCCTAATCAACCTATGTAGATTCTTATCCAAAATCCTCATGAGCTTGAGATCCCCTCCATGTTTTATTAGGTCATGGAGATAGACACTCTCCATGCTCTTATTTCACTCACTGATACACTCATTCAACATACGAGTAAGCTTTCATAGAGTGATGCTATTGATACACCATAGGTTACCCACTCTTGTATTTCATGTGAAGCTATGTGAATAGGACCTTATGATGATGATGTCATCGGCGGTTCAAATTAATTAGATAATATTCTTATGAGTGATGAGTTTTTGGCATGCACATTTGACATGTAAACATCAATCACCACATAGATGCAGGTATATTTTATATAAATGTCATGTTAAATTAAAGTTATATTTTAAATTTTAATTTTTATGCTAAAAATTAATTTACATAAAACTTTAATATAGTATATATGTCATTTTTTATGTCACAGGAGGTGACGATTCCTTCATCATCACAACTAGCATTTACAACATTGGATTTATCACAACAATTATTTTCATATTTGGATCTAGCTATTAGGCCATCCATAACTACATCTACCTCTGTTAATATGACACCATTTACATATATAGAGGTAAAAATTGTTTACATATATGTTTTTCTCTTTGCATTTGTTATGACTGCAGTTATTTACAAATACATATTGATGAGTGATGTGGAATACGATTTCTCTACTTTTGTGTCTCTTTCTTATACCTATGTGGGTGATGTACCTCCCACTATTTTTGGGCTATATGGAGCCTAACCTCCCCTATCCCTAACAATCTTATTACGAGTCTTCACCTAAGAATCTAAACCAGCCAGTTTTTCCTCTAGGCCAACTATCTCTCTCTTATTATGAGGGAACTCCACATATATATGATAAGTATGAATAAAAACATATGTATACTTTATTATTCACACATGAAGAACTACATCCACTAAAATATTATTGAGGCTCAAATAATTCTCACCTAAAAAACCCTAACTAAAGTTTTTTTGATCATGTTCCACCACTAAGTGATTCACTCTAAAACCATATAACAAGAGAAGACATTAGATCTCTAGTCACATAAAAAAATAATAACTAATTAATAAATTATAAAATAACATATAAAGTAACTAAAAAAAACCAACTCACTACTTTTTTATGGGTAACATCATGTTAGTCTAGGTATAATTCCTAATTAGACCTCATCTTAGCATTTTCCTCCTATCTTGTTGGTTCCTTTCTAACAAGTGTATGCTCACCCTTGTTTCCCCTAAACTTCATCTCCTCACCCACTATCCTATTTTTATTTCTACATATAAGTATCTACTTATTATGGTGGTGGTTGTACCTACTTTTGGCATCCTACCATAATTATAACCTAGACATATGATATTTTCTAAATGTACTCTTGCAATTTTGCCCATGATGGTAGTAGAGTGTCCATCTCATTCAAAAACTATCCTAAAATACCCTAATATAGTATATCTACCAAATATATCATTTTTATTGTGTCCATCACTCATGAAAAGTCTCTCAATGGTGGTATACCTATCCAACTAGAAGTCTTGATGGCCCCCACTGTCCCAATCTCTAACCCTCACTAGTAAGGGGTCATGTGCTTGTACACCTAGACTATGATGATTTTATGGGTCATGTGATCATACACCAAAGTATTACACCCAATAAAACAACCTTACCTCTATCACAATCCTCTATCAAGGCCACAACCCTACCTTTAGGCCATAATCCTAGTATCCTAATCATAACCTTGAAAGTGATAGTCCACTCTCAAGGGACTTGTGGGAAAATTAAATTATTCTATATGACACATCCTAGTTAATGAATATGTCAAGAAAAGTAATCTACTTGATGGGACAATAATCCCCACTTACACAATTTAGATTATCCCTATTATATATAGTGTGGTAAAATCATTGGTCATTAATTTCTCTATAATCCTAGGAATCCAATCAGACTTCATCACTCTACTTCATCAAATGTAGGCCCACCTTTAAAACACAATTTAAAATATCCCTAAATAATATAAGTTAGTATTGAAAATTCATCCAAAAGGAATTAGTTATGAGGGTCCAAACCTAAGTATAACCCCTATTTTTAGATAAGTAATAAATCAACAACCAATATATTCCAACATGTAATATAGAATATTTATTGAAGATCTTGACCCAAGTATATTTATATTTATCAATTTGAAAAAAAAATAGTATATTATATATTCCCTTTCATGGTTTTAATCCTCTAATTTTGGTTTTGGTACAAGGCTACTACTCTAACACTTCAATAGATGGCTTAACAATTCAGATATAAGTGTATTTTCATGTGCATGTTTGTCTTATTCTTTCCTATAATGTGTCATTACAATCATGTAATTATATAGATAGATATTATATATGTACAAGTGCTTATATTGATCATTTTGGTTTCCATATATAATATTTTATGTACTCTATATAAATTTAACTGAGACCTTGTTTACATTAATAGTTTATGGCTGGTATGTACTCCCCCCTCTCTACGAAATGAGATAGACATAGGCATTGTTGATGTAATGTCATTTTCATAGTTGCTGATAGAGGTATAAATTAGTTCTTGTAATTTTTAATTGTAAAAAAATACTTGTTTTAATAATTTTAGTACATGTGTACCTGGGGCAAATATAATTTCTGTTTATGTATTATGTATGCAGGGTTGTCCTATGATAGCTGATATTCCTAGTCAAATTGTGATTGGGGAAACTTTTCAATTCCTCCTATATTTGAGATGCCTATCCAGATATTTGATCCTTCTATTTAACTTATTAAGCATGAAAAATAGATTGAGTAGGATCATGAGCTTACAATAAGTGCACATGTTTAAATGATTTTTTATTATAATTTAAAATTAATTTCTTAAGAATTGTTTGAATGTATCTTATGTTAATTTTTTAATAATTATTGTATTTGAATAGGTTCAATTTCAATCTTACTATGATCTTAGGACCCATATTAAAACCTTGGAGAAATCCAAGGCATTGGGGTCTCCATCTACTAGCAAGGCATCTCAGGGAGAGTCTTCTTCAAATAAGGCAAAGAGAGGGAGGATATTTGATGAATAGGATGTTTTACACATGAGATGTAATTTTTTGTATGCCTATATATAAATTGATGCATTTTTGGCATTGTATATGCACATATAACATTCAACCAACATTAGATACTATGTTGATAGATGTAATTTGTGTATGGTTGTCACGACCCAATCTATGTATTATTGACATTGGACATGTATGTGCCTATATTATATGCCTATCATGGCTTGATATATATAATTTATATTCATTTTTTATTTCATTGTGTGTTATTTTAAAGTGTTATTTTAATCTTCCAAATTATTACCTGTATTAGATCTCGTATTTAATGTTCTATGTGCATAAATGAAGATTAAATTTATTTTTTTTAACTCTATAAATCTCAGATCTTACATATTTTTTTAAATTAAAGTTTTTGTTTAATTATGTTTAGTTAAAATGACTAATAACAATCTTATCACTTAGGCTTAATGGCCTTCTTCTCTTTGTACCTACTTCTTGTACACTTTTAATGTAGAATTCTCTCAATAGCTTACAGGAGTTCAGGATCTTGATCAAAGGTATTTTTATCTAATCTTGTGTATTCACTTATCTTATACCTCAAGATTCATTATCATACTCATAAAACACAATTCCAACTTTTTAACCCCTCTCTCTTTTATCTTTTCTCAGATTTCTCTCTTTAGCCTTTGTCTTGGCTTGTAGCCATGTTTTAGGGAAAAATTCCTCTACTATTTTGTACACAAACTCTTCGAATAAAACTAATTAGGTTTTTTACAACCCTTTTCCATGCCACTAGCTCACAAAAAATCTTAGGTTATGTTCTTTTGAAAAATCTTGTACCTCTAGGCTTACTTGACACTCTAATTAATCCTCCAAATGCACAAAGCTCTAATGTTTGACAATTATGGAGACACTTTGACAAAACCAAAACTAGATATGATGAAACTTTTGACAAATCCTAATTTTTAATCAATTTTGGTCCTCAACTCTTCATCTAAGTTTAACTTTCTTATTTAGCCTCTTTCTCACTAGGTTTTTTAGGCTAGTTGACTACCTATAGGGTAGTACAGTATGGAATATAGAAGGTAAAAGCATTAAATCACTTTATTCACTTAATATACCCTAATAAATACTATATTTTAAAATTTTATGAATTTTTAAGGGTTTAATCTCTTCTTATGGTAAAAACCCTAAAACTTAGGGTTTGTAGTAACTATATAGGCCGAGACTAAAATTAATTGCATATAATGTCTAAGAAAGATGTTCAAAATGATATAATGATTGCATTAGGTTTTTATAACATTCTTACAAATTTTTCATTCAATGATAAAGTTCTCATAACCCTTAGGGAATTCACAAACAAGAAATCTTAGTCATTTAGCACTGTATTCTATATGTTAGAAACAAGGATATGTAGGGTCTCTAGGTTTTTCAACATCAAAAGACTCTATAACTAAAAATAATTTTATCACCACCTTGTACAACAATTATAAACCCTTCTATATCACTTTTTGAATCAAAGACAAGATTCAATATAAAGATTACAATATACAAAATTCTGAGTTTAGGACTATGGACTTTCAATGGGAAAGAACTATGATCAAAGTGAAACTTACAAACTCTTATCCATATGTATGTTATAATAATACTAATCTAACTCTTCATACATATTTCATCTCCACATTCTCCATTGAACTCAAGAGAAGGAAATATTGAATACTCATAATCTTCACCATCTACCTCGAATGGAATGTGAGGTTACAAAACCAAAATTGAATATTAACCCAAAATAGGGTATATACAGGGTTTATTTATTCTAGAGGTCAATGGGTCAATAGGTTAATTACTAAATTCCACCTAATAGGTCAATAGGTCAATATTTCAAAGTTTTCAAAGTTGGAAAAAAATTCAAAGTTGTCAAAGTTGTCATAGTTTTCAAAATTGTCAAAGTTGTCAAAAATGTCATAGTTTTCAAAGTTTTCAAAATTATCAAAGTTATCAATAATTCAATAGGTCAATATATCAATTACTCATTAATTTTATACCTATCTATATTTTAAGTTGTCAAATTTGTCAATAGGTCAATAGGTCAATAGATCAATTACAAATTAGGTTTCTAGGTCTCTAGTTTAAGTTGTAAAAGTTGTCAAAATTCAATTTGTGGTTACATAACTCTAGTTTTGATGCTTCTTTGGTGAAAAAATAACACCACCAACACATCTGGGGGGTGGATAACATCTAGGACTAGGTTTTTGGCCTCCTATCAAGCCTGATTGACAAACCCACCACCCATTATGGCCTCAAGAACACCCTTCCCAATATAAGAAAAATGAACTTTTTTAGCCTAAGTTTAAACATTCATAAAATAAAAACTCTAAATCATTTCCATGAACCATAAAATCCTTTGCATACCTCTTTAAGCCCTCAAATATCACCCTAGATCACTTAGGTGGAAGCTTTGAGATCAATCTATTAGACAAGTTATAGTGACGGGTCTAAAAATGTAAGTTTTTGTCAGTGAAAAAGTAACTCATCAATATCCAACTAGAATTTCTACCTCTCATACCTCCACCTATAAATATATCACTTTGATCACATCTAGATAGGTAAATTACATGTTCTGTTGCACAATGTTTGAATCCTCTTGAAAGTGCATTTTCATTGCCATTTTAGAGAGAAAAAACATTGAAAATAAATGTTATACATGTGGATAATGTCTATAAATAGGTTTTTGGCCTCTCGTCAGGCTTGATCGATAAAGCCTCAAGAACACCCTTCCCAATATAAGAAAAATACAATTTTTTATCCTAAGTTCAAACATGCATAAAAAAAATTATAAGTCATTTTTATGAACCATCAGATCCATCACATACCTCATTAATCCCCCCAATAATACCCTAAAGTACTTAGGTGGAAGCTTCAAGATCAATCCATTAGACAAGTTGTAGTGATGGGTACAAAAATACAAGTTTTTGTCAATGAATAAATAACTTCTTAAGCTCCAACTCATATCTCTACCTCTGAGATGTACACCTATGAATATATCACTTTTATCATGTCTATATAGTCAAATTACATGTTATTTTGCTTCCATTATATTCGAATCGACTCAAAAGTGCATTTCCACTAGTGTTCCAAAGAGTGGAAACATCAACAATAAATGTTGTCAAAGTTCAAGTTGTGGTTACATAACTCTAGTTTTGATGCTTCCTGAGTGAAAAATGACACCAAAAAATTGTTTTGAGAGGTGGATAACATTTAGGACCAAGTTCTTGGCCTCCTTTTAGGCCTAGTCGACAAACCCACCACCCATTTTGGCCTAAAAAACACCCTTCCCATTACAAGAAAAATGTAATTTATTAGCCTAAGTTTAAACATGCATAAAAAAATGTAAGTCATTTCCATGAGCCATCAGATCCCCTAAATACCTCCTTAATCCCTTTAATCACACTCCAAATCACTTGGGTGGAAGCTTCAAGATCAATCTGTTAGACAAGTTGAAGTGACGAGTCCAAAAATGCAATTTTTTATTAGTGAACAAGTAACTTCTTGAGCTCCAATTAGCATTTATACCTCTAATACCTCCACCTATGAATCTATAAATTTTATCATGTTTATATATTTTCCTTTTTTCCATGACAATGTTTGAATCCACCTGGAAGTGCATTTCCACTACCATTCTAAAGAGCGGAAACATTGACAACAAATATTGTCAAAGTTTAAGTTGTCTTTGATGAACTCTAGTTCTGATGCGTCTTGGATGAAAAATAACACTTATAACACATTTGAGAGGGTATATAACATCTAATACCATGTTATTAACCTCTCTTTAGGCCTAATCGACAAACCTACCACCCATTTTGGCCTCAAGAATACCCTTTCCAATACAAGAAAAATGCAATTTTATAGCCTAAGTTCAAACATGCATAAAATAAAAACTATAAGTAATTTCCATGAACCATCAGATCCATTACATACCTATTTAATCCCTCTAATCTCACCCTATAAAACCCAATTTTAATCTTCAATATGAATCCGATAGATAATTTGAAGTGATGGGTCCAAAAATGCAAGTTTTTGTCAGTGAACAAGCAACTTCTCTAATTCCAACTAGAATTTCTACCTTCGGGACCTCCACCTATGAATATATCACTTTTATCACATCTAGGTAGGAAAATTACATGTTATTTTTATTCCATGATGTTCTAATCCACCTAGAAGTTCATTTCCACTTCCATTTCAGAGAGCAAAAACACTTATAATAAATGTTGTCAAAGTTCAAGTTGTGGTTACAAAACTCTAGTTTTAATGCTTCCTAGATGAAAAATGACACTACCAACACATTTGGGGGCCTGGATAATTTCTATAACTAATTTTTTGGCCTCCTATCAAGCTTGATTGACAAACCCACCACCCATTCTGGCCTCAAGACCACCCTTCCCAATACAAGAAAATGCAATTTTTTAGCCTAAGTTCAAACATGCATAAAATGAAAATTGTAAGTCATTTTTGTGAAATTTTAGATCCCTCACGTACCTCCTTAAGCCATCTAATTTCACCCTAGATAAAACACACATAAAACCTAAGATTTTCTTGGCTTTAATAATATATAATTCTTTATTAATAGTACCAACCACGTGAAGGTGGAAGCTTATCTAGCACCACTAACCAACAAAAAATTGTTAGTAAGCAATTTAAAATGAAATTTATATATGTACTACCTCAAAAATAATAAAAATTTAGTAAAATTGATTACATATACATTTGAAAATTCAACATACCTTTGTATTTCAATCCAGCAAACTACTAGGATTTGCTCTAATCTTGATAGTATCAAGAATAGCTTCATGATCTAACTCTCAAACTTTTCATGGTTTCCTATTTAATGGCCTCCCATGATATTTTTTGTAATTGAATATTCATTGAAAGAATCAAATTTAAATAGTGCAATATCTTCTTGTGCATTTCAAACTCTTTAGCAACCATTAATTTGAATATTTTATAGTATATTATCAAAACCAAGTTCTAGTGACTACCACTAACCTAGTGGGATAGTCAATGTTTTCTCCATTTGTAATTGGGGAAGTCAATTTTTTATTTTTAACTACACACTAACATAAATATTAATCAATGCCTTATTCATTATCCTCATCTATAATAAATACAAAAAAATTCCATGTACATCAAAAAAAATCATTTTTAGTGACAATATGAAGATATATAGATAATGAGAATAAGTTGTACATAATAAAAAATATTCTACCTAGATGCACTAGATCAGATACATGGTCAAAGTCATCTGATGATATCATATCTTTAAGTTTCAATGCTTTTGGAACTTGATATGTGTTGATTAGAATTAGATGTTTGGAACTCCGATCATCTACCCAGTCTTGTGACTCACACTCATTCCAAATAGAGTCCACACATGCAAAATAAAAACATGCCAAGTGTCTCATATGAATAATCCAGGAACTTGCATTTGAGCTAAGAAATGAGTGGAGGTCACTTGAACTTGTTAAAGTCATATAATCCTCATACTTTGTTAAGTTTTATTCTTTTATTAAAAATAAATGTCTATGAATAGTATAATTTGGTTGAGCACCATGACACATGTTCTCATTACACCATTCAACCATAGTTTTTGCATCTATCAAATGAACACCCTCTTCAAATTTCAACTATTTCCTTGTAATAGCTATTTTTACACATGCTCTAGCACTGTCATGCTCCCCTTTTTCATGGCCAACCTTGGTGAAACTCCAAATATGTTCTACACCTATGGTAATGTGCATCCTACTCAACTAATAAAACATCTATACATTTTTGAATTATGATGTGCAATTGTCTGACCAAATGTAATGTTGATTGAAAGTAATGTTTCTCTGACTCAACTATTCATATAACTTTTGAAAACAACCTTTCACATACTCTAAATAATTTGATCTATCATCACTGATATATAAATGGTACTCCCTTAATATTTTTCCTTGTTGCTCTATACTATCAGGTGCATGCATGAATATGGCAACTTGTGATGAGTTGTAATACTATGATTGAACTTCCATTTGGGATTTGAATGTGTAATTCTCTATAAAATAAACTAATAAAATAATAGAACCAAGTGGAAATGTATCCTTGAATATCTTGAAATGTTCATCCAACCATCCAACCCTATGCGTGTGCCTTGCATAGTCATAAACAATCCTCTCCCTAAATTTGACCAAAAATTATGAAATGGGTATCTTTTTTGTAATAAGCTCACACCTTTTAGATTCTTTACCATATTTTAATTGATAAGTCACTGATTTATATTTAATTAAACAAACTAATTCCTTTCCAATTGCACTTGTGATCTCCTCATGGATACATTTTTTTTAAATTTGGCAATCCACCACAAATGTTGTAATTTCCATCTAAACATGATTTGTTGTAAAATAATTGCCCATCCAATCTTTTGTAAAAGATAGTTGGAATAAATTCCCTAGGTGATTTTAGTGGCAATTCAATGCCACACTCCTACAAAATGATAGTATGTAAAGTATAATGAATATGGTGAAAAACATCATAGTGCATTGAAAATTCAACATGTTGCCTACAATAATAAGTGATGCGTGTGTGATTTATTTTAACATAAAAATGTTTTACCATCTCAAAATATATTTGACAAATAGAAATTTGTGGATGTTTTTCCAAAAATTTAGAGTATAATTATTTTTAATTCATATCTAATAAATGTTTTGGATGAGGTTCATGATTACGAGAGCCAACTCTTCTTTTTAGAACATCTCTTTCATTGGGTGAAACTATTGTATTGTCTTTCCAGAATTGAGCAAGTAACTCTTTAAAAGTATCAGATAGAGCCTTGTCTTTTCATGTAAGTCTACCAAAGAATACCTATAGCTCATTTTTATTAGGTTTATTAAGTCTTTCATGTATTTTAATTGCTTTCTTTATTGTTTTTTATTTATATTAAGTGTTTGAATTATTTTTGAAGCCATTCATTGTTTCACTATTATGTCACTTACTACACAAGTTATAAGTATACATCTGGAAATATTACAATCATTGGTGCATGATTTTGGGCCTACAGTATGATATGCATCATGTATATTTTCAACAATTTCATCATTTTCATCATCATGTTAGAAGTTCTTAGTCCTAGTGTGTACATTATAGGTCTCATTTTAATCAATTTTATTAATGAAACAAATAATTGAAATCTTTGACTATCATATTGCAATTTATGAAAGAAAATCTCCCCAATTTATTGAGCCAATCTTCTTGAATGAAGATTAGACATTTTGTTATGCATTGGTTTTAAAATGTTTTCATCAACTTTAATTAAGTACTTGTATTTTCTATGCATAATTCTTGGAGGTGTTGGTAATGGTGGAATTTGTTGAGAGGGTGTTTCAAAACCATTATTACTTTCATTGTTTAGAGGTGGGATGACATTAAATTATTCATTATTAATTTATTAATTATATGTTTTCGTGAAAACATTTTGATGGTTAATTTCATCATTATTTGTTTCCATCAAATTTTCTTCATTTATGGGGGGTGAAGCATCATACATAGACTCATCATCAACAAAATCAAAAACTTGGAACTTTGAATGTGAACTTCCAACATTAACTAATTCATGATTTTCAATTTCATTATTATTCATTTAATTATGGTCAATTTCATTATTATTCATTTAATTATGGTCAATTTCAACATTATTCAATTGATTATAGTCAGTTTCATCATTTCTTAATTCATTATTATCAATTGGCTCAATATCTATTGTATTTGGTTCATCAAGATTAGGGTTTGTACCTTGTTTACCATAAAATTTTCACATTAGTAGCTTGTGTGTCTCTTTGAAATATTATAATTCTTATGGTGTTTTGTTCTTCAATAACTTAATCTTCCTCTTTGAATGTGATCTAAAACCCATCAGAAGGGATAATTGAAAACTTTTCAAAGGTGGGGTCAAGGACACAAGTATGTAGATCTTGCAAAAGTATGTATAGAATGTTTATATAGATAGAAGTCTCGATTTGGGTTAAAAAAAATAATTGATAAGTGAGCTTAACACTAAAATAATAATAACATGATTGCATTATATAGTGTGATCACATTATTAAATAACACAATCATTTTATGTTTTCTACAAGGTCCAAACACATCCAACCCATTGAAAAGTTGATATTGACAATAATGCAAATGTGTTATTAAATAATGTAATCACATTATTGTCAATATAATCTATGGGGTTATCAATTGGAAATGAGTAATAAGTGTTTATTATGTTAATAATAACATGATTGCATTATTAAATAATGTGGTCATGTTATTAAATAATGTGATCATGTTATTAAATAACGTGATCATGTTATAATTAATGTAGATAAGGGATTATGGATTGGGGATTAAGGAAAATTAGTGCATAGCGTTTATGGATTATGGATTAGGGATTACAATTTATGTTTTAGGAATTAGGGATTACAATTAAGGTCCAAAATGAAGGCGTATGGCTACTGGGACCTTTCCCCTAAAATGGCTTGGCTTTATGGATACTCATGTCACTCCCTATGTTAAAGCCCATGATTTTGAATTGATATTACGATGGAAGGGAAATGGCTCCTTATAAATTGAAATGACATGTGCATTTAATAAAATAGTAGCTAGCATGATTTTATGACATATGTGGCACAAAAATCATTTTGGGCACATTTACCAAGGTGTATTAAATGCCATATCACTTATGGTTTCAATTTGTTAAGTGGCCAACCAATATGTTTCCCAGAGTGAATTAAATGTCATGGTATGACTTCTTAAGTCATTTTTTTCTTCTCCTAATACTTGGAGAAAGAATCTCTGAGCACGTAGCCCCAAAAAATAATAATAACTCATTAATTTAATAAAATGTGTTTTTGGGTTGCCATTATACCCTAGATGTCATCATGTAAATTGAGTGAATTAGTCAAATGGGGTAATAATTTGTGTGATTTATGCCAAACTGAGCCTTGTGAACTCAATTCTTAGTCTAGAAATGATGTTAATTTGGGCTAAATGATTGGTTCAAGGTTTAAAGAGTTTATATTTATGGTTTAGAGTTTAGGGATTAATAAATTAAGGATTAGGGCTTAGGGTATAGGTTTTATGATATATTTATAAAATCATGTAGGCAAATGGGGAAAATTTAAGAGCCTTGAACCTATAATTGTGATTACAAAATGTGAATATGGGATAAATTATCCCCCACATCATTACAGATTGAGCCTATGAAGTCAATTATGGTAATGAGTGATGCAATTTTAACCAAGTTCATCCATGTGAACCTAATTCTTACTCTATATATATATATATATATATATATATATATATATATATATATATATATATATATATATATATACAGATACATATAAAGGATGTTAAGTAAGGATAAATTTATTGGTGTAGGTTTTAGGGTCTATAATTTAAAGGGTTTGGGGTTTAGGGCTTACAAATTAGGGTTTAATGTAAATGGTATAGGGTTTGGGGTTAAAGTTAAATGGTATAGGGTAACTTAGGGTTTAAGATATCAGATATAGGATCCAATCACTAAAGTAATTAAATAACATTTGAGCTACTTGTGACACCTATTTATGACTTGATTAACTTTATATTTGCATTTCTAATAAAAGTAGGGTTAATTATGCCATGTACATGTTGCATACATGTTATAAAATTGATTGAGCCATATATTTGGTTTAGGGGATCAATTTTGCCCAAATCATGTAAGGAATTATACTAATTGACTAATTAGATCAATTCATGATAAAAGATTGATCTTTTGATTTTTTCCCCAAATCATATCTTGTTATTGAAGACCCTCAAATTGGCCTCAAATGCCTCCTTTATTAAAAGAATCAAATAGCTCTCCTCCTCTTTGGTTAATTAGGTTTAAAGGGATAGAAATAGCCCTAATTACTAAACAAATTCATAGCTATATTGGTACTCTAAAGGCTTTAGTCATAGGTTTAAAAAGTGCATAAATTATGACATCTCATGATAAAATCAATTATATTGTAAGTCATGTATGTTTGTGGCATGTAGTGGGAATTAGGGCATGGGGATTACAATTTAAATGTTTTAGGGATCATTAGTGATTAGGGCATAGGGTTTAGGTTTAAAGACCCATATATTAATGTATAGTCACTAGATATGTCATGTGTTGAAATTAGATTCTTACTACAAAGGATGTTAATTAGGACTAAATTGAAGTTGGTAAATACCTGGAAAGTAAATGGTTTATAATTTAGGGTATAATTTTTAGGGTTTATGGTTTACAACTTCTAGGTTTTAATGCATATACATGGTTTAGGGTATACAAGGTCAATCACAAAGATAATTGAGGATAATTTGAATCACTTGGACCCATTTGTGACTATAGAATGTGTTTTGGGTTGTCGTTATACCATGGATGTCATGTCATATAGATTGAGTGAATTAGTCAAATGGGTTAATCAGTCATGTGATTTAGGCTAAATTGAGCCCTGTAAACTTAGTTCTTAGTCTAAATGATTTTAATTTTGGATAAAATGATTGGTTCAAGGTTTAAAGAGTTTAAATTTATAGTAAATAAAGTTTAGGGATTAGGAACTTCAAGGATTAGGGCTTAGGGTATAGGTTTTAGGGTATATAAGGTATAATCATTATGGTGATTGGGGTAAATTTGAGATCCTTGAACATAGATCTATGAGCAAAGAATGTGAATTTGGGATCAAGTATCCCCCACATCATCACATATTGAGCCTACGAAGTCAATTGTGGTAATGACTGATGTAATTTTAACGAAGTTCATCCCTATGAACCTATTTCTTACTATATATAAAGGATGTTAATTGGAGTTAAATTGATCCCAGGGGCCTAATGAGCCTCAATATAAGGAATTTCATCCATGATATCAATTGGGGATCTAGGTTCTCACCATATTAAAAAAATAAGTATTTTTCCAATTTGATATGTAATTCAGTCCAAAGGATCTATGTGTAAGGAATTACATTCATATATAATGAAAATTGGGGCTTACTTGGCCCTGGTTGCATACCATATTGAACCAATCGAGTATTTAGTTCTATTGGGGCTAATTGAAACTTGTCTAAAGAATTATGTCAACCTAATTTTAATTAGGGCCCTAATTAAACACCTTATTCAAATAATTGAGTATTATCATGAATATGATATGAAATCATGACCAATTGAACCCTCTATAAAGAATTACAAATCCATCTTTAATAACAATTAGTATTTTGATTATGCATCAAATTCAATTGAAATAATATTTGATTCAATATGATCTATGAAATTTAGTATAAAAAAAGCCTTGTGTAATAAATTTCATCCTTATACTATCAACAAGGGGCTCTATAGGTCCCAAATCCATAATATATTGAATCAACCAAGTATTTAGTTCAATTGAATATATAATTATGGCCAACCAAGGCTCATGTAATTAACTGAATACATCCAATATCAATTACAACTTCATTGGCCTCGATTGTAAACTATATCTAGCTAATCATGCATTTGGTTTTATCTTATATACATAATTTGGGCCAATTGAGCCCCATGAAAGTAATTTTGTCCATATAATGTTTTAGTTGGGTTCCATTAGCCCTGATTGCACACCATATTAAACCAATTGAGTATTTAGGTTTAATATGATATGCAATTGGGGCCACTTAATCCCCAAGCAAGGAATTACATCCTTCTAATGTCATTTGGGGCTTTAATTGCACCATGCTAAATCAACTGATATTTTTTTCCATGTTATACACAATTGAGGACAACTAAGTCCTATGTAATTAACTTCTTCCACCTAGAATATCAATCAAGGAATTTTTCACACCATGCAATGAATTGTGTCCATATAATTTGTCCATTATGATTATTTTCCCCTAATTGAACATCATATTTAACCAATCAAGTATTTTCTTCAGTATAATATTTACAATAAAGAGTAATTGGTCCCCATGCAAGGAATTCCTTCAATATAATGTCAATTAGGGATTTGATAGCACATGTCATATTAGATGATAATCTTAATCTAAAACCAATATTTGATCTTAAGATAACTAGGCGTAGTGGCTCCTATTTAGGTTTTAGGATGTTGAGAATATGTAACGTGATCATGTTATTAACACAGTTATTAATGTGATCACATTAATAATGCAATCATGTTATTAATGTGATCATATTATTTGAATTCAAATTCAATTCATATGCCTTTTGGCTTAAGAATGGCTTGGATTCCCAAGCCAAAGGCTTGGACTGTCAATGTACAATTGAGTTTTGAAAGGTATAAAAATAAACAACAAATTTCAACTTTAATTGCCAAATACAATAAGAATTTCAATGTGAAATTTAAAAAACTTGATACCATTATGATGATCACACTCTCTTCTTTCCAAAAAAATGATTCTTATATTTTTTGGACTAATTTAAGGTTTCAAACTATATTTATTTCTAACTATGCCTTTTTTAGGCCACTACATGCTGCAAACATGCATGCCTATACATGTTCATGTAATTTTTGTTTCATTGATCCAATTGAAAAAAAATTATATGGTGATGTATTAAGCTTAATTATACTCACATTAATAAATTAAAAACAAAAATTGATTTTCATTTTTTTTGAGTTAGTTAGGCCTGACTCACAGATGACTATCCATTTCTTTATCAGTTTTTAGGATCTATTTACTTGAAAAATTCATAAAAAAAAAGTACTCATTGAAATATATATATATATATATATATATATATATATATATACGTGACATGATACAATATTTTATGTAAATTTTCCCCAAATTATTTCAAATAATATTAAAATCTGCTCAAAAAATGATGTGCGTCACAGGCGTCTATCTATTATGTTTTTTGGAAAAAACTAGAGTTCCTATTCAAATTTTATATGTTTGACCTAATTATTCTTAACCATTTTAAAATAAAATTAGTGTTTTAGAAACTAGACTCAAAATGATACATTTCATTTTCTTACACCATCTTCAAATTTAGAGTGTAGATATCTCAAATTATCTATAAAATTTCAAATTTCACAAATTTTAGAAAAATCATGTCCATATGTAGGCCACTTTTTGTCCCCTAACTTTGTGCACTTACCCATATGCCTAATGTGAATGAACAAGATCCATATATCCTATATCAATAATCACACACTTGTGCTACTTTTAAATTATATGTTGAGCTTAGGACCCCATTTTTAGTCTATTGATTTACGTGCTTATGTCACGTGGTAGCCTTTGAGCTCCTTGAACTTTTGACTTGCTCACCTGTCATTAGATCTAAATATGTAATTAAACATGAGCCATTGATCTAACTAGACCCATTAAACTATCATTTATCTCTTGTTATTATATCTCTTTTATGCTTAAGCACCGATCATTGATCCTACCTTTTGAATTCCAATGGCTACTTTAGGAGCTCAAGTTTGACATCTATACAATCATCAATTGACATCTATGGGAACATCATTGACATATTTGCAACTATAAATTTATATATATGGGAATTCCAATGACATCTATATGACCATTAATCTTTGGACCCTAATGGATGATTTTTGAGCCTGAACTTTGACACTTGTGCAAACGTCACTCTGCTTCCCATGCATTTTCCTTGTAGCAAACAATTTTTTCAAAATTTGTGTTTCAGCCTTTTATTGTGGACCATTTTCCTCAGGCTATTTATTTTGGACCTTTTTTTATACATTTGTTGTGAGATTTATGTCTTGGCTACTTTCTCCAAAGGAATTTATTTGTATCTCTTTTGCATAGAATAAAATGTTTAGGGTTAATTACCTGAAAGAATTAAGTCTACTTTATCTTTATCTTAGACAATTTATTGTAGATAAAATTTTTGATATAATTCATGTCTTTGGGATTTAAGATTGTAGACAAAATGTCTGAGAGAAGGAGGTCTTTGAGAAAATTGTCATGGATAATTTGTCTAAAAGAATTTGGACTTAGCTTTTTTGTGGAACATTTTTTTTGAAAGCATTAGACTTGCAGGATTTTTTCTTTCAAATGAAATTTGTGACCCTTTGGAACTTTTGTATAGGACACTTTGCTGAAAAATGACCCTTTGTAAATTTTGTATTGGGACACTTTGCTCAAAAATGACCCTTCAAAAAAATTGTTCACACAATTTCCATGAGAGAAATATGTTCTTTATCTTTTGCCTCAGACAAAATGTCCAAAAAACATTGGGTCTTTGGGAACTTTATCACGGACATTTTTTCTAAAGGAAATATACCTTTTACATGAACACTTTCCCCAAACAATTAGTTCTTCAAAATTTATGTTGTAGATAATTTGTTTAAAATAAATATGACACTTAGCCAAACACCCAAAATAATTTCCCTAAAGGAATTCATACCTTTGAAACATATGCTTATGGATGATCTCCTACAGGTTTTGTGAAGTCATTTTTATCATGGAACTTTTGCTGATGGAAATGTCTCTGGGTTTTTTCTTGATCCTCAAAAGCTCCAATTATTTCCTAAAGCATATGCAAACTTATCCCATGTCCTTGAACTACATTGGCATCATGAAGACCTACTTCCAAACCATTTATTTTCTTTCATTATTAGGTCCCTCATTTCAACAAGAACATTGTCTGACTGATCTATCCATGCATTGCTTCCAAACATTTTTTTATGTGGGCCAAAACTAGCCAACAGTCTTCATGTAAATTTGGTTGTGTAGCCATATTACCTCAAATTTGAATGGGATATTTTTCATTCTAGGGATAATATTTCATTTAAGGATGATAGGATTATGATTAGAGCCAATTCTAGGTAGGGAGTATGAAGAGTTGCTATGATGAAGATCCCAACATAAGGATACTAGACACCTATCCAGTCTAACATGTATTAGATCATCACCTATCCTTCAATTTGCCTAGGTACAAGGATTTCTTATGAGTTTGACACCCAGAAGCCCAAGTTTTGATATGAAATCATTGATATCTACCATGTTATCTAATAAATATATAATGCTACCTTTTTCCATTGGTGATAGAGGGGAATTAAAATCCCCTACTAGTAGCTATTTCCAATTACTATTAGTTTTCCTAAAAGCTATCAAGTCCTCCCAAAGATTTCTCTTGGCCATCTTAGATTTGGGAGCATAAAGGTTAGATATGATCCATTCCTCCTTCAATATTTTGTTTCTAAAGAGTATATCCATATGATAATTGCTCTTGATAAGGATTTCCCTTTCCAATCCCTAAGGGTTCCATAAGGTGGAATTTCCTTTGGAGGCACCATTCAAACTCATACATAACAACTTTGATTTTTTCCATATTATGTTACTACATTTTTGGAAAAGCTCTGACATTTTGGTTTCCTGTAAAAGAATGATCATTGGGTTGTTTCTTTTTATCAAATTACCAACTGGTTTATGCTTCCTCACTTATTCATTCCCCTTACATTCCATGAAATGAACTTCATTGATTTTGTCTGGTGAAGTGGTTTGTAAGGGTTTTTTTGACAACCCTTGGATATTTCATTAATAATCTCCTTCTTCTGGATGACATTCTTTGGGGTTATTTCAGGTTGTTTTTGTCCTTCTGTAGGATCTAATTTCTTCCAACATATTTTTAACTTAGCTTGTGTCTAATTTACTTCCTCCTCTTTTGCTAGAGTAGAGCATTCTCCTTTCTCATTCTTTGACAAAGATACACTTTTGTAATTCAAGGAGTTTTCACCTAGATTCTCATTTTGGGTAGAGCTTACATTGTGAAGTAGCTCCAACTGAGTGGTGTTTATCAGGTTTGGAAAAGGTTCTTTGTCCTCAACACTTAGATAGTTTTTGAATAAACATTGTGCTACTTCCTTTTTATTAGACGAATCCATTGGAATTTTCAAGGTTGAATCCATAGAGTTTATGGCAAATAGAGGGATCTGATTAAGAAAAGATTTAAGATAAATACTATAAGGGGATGCTTCTTTCAAAGTAGCTTTAGAATCCAACAAATCCTATTTGGTAGGGGCCCCTTTTATTTTGGAGATAGAGTAGGACTCAAAATATTAGGAGTGGGCTAGTTGGAAATCCTAGTCAGGAAGGAATTAGGGGAATGAGTGGGGGCATTGATTCCATAAGAGGGAGGAGGGATACGGTGGGGGGATGGTGAAGTGAGAGTGATGACGTAAGATTAATTAGGATTTTTCTATAAGGGGTCTTGGATAGAGCTAGTTGAGAGGTTAAAATAAGGGAGGGGGTGGTAGAGGAGGGACATTTAGGGAAATCCTTTGAGGAATGACCATAAGTATTGCAATCAGTAAAAATGAGTTTAGAGTTTTCATATTCAAATTTTTGAGACCAAACCCCACATTTTAATTTCAACTTAATGGTATGAAAAAGAGGTTTAACTACCAGACTAAATACCTAAAATCTAGTTTCAATCATCCTTCTCCTAGCTATAGAGACTAGATCAATCTTGATCAGCTGATCAAGTGCCCTTGCAACACCAAAAATGATTGTTAGTTCATAGTATTCCAAAGGTAACTCTGGAAGCAACACCCATATGGGTATATCTTCCAGTGTTGTGTTGTTCTAGTTAGTGCCTGGTTTCTAATGTCTAACAAAAATATTGGTTCTACCCATAAACTAAGGTCCTTCCATAAGGACCCTGAAGCAATCTTCTTGATTAGTAAAGTTAACAAGGAAGAACTCCATTGCTAAAGCGACTACCTCAAGTTGACCTTTAGGCTTCCATTGATTATTAGCCCATGTTCTGAGGGAATCAATGTTAGGTTTGAATCCATTCACCTTGGCTAGAAGGGAGTTTTCTAGCTTACTCTCCACCAATTTTATTAGAGTGTTAGTAATATCGACCCAAGTGTCATTGTTTTTGGTTGATGAGATCAAATGGACATTCAAGAGCTCTAGTCCCATTGATCATTTTCCAAAGACCCGTTCCACTTAGGAGAGTGGAAACTTCCAAAGGGAACTTAGTGGGTCGGGACCTTTCAACACTCCAAATATTACCACTCATGAATTTTCCCTAGGTTGTGTCTATCAATTTATTAAATGTAGTAGCTTTCTGATGATAATATGTGGCCTTCTTGTTGTCATTACCGCTCATGACTTTTATCAGAGATATGTCAGTCAACTTGGTACACATAGAACCTTTCTAAATACTTTCTATAACCACCTTATTTCCATTATATTCTACTTAAAGACTACCATTGATCCCATGAAACATGTCATAATTTTACTGTGCAATGTCAAATTCAAAATCCATGGTGTCTTTAGCTCTTTTTTCGCCAAACATTTTCTCCTCACTCTCCATAAACATGAATTTATCTATATTTTTGACAAAACTCTTCAAAAATAATTCTTTTATTATAAATTAATTATCAATTAATCTACAACTCATCAACTAAAAAAACTTTTTGATACTAACTCTTTTATATAATTAAAAAACATAAACATTTTACTATTATAAAATTTAAACTTTTAATAATAATTGGCTATTACTAGGATTAATGGAGCATCAAAAAAAAATGAAATTAAACCTTCTATATATTTATATTGAAATCATCAGTGTAGACATCCAATTCCTAACACCATTTGTGTTGAAATTGTCAATCTTACTCGAATTGCACTCAAATGCACATTTTAGGTCAAAATCCATAAACACCCTAAATGGTTCAAAATGGCCCTTACAAGTGCTAGTTTAGGTCAAATTATCCCTAAATAGGGCATTATGTTTTATGGTCTAACTAACTTTGATCAAATCATTTTGAGTCAAAATAACAATTTCACCATTTAGTGCTCTGGATCACTCTTTTCTTCTAATTCATTGGTACACATCACGTACCTTTGTTATTTGGTGTTGGCAACATCCTAAATGGGAATATAGATCCAAATAATCTAACATCACCTTCTAATTCCTCTCCTATCAAATTATGACACAATGATATGACTTTTTAACCATTTTGATTAATTAAGGGCCAATTTTTAAATAATTGCACAAATGTTGATTAACCTTGTTTAAGGCTAATTAATCCAAATCAAGAGCTTAAGTGGATTTTCCATGAGATTTGTTGAATATTTCATTATTGGAAATTGATTTTTAATATTTTCATCACCTAGTGACATCATCTATGGGGTGGCATCCATCAAGCCATAAGTGCATAAAATATTAGGATTATGGTTAACCCATGACTAGTTAATGCCTCTTTAATGCTTATTTACCTTGAGAATATTTATGAGTTTAATTATAAATATTAGGATTATCCATGGCCACACATTTAAATCTTGATATGGATGGCCATGGTTGATCCTAACCAATCTCAAAAATCTAAAAATAGAGAGGCCATGGACATGAATTTTAAGCTTGAATATTGTAAAGTTATAATGTTAAATTGTTTTCACAATCCTTTGCATTTAATCATTTATTTTGTTTTCAAGATTCATTGATAGGCTAGTTTAATGATTTATAATCATGATCCTAGGCTTTATGGAGTGTTCTTGAGAAGGAGTTTACCACCTTTGTTGACAAAGATAAGGATGTTTGATCAAGGGAGAACATATGCTTTTGAGCCAAAAGGGTATGGTGAATCCATTTGGGAAGGTAATATGAATTTTGCTTTCTTTCATTTGTTTCTTGATATCTTTTGTATTTCCCATAGAAATAGATAGGCCTATTTAGTTAGTTCTTTATGTATTTTTCATGATTTATGGACTAATGTTTGACTAACTTGATTTGTAATAATCTCTACATCTTGGCATGCCTGGTGGGACAAGACGTATCCCACACATGAATAAGATCATTTTATAACTTTAAAATACTTATTTAGACCATTAAAAATTTTGCAAATTGATTTTCTAACTATATTTTGCCATTTTTGTTTGCCATGGATTTACACAGTAACTGACGTCAACTATTAAAATTGACATCGATTGGATAGATTAATCGACATCAGTTAATAAAATAGACATCAATTGGATACCTATCATTGATCACATTGGTATAACTGATGTCAGTTATATAACTGATGTTGGTCACTTTGTTTTTCTTAAAACACAAACTTGAGAGCTCTTTTTCTAAAGTTTATTGTTTCAAACCTAAAAGAGCTTCAAGGCTAAAGGACATGCTAACTTTTTTATTGTAGGAGCAAACTCGACATTTGAAAAAAAACATGTTTAGATCACCTTTTGAATGTTTAAAATGGATTAGGAACATTATTTTGGGTGCTTAAAGTAATATTTAGGTGCTTAAGTGAGTTTTTAGCATTAGTTTCAAAGTTACAACTAAGACCAAGGGGTCAAATGAACACCACTCAATCTTTTGAATTTGGTGCTTAAAAATGAACTCACCTTTCTAAGTTTTTTTGTATTTACTTAGTTGTTTAAGTTAGATTTTATTTGGAAAAAAGAGAGATGACATGTGTATGTTCTTCCATTTGTCCCCTTTAGGGAACCCTTGGAATCAAAAGTGTCATTCCTATTACAAGTAGCCTAGTCCAAAGCTTAGAGATAATGTCATCTAAAGTGCTCCCCAAAAACTTTTTAAAGTTTGGGTGATCTTAAAAATGACCCTAAAGTCTTTCTACTTTCATACTTTATTTGTTTTTTATGCAAACTTGGATTATGAAGGGGACATCATTACCTCCCACGAGTTCTTTAGGGAAGCTTTGACCTAGGGTTTCATCTCTTGGTATTGACTTCATTTGGCTCTTATTTGGAGTTGAACATGGGACATATCTACACTTGGACATTGCACTACACTGAGCAAACAATAAGATGTAGTGGTTGTAAAAAGGACTATATCTTTTGACAACTAGCCAAAGTCATGGTCACCTAATTTCCATGCTTGTCTTTTGCATCATTTGACATAAAATTCATTGTGAAATTTATTCCCATAGAATGATCGAAAATGAATTAGTTTTATTCAACCCCATTTTGCCATACCCTTGCTAGGATTTGGATGATTATACTTAGTGTATTTTGGTCATTATTTGCTTGGTATGCTTTGAGGCTAAAACTTATTTGTTTGTTCATAAGCCATGTCAAAATCATGTATTTGAGTTAATAAGGGTAGCATTATGCTACCCAAATCATGTCAAATCTTTTTTGCCTTTGAATCCTTGAAACATAATAATTGACCACATCATTCGAGCATGTTTATGCCATTAGGCTACTCAATTTATTTTAATAACTTATTTACCATTGTATCAAAAACCATTTGTTTCAAACCATGTCATGTATACCAGTTGGACATTGTTTATGCATTGTTATGATGTCCACTCTTGTCTAGCTTATTTGGTCCAATCCTAGTCTTCAACATTGCATTTTCAGCCCGACTGGACTACGGATTGGGTTTCCAGCCCAAGTTGCTTTGGCCTTGGCACAGCGGTTTATGTATTGTTTAACTTCTTGTGCATGCTAGCACGGTATTGTAGAGCTTATTTTTTATGGTGCGATTCAGTATTTTTACCTCAGTTTTCTGATTTGTGGCTGCCGTGTGGACCTATACCCTGTTTTGTGCAGATCGGTGTTTTCTTCAGTGATATTTTGATTGCCATGGCGGCATATCCTCTAAGCAGAGGGGGTGATCTCACAGATACTTGGGTGGGTGGTAAGTATGGTGGCGATGACAGATCTGAGGGTTTTGTTGGAGGTACTGCCAGTTTTGGGCTGTGCAGTTTTTGAAATCCATGGTGCAGGTGTGTGGGCTGAAATGATGAGATCCTATTTGCGTGATGGATGATGTGTTTTGTTAGGGGAAACCCCTATGGGAGAGCTACACAATGTATTATTTAGCAGCTGTTGTTCTGAACTAAGCCCTAACTTTTGGGGTTGCTAGTTTTTAGGCTGTTTTGCCTAGTATTGTTTAGGTTTTAGGTCCTTGTAAAACCTGGGGAGTTATTACTAGTTTATTATATTGGTTTCAAGTCCCTGTAAAACCTGGTTTAGTTACTATTTTTTAGTGGTTTTGCTTTTCCACACGGTTTTTAATGTTTTATCTTTCTTGATTTGTAAAGGGTTTCGGGATCCCTTCAAACCCTGCTTTTACCTTAATCTAAAACATTGCATTTTCAATTAATCTTGTCAAGTTTGGATCCAAACATTGATTGATTTCTATTTAGGCCTCAATTTGTAGGGTTGGTATATAGATCTTTTTCTTTTGGGTTGCATAGCTTCGGTTAAATGATTACCCAATTTTGATTATTTGTTTGAGTGCATGTCCTCATCATTTTTTGTGACTTTGTTTGGGAAAACACAACCTTTCTTCAAAAACCTTTGATGTTAGACATTTGACATTAAGTTATTTTATGCCAAATCTTAGCACAAACTACTTTTGAGATGCAGCTTCACCCTTTCAACCAAGGTTGAACCTTTTATCTTTTAAACATCACTTTTAAGAGTTTGTAGAACTTTAAGTCTTTCTATTTTTGGAGCTTTCTTCATTAAATGTAGATATGTCTAGCTACACTTATGGTGCAGTCATGGATAATCCAACTTATGATAGAATGGTTGCACAAAATGACTTTTATGACTGTAGTCAAGACCCTTATGGTGACAATTTGTTTGTGAGATATATTTCTCTCCATCTCACAAAAATTAGTCATGGGAACATAGTCAAGATCCAACTCATGATTGGAATGATTGGGTTTATCAAGAAGAATTGGATGATTTGGCTTGTGTAAGTAATCAAACTCCACAATGTACCAAGATCACCATTTTAGGATCTCCTCCTTTAGTTTGCACGAGCAACTAAACTAAGAAGCATCCAATCATCACCATTTTAGGACCTCCTCCTTTGGTTTTCTTAAGAAACCAAACTAAGAAGCATCAAGTTGTTACCATTCTTGGCCCATCACCATTTTTTGATGAACCTATTATTGAAGAACCTCCATTTGATGAACCAATTATTTTTGATCCCTTCTTCAATAGTCTAATCTTTGGAAAGTCCATTATTGAACCATAAACCATTTTTCTCACTAAACCAAATGTTCCCCACTTTAGAAATTATGTGTTGATATTCAATCCTAAATAAAAACCATTACCTCTTCAAAATCCATCTTATGAGGATGAAAATATGTTCAAAATTGATCTTTTGTAACCAATGGTGAACCAAAACCAACATGTTATTTTTGAAACACCCATTTGTGACAAGATAAACTATGATAAGTTACCTATTCATATGTTACCTATTTTTAAATAACCTTGTCTCCTTAACAAGCCAATCTTAGTAGAGTTGTTTCTTGATCTTTTCCCACTCGTTGAAGAGTCTCACTTTGACAGACACAATTTTGTCAAAAAAAACGTCCCTTGAGAAGTTCCCTCTTTTTGAGGAGCTTCACTTAGATAATTCAGTCTATATAGAACCCTTCTAAGATGAATCAATTTTTATTGAGCCCATTATGCCATCACAGGCCATTACTTGTCAAAAATTCAACATTCAATAGAACATTATCAAAACAACCATTTCAGATGAAGAATCAATATTAGACTTAGGTTCAATTTTGAACCAACATTAGATTTAGCATTAGAAATAGAATCAACATTAGTTGCGACATTAGATTCAAAGTCCCTTACTTTGGAATCAGAGTCAAAAATAGATTATAGTATTGGTTGTTGCAACATTGGTTACAATTGCCTTACAGATCAATTTGAATATATTTGTAATCCTTCTATGGTTTTTTAGGATGATTACTTAAACATCGACACAAGTTCTCCTAGTATCTTCTATGAAGATTGCACTACCTTTCACCATCCCATTATTTCCACCCAACATAGCCATTATATTGGCATTCCACCTCCCATAAGTGTTGATTGGGACTAATAGAATCACACTTTTTTGAACTGCATCCATGAAGACATATCATTTACAAAATATTAGGGGGACCAAGACCACATTCATTTATAAGAAGAAAAATCTCCTACTGAAACCTTTTTGAAGGCGTTAGGGGATAAGCAAAGATTAAAATTAGCATCTTTTAGTGACACCTTTTTAAAGGTGCTAGAAGACAATCAAAGTCAAATGCTAAAATCTCTTTGTGAAACCTTCTTAGAGGCACTATGGGATGATTAGAACAAATTCATTAGTGAAAACCTCATCAAGGCACCAATAGCTAAGCACAAAAGCTCTTCATTGTTTACTGAAGATAATATCAAAGATCAAATAAAAATAGCTTCCAATCTATAGCATAATCAGATGGTAGATACTCTCAAGATCAATCAATAGAATAATTTAATGGTCCTATGAGAGCATCTTTAGAGGTATTCAGCCTTGCCACAACCAAAATTATGTTGAATCTAGCATCAATAACATCATGTGTGACTGAAAGTCCTGATCTCCATTTATTTCCCATTCATTATACATTCGATTATCACCCACCTATTTATTACCCACTTATCTCATTTATCCTACCATTATTTACCATCACTGGTAGTACTTTCCTTCATTGAGGTTATAAAGATATCTTATCTCAATGTTTGAAGGAAGCAGAATTAATGATCTATGAATATCATGAACACATTATTGAGATCTAGATCAACAATAAGTTCTTAACAGAGCAGTTATTTCAAAAGGGTGTTGGATAGAAACTTATTTATCTAATCATTTTTGTTGTCTCACATATTGACTAAGATGTGCATCTCCCCATCAGAAAGAGGAACAAAACCATTTGTCATCTTCCATTCACCCATTTGCCATTACCATGCCTTATCTCTTGGGGATAACCCTATAAACCCTTTTTAGGCATTATTATACCATTGAGATCCATGAACCATGTCATTTGAACTACATTGACTTGAGGTCCTTTAGGACTATATAATCAGTGCTCAATTTTTATTGAGGTCAGCTCGGTCACCCCTTTCCCATGCTCTCACCATTTTGCAAGTAATTATTAAGTTTGAACACTCTCACCATTTTGTGAGAAACCTAAGCCAATGCTCTCACCATTTTATGAGAAATCTAATCCAATCATTACTTATGGGAAACTTTATTGCCACTGTATCCAATTTTCTTCTAATAATTTCATTATACCATTTTTATTATACCATTTCTTTACTATTAACCAAGGCTTGTTTTTAGTCATCTTATTTATCCCATTTTGATCTTGGTTCTTTTGGTTCATATTTCACCTTTTATTGGGGGATTCTAATCTAGTTTCAACTATTTTTGAATTCAGTGTTGAAGGATAATTTATGAGCATAGTGTGACATTTGATACGAAAAGTTATCTTTCATCTATAATCTTCTTTGGTATCGTTTATTATAGCCACCTATAGGAAAATCAATATTATTTTGGTACCCCTGATTATAACCATCTTTGGGAAAATTAGTATTATGACATTTTTTCCTAATTATAACCACCTATGGGAAAATTAGGTATAATGCCTTTTTATAATGCATTACCACATCATCTGGTCATTACTATGATAATTTGTCTAGTCATTCACCTTTGTTTGTGAACTTGTTGTGACCTAGTTAGTTTTTTATCACCTTTTGTGTGGATAGAATTACTATGACTTGGGATTATTTTTGGGTTATATAGGCCATGATCGATTCATGTCAAGGTCAACTCAGTCCCTCTTATCATACGCTCTCACTGTATTACAAACATTTTAAGTTGGCATGCTCTTGTCGTTTCATGAGCTAGATTGTTTTGTTTCTCTTAATCCTCAATCGAGTTGAGATACTTAGAAAATTCCAAAAACATTTTTAAAACATTCAAAAACTTTTTTTGTGTGTTTATTTGATTGTTGTTTATTGTCTAGTTTTTTGTTTTCCTATTTGGTTTTGCTTCTTTGTGTTATTTTCCAAGTACTTCTTGATGCTCCACATAGATCTTGATCTTATGTTATCAAGTTGTTCTTGCCTTGATTTTCTACATTCTTGTTCCTACTTTAAGTCTTAATTGTTCATATCTTTATTTTCAATTAGGTTTATTTATGTTTATCTTTTCCTTTGTTTTGTTTTGCTTTTTTGTTTAAATGCAAATAGATGTAACTTTGGTTTTGGTCATTATTTTACCATTATCCTTAGTTATAAATATTCACATTTGAACTAGCTCAGTGCAATTGGAATCTTATGTCATTATAATTTATTCATACTTATGATTCCTAATTTATTTTTGTATAGCAAGCACTTTGTGCTCAGGTGTCAATGTCTTAACGTCAACATTAGCTCTGATGAATGATTCTCAAGAACACTTTTCAAAACCTAGGCTCATGATATGGAATTAGGCTTTTAGGTAGCATGCATTTCAATATTTTTTATCTATGCTTAGATGTGTATCTATTTACATACATTGTAAATCTAATCAATTCTTGGTAATTTTTCATCATTCCTCATTTCATTCTCTCCTAAACTTGGGTGAATTACATTGGCCTGAAGTTCACATTGGAACATGCATCCATGGAACTATGTAGGTAGCATCCACTTGTCTTATACATCTAGAGTTAGGTTGGCAAACCCCTTCCTTTTCTTCTCTTCCCCCATTTCTTATTCCATTATTCCTCTTTAATTAGGGGACAATTTTCGTGTCATTATTCTTTGTTATGATGTGGTAGAAAGTAATGCCTCTACTACACATGCATGAACATTTGTATTTAAACTGAACTAACTTGGTTTTTGTTTCTGTGTGTTTATTTGAGTTCTCTTGGTGTTTATTTGAGTTTTATTGGTTTTTTATTGTGTTTTTTCACCTCTCTTTTTATTTCTTCTCCTTTTCTCTTTTTATTACTTATTGTCTCATCTTGGTCTTATGTTTCCTTATTTGTTTTTTCT
This sequence comes from Torreya grandis, assembly GCA_037957365.1. NCBI lineage: Eukaryota > Viridiplantae > Streptophyta > Pinopsida > Cupressales > Taxaceae > Torreya > Torreya grandis. The sequence continues at coordinate 100,680 of JARHVA010008230.1, read as the reverse complement.
TATCTCTTTTGTGTGTCATAACATCTTGATGATTCACATGGATCTTGATTGTTTATATCTTGATCCTATGTTATTAAATTATTCTTGGACCATTTTATTTATTTGATTGTTGTTGGTGTCTTATTTTTCTATTTGATTTTCCTTTTCTCTTTTGTGTTCAAGAATGCCTTGATGGTCCACATAGATCTTGATTATTCATATCTTAGTCTTATGTCATTAAGATGTTATTGACTTTTATTTTTAAACATTTTTGTTCTTACTTAAGTCTTGATTTATCATATCTTGATTTCAACTTAGGTTCATTTATGTTTTTATTTTTCTTTGTCTTTGCTTTTTTGTTTAAATGTAAATAGTCATAACTCTAGTTTTGGTCATTGTTTCACCATTATCCTTTGTTATAGATATTCACATTTGAACTAGCTCAACGTAATTGGAATCTTATGTCATTATAAGTTATTAGTAGTTATGATGCCTAATTTATTTTTCTATAGCAAGAACTTTGTGCTCAGGTCTCAACATCTTAACATCAACATCAGCTCTGATGAATGATTCTCAAGAACACTTTGTAAAACCTAGGCACATGATATGGAATTAGGCTTTTAGGTAGCATGCATTTTAGGATTATTTCTCTATGCTTAGACGTGCATCTCTTTTCATACATTATAAGTCTAATAAATTCTTGGTCATTTTTCATCATTCCTCATTTCATTCTCTGCCAAACTTGGGTGAACTACATTGTCCTGAAGTTCATGTTAGAACATGAGTCTATGGAACTATGTAGGTAACACTCAATTTCTATTGAGGTTAGCTCAACTGTCTCCATTCTTCATTTCATCTCTCTCATCACTTTGTGCATTCTCATATGCTTAGTTTTATATGGCTTTCTAAGCCATTACACCATTGCATGTACGTTTGTGCCCACTCATTTTAACCTATCTTTTCAGTTATATCCTTAAGCTATTTTGTTTTCCAATTTCCCATGATAGGGAATAGTATCTGAACCACATCCAAATCAAATCAACCTTACAAGGGAAAATCATTATTTATTCTTTATCAATGATCAAAATTTGCCCTATTGGGGCAAAAATGTTTTAGCATGATCACATCTGCTCTACCGAGGCACTTCTTATTATCTTCTCTTTAGAGAACCCATTTTAGTGGTGCTTCCCTTCTTGAAGTAGAACATTATCCCTTTTCCTCTAATTCAAAGCTCTCCACATTAAAGCCCATGATGGCAATATTTTAGTGTGCAACTTGTCTTGGGATTGATCAATTTCATAAACATGTAGCTTGTACTCTCAAATTAGGTAGATTTAAAGTGTGTCCCTTACATTTATGGATTATATCTTTCCCATTCCCCCTGTCTCTAGGGTCTATTATACCTCTAATTATATTTTGATAATTGATGATAATAACGTGTGAAAACATTAACTCTTCTAGATGTGATCTATTCCATGAGTTAATCTCTCAATTTCTCTCTCTTTTCAAGAGTCCATCCTTTTCTTCCATCCTAGTATGTCCTCTCGAGGGGGCATCATGGGTCTATTCCAATTTATTCTTGACAACTATTTTCTTTGAAAATATGTTGCTTCACCTAAATATTTCACTATGCCTTATCAAATAGGGGCAAAATGTAGACATCTAATTCCTAACACCATTTGTGTTGAAATTGTCAATCTTACATGAATTACACTCAAATGCACATTTTAGGTCAAAATCCATAAAATAACCTAAATGGTTTAAACTTGTCACTTATAAGTGCCAGTTTAGGTCAAAGCATCCCTAAATAGGACAATACATTTTATGGGCTAGCTAACTTTGTTTAGATCATTTTGAGTCAAAATGATAATTTTTCCATTTAGTGCTCTGGATCACTCTCTTCTTCTAATTCATTGGTACACATCATGTACCTTTGTTATTTGGTGTTGGAAACATCATAAATAGGAATTCAACTTCAACGCATTTAACATCACCTTCCAATTCCTCTCCAGTCAAATTATGACCCAGTAATATGACTTTCTGACCATATTGATTAATTGAGGGTCAATTTTCAAATAATTGCATAAATGTTGATTAACCTTGTTTAAGGCTAATTAATCCAAATCAAGATCTTAAGTGAATTTTCCATGAGATTTGTTGAATATTTCATTATTGAAAATTGATTTTGAATATCTATATCACCTAGTGACATCATCTATGGGGTGGCATCCATCAAGCCATAAGTGCATAAAATATCAGGGTTATGGTTCACCCATGCCAAATTAATGCCTCCCATGCCTCTTTAATGCTTATTTATCTTGATGATATTTATGAGTTTAATTCCAAATATTAGGATTATCCATGGTCACACATCTCAATCTTGAGATGGACGGTCATGGTTAATCTTGGCCAATCTCAAAAATCTATAAATAGAGAGGCCATAGACATGAATTTTAAGCTTGAATATTGCAAAGTTATAATGTTAAATTGTTTCCACAATCTTTTGCATTTGATCATTGATTTTGTTTGCAAGTTTCATTGATAGGCTAGTTTAGTGATTTGTAATCATGAGACTAGGTTTTATGGAGTGTTCTTGAGATATTGGAGGAGTTTTCCACCTTTGTTGACAAAGATAAGGATGCTTGATCAAGGGAGAACATGCTTTTGAGCCACATGGGTATGGTGAATCCATTTGGGAAGGTACTATGATGTTTGCTTTCTTTCATTTGTTTCTTGCTATCCTTTGTAATTCCCATAGGAATAGATAGGTCGAGTTAGTTAGTTCTTTATGCATTTGTCATGATTTATGGACTAATGTTTGACTAACTTGCTTTGTAATCCTCTCTACAATCAGCTTCTCTTAAAATATTTTTCAAATAAAGTTCTTACTAACATATTCTCATATTTGATCGTGCTCACCAAATATGGAAGGTGGAAACAAGGTCAAAATAATAATCGCCTCCATTTTCCAATGTACTCTATTAGACTTGAAAACATTCCTTGCAAAATTTTGGATAGAGCAAAATTTGAGGTAGTTTTTTTATATTTTTTGATTTATTTTATTTTATTTTATTTATTTATTCATTTTTTTTGGGGAGTTCAATGAAATATGAATAAGATGTTTGAAAACAAAAAAATTTGATAAGTTTATTAAGTTTTTTTGAGTGTTTAATATCTTGATTTATTTGGTTAAAAAAATATTAAAAATTGAAGGTTAAAATAAATTTAAAAACTTGTAAGTCCAAGGTTTATTAAAAATTCTAATTATGTATTTTTATGTAGATTTATATTTATAAATTATTTGATTTTAGTTTAAATTTTAAAGTTTAAGAAATAATATATTTTATATTAGTTTTTTAGAAAAAAATCTTTATTTAAGTAAAGTTATAATAAATCATAAAAATTATAAATTCTTTATCAAGTATTATATTTACAAGTTAATTGATTTAAGTTTAAATTTTATAAATAAGAAAAAAAAAATTGTCCAACACTTTAATTTGAATGTTTTAATGTGAACTTATATTTACATGTTAATTGATCTATTTTTTTCATATTAAAATTAAAAAAGATATTACAAAATTATATTATTAAAACATCATTAATTTAGAGCAAACTTACATAACACACTTAAACATATCCTATTAAAAAAATTTAAAATCTATATAATTTAAATGAAATTATATTTACAAATTTATATGCAAACTAAAAAAACAAACAACAATACCACAACAAACAAATCAAAACAAATTGAAAGACTTTTTACAATATAAAAAAAGGTAAGTAATATTTTTTTATATAAAAATAAGTATTTGATATTTATGACATAAATAAGTGTAATATGAAATACATTTTCTTCAAACATTTTTGATCATATAATGATATCATTAATAATTATAAATATATTTTGAATATAAAAATTTAGAAACAATTAAAATTACACTTGTTTTTATAATTTATTTGAGAACAATTTTAAAAAATAATATAAATATAAAAGAATCAACAATCCAAAAATATTATAATCAAGGTTAATCAAAATTCTCAATATAGATCTTAAAAAAAATGTATTGTCTATTCATTTTAACATGTTTTATATAATAATTAAGTATGATGAACATTAAAATTACTATTTTTGTACAAACGATTTTTTTTTTTTTTAATAAAATACTAAAATTATATTTATTTTCTCATTTTGATAATTTTTTAAAAATCAAATTATTTATTTAAATTAAAAAGATAGTGAATATTAATCTTAATAATTATATTAATATATTTATAAAATAAAATAATTACATAATTTAATTCAGTTCTATATATATATATATATATATATATATATATATATATATATATATATATTAAATTTTATATAATTATATTAAAAATTTATTTAATATTAATTTTAATAATCATTTAATATACTTATTAAAAAAGGATTTTTACAATACCTAAGACATGCATAAGAGGGATGGTTTAGTTAAATTATTTTAGTTACCTACTATTCAATTTAGAGGTTATTCATTTCAATATTAATAGTTATAACATAACATTAATGCATTGTATATTCTAAAAAGTAAATGACAAATTGATTTTTTTATTTAGGATTGATGATGATTCGATAGATAGAAGGTTTGTGCGCATGTAGGGGTTCTTAGATATTTTCAAGCCTCTTATCCACTCAACTTAGATTATGTCATCTCTTGCCTTTTGAAATCAATTTATAGACTATGAGAGTCTCCCATTCATATGCTTCTACTACAATCATATTGGTCATAAAATAATAGCTTGTTCTTCTCAAGCCCACCCTAATTTTAGCCTTATGCAAATTTGGAGAAAGAAGAATGGCTCTCTTGATGCTGACTTTGTGTGGTGGAATAATGGGAAACTATATTTTGAGTCCTCTCCTTCCAAGTTAGGTAATGATCTATCCTTTCATCTATGGAAATTTACTCTCCTCCCTCCTCGTGTAGAGGAGCCCCTCTAGGTTGCTCTTGAAGTTAGGGATCTAGGGGTTGGACCGTGTCCTGATAATGTGGGTCCTTTTTATAAATTTCCTGACAAATATTGTTCTCATTAGTCGATTATTGATCTTAATGGTGGCCCTTCCATAAATCATAAAGGAAGAAAGATAAATGCAAGGCATCTGAGGATGGAATTAATGAAAGCTATAAACTACAGTGCACAATGGACCTTAACGGATCTTCTCTCTTGTAGAGGGAGAAGATTGATTCGTACTCACAGGTAGACCTTTTTCCTTGTAAGGATTTGTTTTTCCTTCTTGGTAGTTATTTTTTTGTTGAATGTTGGCTAACTATTTGTTATGAGTTTGCTGAAGGTTTGCATCCATCCTTTGCTTGAGGGTGCTTTCTTAGCCTTTTTAGTGATTTTATCCTATTTTTGGGTCTTTTATGTATTTTTGTGGAGGATGAAGGTCATTCTTCCTTATTTCTTATCTTTTGTCATGTTCGTTATATAGGTTATAGTTGTTTGCTTAGGGCTATCAGGGGACTGGGTCCGTTGTGTCCCAAACCGATTTGTAGCTTTGACTTTTGAAAAATCTATTCTTCCAGTTCATAACTCCAATCAAAAGCGTTTCTTGATTCATAGTTCTAGTCAAAAACATTTACCCCTAATAAAAAAATGTAAATGAGAACTAGCATAACCAACTGCAATAATTGATAATATAAGTTATATTAGAAAAATAAGTATTAAATTAAGAAAATTATACATAGTTGTAATGCCTTTTAAAAAATTAAATATATTATTATATATTAAAAAATACTATAATTAATAAAAGGAATAAATAGCCATCTTAAATTATAAGGCCAAATAATATATTTATCTGAAAAATATTGAGAGACATCAATTTTAAGGTATTTATTTTAGATTTGTAATACACTGCATTGATTAATAATTCTATTAATTTTATTATCAATTTTCTATTGACTAGTGATATATAGTCTCAATCAAGTTACACGACTAAGTTATGCTCAATAAAATATTCTAAGAAAACAAAACAAGCTCCATGTTCTACCATATATTCAAGATATTACAATTTTTTGATCAACTTCTTCGAGCAAGAAGAAAAATTATATATGAAGATCAATTGGATGCCAAATTTAAAGTTCAAACTATATTTTAATGATCAAAAGATGTTAAATTTAAAGTCCACTATTAATTATTAATATCTCATGAATACTATAATCTATTATTATTTTCAGCGACCAATGTAAGTTACGCCTAACGACATAAAATATTAATGAATGTTGAATTTAAATTAATTATTAATTTGTATAAATATACTATTTAAAGTTTTTATTGACTTATGATGGCATTTATTAGATGTACCATTGTTTATATATAAAAGAGTGGTGATGAATGTTTTGTGTGTGGAAGATTTTTATTGATATAGTTAAAGTGAGGGTTTTGAAATGGATCCTTCCCTCTTCTAATGAGCAAACAAAAAGGCATCTAATGCTTACTTTAATTATAGAAGAAAAAGAGAGCTAACAAAAAGTTGTTGGTCAACAACTTGTCAACATCAACACAACAAAGGACAACAACAATTAAGATAGAGTAGAACTAGCAACTATATATATGGAAGATTTTGATGTATATTTGTATTATTAATAGGAAAAAATTTAATAATACAAGTATAATATGCTAAGCTTATAAAATATGTAGGTGTCTATTTTGATTTGACAAAAACTTAAGTTCTCTTATTTAAAATGTCATAACACACTATCAATGGTCGACATTCGACAGAGTTGTTGAGTGAATATTTTGTCGGCCAGCTAACTAGTGACCAAAATAGTTTCTATCACCATAACATAGGGAGATTGGTCGTCCAATGTTGCAGGTTTACCACATCCAAAGGGGACAAATCTCTCCTCTCATCAAGGGGAGGTTCCCTATAAAATATACGGAGGCTATATACTATATATATAAGCAGAAAGTAAGACACAGGTGTGGGATAAACCATCCATCTCTCTTTTTTCAGAGATGATGCTAACAAATAGAGGAGAAATCATGGGTGATTGGTGAAGGTGCTTCTCTTCTTTCAAAAGTAAAATTCAGCCAAGAGCCAAATCCCTTTCTAGATAGTAGAAATCCTGGTGAAGCAACAGAAGGCACTTCTCTTCTTTCAGAAGTGCTTGTTCTTGCAAATAGCAGGACTCTTTCTGGTAACAAGTGACTGGTAACAGGGTCCAAAGTAACCAGCAATCTAAGATGTAACACAAACTCTCCACCTTGACTACCCTAGAGGGAGATACGAAAGATAATGAGTGCACAAAGTCATCCCAAGGTCTTTTACACAAAAATAGAAAAGAAAAACACACACTGAAGACAACTATGATAGTGCAAAGTCTGAAAGTAGTTGGCTTCAGGGCACCTTCCTTATCACCTCCACTAGTTCTGCTTGTTAAATAAAATAAACAAGAATGCTTTCAGAAGACAGTCATAAGAACAATCTCCTAATGTAGCACAAGTTATAACAGCACAAAGTCTGCAAGTAACTTGCTTTCTCATTCAATCAAAGAAATATGAACTACAATCTGAGCTCAAAGTCTAAGTAATGCCTTTCAATTTGGGCAGAGTTTCACTTCTAGTGAGGGGAAGATCTCTTTAAAACAATAAAAGAGATTACAATATGTAGCAGCCAAGAAAGACTTGGCACTTTTTTCCATAGAACAGTCCATGTTGTGCATTCAATGCCTTGAATGCATTTCTAGGTTTGTCAAAGGACTACATTGAAAACAGGGCGGCTGTCTTAACTATGGCATGTCATTTCATCCCATATATCTTCTCCCAAGTCTGGATCATCTGGTATGTCCCTTCTAACATCTGCGCAGTTGTCCATTTTGCCTTTACTTCATGGAAAAAAAATAGGCCGTGTCCTCAATGTTTGCAAGCTAGAAAATCTACTTCGCAGACTATTCTAGTTACCAGAATAACTATTGCGTAGATATTTTCCTCTTTGTCCTCTTTTCGCTTTTGTCTTTTTCAGCTTTGTCTCTTCTTGGAATTTAAGCTCCCGAGCTATCTTTTCTCCTTTCCAATTTTGTCTTTTCCTAGAATCTGAGCCCTCGGAGCTATATTCTTAGCTTTGCCGGCTCTTTTGGCTCCTTCTTCAGCTGGTCACTGAGTTTGTTTTTAGGTTCCATGCCACATTTGAAACTTAGCGAATATTTTATTACCTTAAATTTGACATCCACAGGGACGTCATTGGTTGACTGTTTCAATGGTTCGGGCGGCCTTCTCGGCTCCTTGGTTCAATCGCTTTCTTGCTTCAATCGCTTTATTGGTTCAATCGCTTTATTGGTTCAATTGCTTTCTCACTTCTTGGTTGAACCATCCGTTGAACCACCTGTTTGATGCTTCTTTCCTTGATTGAGGCTGCCTTTAAACCTCTGAACCCATGAACCATTGAAATTTGAACTCTTTCGGTTCACTGGGTCATCCTTTGTCCATCACTTGTTCTTTCTTAGCTCTTTGATCTTCATCGCACTAGTTGAACCTTTGAACCTGTGAACTCTTTGAACCTTTTGGTTCAAGGTTCAACGGTTCAATCAGTTCATTCTTTTTATTTGGCCAAGTCCGTTTGATCTTTTGAACAAAATGCGTTGAACCATATGGCCGTTGAACCTGTTGAACCATTGAACTCATTGAACCTTTGAACCAAAGTGGTTCAATGGTTCAACGGTTCAATGGTTCAAGCCTTCTTCTTTTTGATAAGTGTTTTGAAGCCGTTGAACCTTGAAGCGGTTGAACTTTGAACCTTGACAAATGCGCTTAACTCTTGTTGTTGACGTTGAACCTTTGAACCCATTGAACCTATTGAACCAAAATGGTTCAAGGTTCAACGGTTCAATCCTTGCTTTAGAAGCTTGCCGATGAACTCTTTTGGTTGAACCTTGTCGTTGAACCAACTTTGAAATTGCCTAAGTGCTGAGAGCTTGCTTCTTTCCTGCAAAGTCCGTAGAAATCACCCTGTGAAGTATGTAGTTTTCTCTAAGTTTTCTCTCGAGCCTTGAGAGAGTCCATAGAAATGACCCTGCGGAGTCCGTAGTTTTAAGCCTGCAAAGTCTGTAGATTTCTTCCTGCAGAGTCCGTAGATTTCTGAGAAAGCTTTGAAAAATGAAGACCCTGAATGCTCAGAACAATTTTTGAAAGGGGAAGAGAGGATTTTGCTCTGTAGGACCAAAATAATTCAAATGTTGATCCAAAAATGAGTGACATTTTTGGGGACCAACAAGAGTCACAAACAATTGAACTTGCAACTTTTCGGTTCCCAACTTATATAGTTGCCCTGTTCTTTACATACATGACTATCTATGTACTTTTGTGCACACATATATACATAATGGGTTGTAAAAACTCATGACTATGTATGTATGTTGCATATAACTATATACATATTGACACAATTAATGATGAACATAAATTTTTTATGTCTTGTTATATACTAAATACTAATCAATATCTATTAAGTATCTGTTAATTTAAGATCGACACAAAACATATATTTCAATCTCCCTCATTTTAAACCAAATTCATCGAAGAAATATAAATTATAATAATAACTTTTTTAGACTCAAAACTTATAACCAATCGTGAGATAATGACAAAGAGATTATTCACCCACCAACACAAAAATAAAACTATTCAATTGACTGAAAAAAGAGAGAGAAAAAGAAGTTTAGATCTTTTGCCACCTAATTCACGAAACATATTTATGCGTCACTTGCCACCTACTTAAGTTAGTTGACCTATATATTATTTAGAGGGTTCGGCGGCACCGACTTGATGCTGCACATGCAAACCTCCCCCTATCGGGGTACACCGACAAACTTAAAAAAAAGGCATTCTGAATCATTTCGCTTCCCACACTTCCAAAGTGATAATGACTTTTTTTGCCCTTTTCTAAAACGAGGATGCCGTGTATAACGATAAAAAAACAGTCTAGAAGATGGTGAATTAATGTTTTAAAGTAACTAAAATCAAATCAAATGTTGCGGTTTCTTATTAAATATTTACGTGTGCAATAGTTAATGATTAAAGTGAAATCATAATCCACATTTCGCATTATATTAAAGTTTCTACAAAGAATAGTGTTGTATTATAAAAAATTAAAGGTTGCAAGAATCAAGAAAAGCATCCGGCGCTAATCAATCTTTTTATAAGTGACATGATACCCTAATTGTTACATGTTTCACTAGGTGGGGTGGGGAATGTGGTGTACCCCATTCATTCCATATATTCTTTTTTCTCCTTTTACTTTACATGATAACTACTAGTTATTCTTTATGATTTTCTTATTCACCACTTGCCATGGCATCATGCTAGTCAAAAGATTATATGACACTATCAAACTACCAAAAATTAGATGTATGTAACATCATACTGCGTGGCATTTTAACTCAATTGAACCATTAAAAAAAATTGTATCCTCATATTCGTATTCTTTTTAAGATTCAAATAAACAAGGACATTTTGGGCATTTATATTGAGATTTATATAGTCTTGTTAAGATTGAAATAAACATAAAGTGTTCATACTGAAATTTATATAGTTTATCTTTAATTCACATGTTTTAAGATTAGAGAACCGTTTTCCTTTAATATTATTTAGATTTATATTTTTATTTTAGTGATGGGTTCATTTAGTTTTTAAGATTCATCAAATATCAATTAATTTGTATGATAAGGATTTCTCTTGTTTAACATAAAGTTTCCTCCAATCAACATCACATTGAAACAAACCATCATATCTCTTAGGGGCATCATATTTGTTATATTTATTCTTTAGAATCTGAGATTGAGGACCATTTTATTTTTAGATGCTCTCTTTATTATGAGATAAAATGTCAGTGTTCTTGCCTCTTCAAAGATTCATTTGACACTCTCCAAACACTCATAGCTTATGAAGATCGTAATTTTCTAGCCCTTTTCTTCTGGGAGATATTCAACCCTTACCAATAAATTTTTATACACAAGTCCCTTAGGGGGCCTACACCAAGGTAATTACATTTTACTTCCAACTGTATCACACTATTAATAGGAAGAGGTCCTATGCTCAAATTCTGAGATTATATAGTAACCCTGTAATACATTACAAACCTAATGATTTGCATGGTCTCACACCCATTACACACTTTACTACTTTGAATATCATAATATTTCTATAGAGAAATTGTTTCATCTTAGTGCATAAGATCCTATTCTTTTTTTATAGTTCTATATTATACTAGTACTTTCTAGAAATTCTTTTTAGATTTAGTTTTCCCTTTTATATTCTTAGGATGTACTATTGTGCTCATCCTATCTTCTTTACATTCTACCTTTCACAATACCTTTGGCCAAGCTTGCCCAAGTTTGGTGGAACATTGATGTATAAATTAAATTAGACATCATCAAATAACTATAACTTAAAATAAAACAAGAAATATTTTCATAAGAGATGAATAGTTTGTACTTGAGCTTGATGGAAATTAGAAAATAATAAATTAGAAAGTTTTACAAAAATGACAATGTGGGATTTTTAAAAATTGATGATTTAGATCACATCACATGGTCCATCCTCAAGTAAATATTATTGTGTTTAATTTGTGGATTAGAACTCGTTATACAAATAACTCTAGTTAAGTGTAAGATGCTCAATAGTCTTACTTTTGTCCAACAATTAATAAATACAAAAGTAATTATTACAAATTTAATTTTGAATTGTGTAACCTATTGCTATAAAAACATTAAATATGTAGTTCCTAAGGTAAAGGGCCATTTTTTAGCTTGTTGAAAATGGGTCTCCAATAATAGCTCAAATCCAATCTATCGTTCATGTTTAAATTAAATAAATCTCTTAAGTTCATCAAGAATTACTTGGAACCGAGGCACAAATGTGGAGTGTACCAAATTGATTTCTCTTACGAAATTCCATATGAAGTCATGGATAGGGAGTTCAATGAAGAATTGCCTAAGACCTCACAACCAAACAATGCACACATAATACACATATTTGAAACACAGTATTTTAAATTTATATTAATAAGGAATAAGATTAAAAATAATTGTTTGAAGACATAAGTTATATGCTATACTTGGTCTCAAGTTTCAAGGTGTAGGCATCCAATTACAATACTTGAGCCTCTTAGAAATCCATGAATGTTCTCAAGGTTACAACATTTAATCCTCTTAACCTTTCTCTCTTTATATTTATACAAATCGGTAGAATTTACCTAAGAGCCTTCAACTAAGTTGCTCAAATGTTGACCCTGTACTTCCTTATATAAGATCTTCCTCATACTATGCCAAAAATGTTCTATGTAGATTATCTCCAGCCAACACGTTCCCCAAGCCTCCTTTGATTCTATTCCACATGTAAACCAATAGCTTCATTCAATGAAATATTGTGCATCACATGACAAGATGCACAAATATATAGGCCTACCCTATAAGTATTGGCTTCTATAAAGATCACATTTTTAAATATCAATTATTTGTTAGGATAGATTTACATGCATTTAATTCACCAACTCATACCCTATGTAGATAGAAAATATGATTTATATATCATCTTAACATTTTATATTTGACAAATACCTACCAAGGCTCTACCCTTCATTTTTAGACATCCTTGTTTTCGAAAGGCTTGTATTCACCATCTCACTGTGCCTAAATATTTATCTTATGGTTTAACCCTATCATTTATAATGACTAAGATCTCCTAAATTGTATAAAAGCTTAAATCCTGATATATGTCCTTCATTGTCACTTTCAGATCCTCAACAACTTCCTATCCTGCTAGACACTTGCATCCCACATAGGGACACTTGTGTTGATAGAAGTGTTTAGATTCTTATCAAGTGTCCAATCCTCAAAAGTCATTTAATTTTCAAATATTTCAAATTATGTGGGTCAACCCATTTTTTTATTTAACCATTTCATGAGATATTTCCAAAAAGTATGGTATAAATACAAATCTAAGCATACTCATTATCCATCTAGAAAATACCAAGTAAACACGTATTCAAGCTCATTCAATCAATTACACAATTGAGTTCTTCTAACCTATTCTTCCCTATCTCTAGATTAGTCATATTAATGGTCTAAAGCACTCAAAGAACATCCCATGAGTAGTGTTTTTCAAGTTACAAGATAGATCATTACATAGAATTGTATATATTATATTTCACCCTTGTGCACACACAAGCCAAGACCTAGGAGAGAACTACATAAGTCAGAGGCCGTACTTGGAGTATTGGCTATGTAGTTAACACTCATAAATAGAGGGGTCCTTGAATTTAGCTCAACATTGTTAAGTTTGCTAGCCCATTTTTGGCAAGTTATAAAGACCTAAGGTAAAAATTGAGGGTTTGATCCACATATAATCTTCAACATCCTAAGTGTGTGGATAAAAGACATCAACATAAAAGTGATAAAAGCCTAGAAAGATCTAGGTGGTCATTTCAAAATATAGTGAATATTTCGTAGATGATAGGTGCATCAAAATTTAGACAGAAGCATCGATACAAGTGTCCATAGGTCAATGCAAATGTCCTAGGCCCCATAAATAATATTTATAGAATCTGATGATTGGATTTTGATGTTGTCCTACCTATTTCCAGCTCTATACTTCTCAGGTCTACCTGTGCATTTTCAGATAAGCTAAGTATTAACCCTTCTTCATATTTATGTAATCAAACTATTATTTAGAGTTTAATTTATATATCTATCACAAATCAACATTTTATTTAGAATATCCATTTATTTGAGTTTTAAATAATTAGATTGTTATATAATAGTTTTATTCATCCTTGTGCATAGGCTATTCTACCCATTTAACCCTTAACACCACATTTATCTAAAAAAGATTTAAACATCTAGTGAACTCGATGCGAACCCATCCTCTGAGTTTAATTAAACCAAACCCTAACATGCTTTAGAGTTTCCTCCTCTTACAAATTTTTGAATATTTCTATATTTATTTTTTTCATCTCTGAATTTCCTTACATGGGCATAGTGTAAGTGATGCTTGTTATCTTAATGGTCCCAGATATTGTAATTTTCTCTTGGGTGTGTTTATGTTTACAATCATTAAAATGCTTACTCATGCTAAAAACCCCAATAAGCCTCATCCTTTAGATTTTTTATTTAAACTACTTGATGATCAATACATTACTTATGAGGATGTTATGGCTCAACAAAATTGTAATACACCATTTTCCTTTGTAGCCACTCCTTACATTTATAATAATGAAAAGACCAATAATGAAAATTCAAATATTTGTGAATAAGGTGAACTGATATCATGATTTCCTATTCTCCTTATGATTATGATTGTGATTCCACATATTTCAAAGAGGATCGTGAACATCATACTTCTCATTTTTCTCCTACGTTGTGTATCTTTGAATCTAAATATGAGGTGCTTTAAGAAACATCAAGTGCCCCATTAGCTAGTGCATTTTATAGCATTCAATGTTATAAAATGAACATGCATGACAATATTATTCCAAAATTTGAAATTACAATCTTTCATGCATATATCATTTTAAAGATGAACCAATAGTTGAATGTACACCTTGTTTATTCGATGATGAGCTTATTATAAAGAATGAATGTTTACTTTTTTTAAAAAATATTTAAAATTTTATTCAAATTGAAGATTATATTCCTTCTTTAGTTTATACAAATGAAAATACTTTTCTATCTCTATATCTCAATGATATAAATGTACGTGCCACTTCTCTCCCTATACTTTTAGGTTGAAAATATGAAAATGATAATATTAGTCAAAATAGTGTAGATGCATGTTATTCTGTACCCTTATTCCAATTCAAGATAAATAATAAAACATCTTTGCCAAAGGTTTCTTAATGAAATAATTTCCTCAGGCAAGTGGCCATAATGCAAATCAAGATTCAAATGATATTTATGCTCATGTTCCTTTCTCATATGGTTATGATGTATCTAGATTAGAAAGTGATATTTCATATTCTATTCCTTTCTCTTTCAAATTAAAAAAAGAAAGTGAAACTTGCATTTTTCCTTCCTTTGATGATGTTTCAAGCAAAATAGAGAATAATCCTCTATCTCCATCTTTAATATTTTCTATTGAAAATCATGTTCTAATTATAGATTAAAATAATGAAAGTAAACCTTGTATCCCTCTTGCATGTAATGAAAATTCAATTAGTCAAGCTCTTTCAAATGCTAATTGTATCAACCTTCATGACATCCAAAATGATATAATGACTTCTCTTGAATTATCATGTAAAATGGATGGTCCTTTACCCAATACTTTTCAAACATGTCATGATATTAAATTAGAGTTAACTGATATTTGTGAATATTTCATCGTTCCTATGTTTCATATGGATGGTAAAATACAACCTATGAGTACATATTCAAACACTTCAAAAGTTACTCCTAGTAACATAGTATATGTGATGATTACTATAGGAGATATTCAAAAATAAATGATGATTCTTAAATTACATGTAATTTCATATGATGTTAATCTTAACGATAATATCTTATAATATCAACCCCTTACACATGATGTTTTTAAACATCCTTATTCTACAAATTTTTTTTATGCCTATGTTACCTTAATTTGATGGTAAAGGAGACCCTGCAAATCACTTTAAAAAATATGTACATTTTTTTGACCATGGGACTAAATATGGATGCTTATTATTAAAATCCTTATATATAAATTTAACATAAAAAGATATGGATTAGTTATATATCCTTCCAAATGGGTCCTTACCAACTTTAAAGAAACTTGAAGACATAATTTTAAGTGATTTACATAAGCATAAATTACCTAAGTTACCATTTGGACATTTGTAATGATTAACACAAAATAATGATGAGACTATTAGAGATTATGTTATTAGATTGAAGGATGCATTAAATTCCTTAAGATATACACCATCAGATTTGGAAGTGCAATTTGTATTGTGTAGGTGTATTCTTTCTTTGCTAAAAGAAAGAGCATTGCACAAGACTTTTACTTCCTTTGATAGATTATACATGGATGTGCATAAATATTCATGTGCACTAACAAATACTAATTAAAAATCAATTTCATCTTCACCTAAAGGCAAACATGTTACAAAAATTCCTAAAATTCAAGAAACAAACCAAGAAGGTTCATGAACCACCTCAAATACCTTATTCTAAATCATAAATTTGTACCAAGGAATAAATAGTAAAGGTTTTACACAAAGGAAAGGAATACACATATTGAATATCTCATGTAGTTAAAACATATACCTATACAAAGAGGAAACAACTTTAGTTTGACTGAATAATAGATATACCACATGATATATTGCATACACTATTAGATAAATGGTTGATTACTCTTCTTCCAAATTACTACCATCTACCACAAATATTTGAAAAGTTTGAAAGGAAAACCCTTTTAAAATTATCATGGTATTAATGGGAATTGAGACAATGATTTTTTTTCTCTAAATAAAAAGCTAACACAAATTGAAAACAAATGAGTTATGAAATTTAATAAAGAGACAAAAAAGTCTCCTTTTCCTACTTCTTCTGGAGGTCACTCTAAGAGGTTATGTTATAGCATCAAATTTCACCCTTGGGGGGAGTTCTTCAGGATCCCTCCAATTGAGCTACACTATTGGGACAACCCTAGGCTGTGGGTCACCTATGGTGGGGTTGCACCTCTAGAGAAGGCCAACTTCCTCTTGATGGATCACCTATACTAATATTTACACTGAGTAAAGGGTTAGAGAAGGGGTAAAGGGATCCTAAGAAGGACAAAAGGATGATGTACCAAATTAAATGAGAACTCACACAAACATGAAATATACATTGAAGAAGCATAAGATAGTAATATCTTACACAATCTCAAAATATAGTTAATTACATAAGCATTTCATACACTAGGTTTAGGAAGTGATGGATGAAAATAAAGAGGAGTTATAAGACTCACTGAGAGCTTACACCAATGGTAGAAAGAACAAAAATGCAGACTTGCAATCAACTAGAAAATACCCTTAAATAATCAAGAAAGAAGTAAAATGGGCATGGAATATTCTCCTTCACAATGCCATCATGCATAGGCTTACTAAACATAGTTTAAAATCAAGAGATAGGCAAAGAAAGTCTTTATTAGCTTCAAGAGGTCCTTCATACAAGTTTTGATAGGGTCTAGACTTATCAAATGAGAGACTCTACTCTTACAGAATTGAGAGAACTTATCAAAAATGAGAGAGTGTCCTTATAAAATATGAGAGAGAGCTTACAAAATGGAAATAATGGGTAATATATGAGGAAGGGAGAGAAAAGAGGGAGCATGAGTACATAAATCATTAATTGAGCTACCACCTTTTGATGAATGCTCCATCACCTTTTTATCAAATTAGCATTAATTCTCTATTAACAAGATAACTTTATTTGTCCCAATAGCCCCTAAATCTTCTCATTGGTTGAAAAAAATGCACTAGAAGACAATAATTGCCAAAGGTGGTGAGTGATTCTCTTGTTTATGAAGGAAAACCCTTAGGCACCCTAAAAATCTATTAAATGCTACAACTACTCTTTTTGACCACCAGATCTCCATCTTAGGACTCTAAATCATCTCCACTTGATTCATTATGAGGGAAAGGTCCTTATATATATGTACTTGATAGATCCATGCCCATGTTTACTCTTAGAAGCTGCAAGTAATTGCTTGTCAAGGATGACCATGTTGAATATGATACACTTGTTCATAATCATCTATACCTACCCTACTCCATCCCAAATATACAGATCTTTACTATATATTTTAAAACCAATCTAAATTATTGGTTTTTGTATAGTCAATATATCCATAAAGATCCACATATTTCATAGCTTCATTTTAGATGACTGCTAGTCCATCTTAGATATTTATACTAGGCCCTAAAAGACCTATTCTACCTTTACTGATCTTTAATGGCACATTTGACCCTAAAAAGTCCACTCTAGTTCAGCTTGGATCATGTTTCAAATTCTAGTCAAAGTCTCATAACTTTGACCTTTAATTTTAGCCATTGATCTACCTGTGCCTTCAAGATTACAATACCTTGACCTTTATTTTGACCATCAATCTTGATCTAGGATTCCCATATTATGCCAACTATCAGCTCCACATTTTTTTTGCAATATCCTATTGACTTTTTCACCTCATATGCACCATCAATATCTCTCAGTAAAAATGAATGCAAACCATATATTTTATGCTAGTCTAACATTGTTGAGACACTTGTCACTTGTGTAGTCACCCTTAAAATCCTTTGACCTTTTGACTCATTGCTCGCTATTGATTTGTTTTATATGATTGAATGCATACCATTGATCTATCTAAACCCACTAAATTTTTTAGTCGATGCATACTATTGGATCTCTACTAAGACACCCAAGATCTTACCACTTGTCAGCCTCTTGCTTACACTAACTCTTTAATTTGATGCTCACTATTGACCTACTTTACATGATTAAATATGTGTCATTAGATATTTGGGACCCACTGACACTATATGTTACACACTCATCATTATATATTCATCTTAGCTCCTAATATTTAGACACTTGTCATTCATACATTCACCCTAGGTATATTTAATTAAAATGACTATTTCAAGAAGCTTAAACTTGATGTCCTTGCACATGTTTCACTCTGCAAGTCTAACTTTAAAATTTTATAACTTGAGATAAACAACTCATCAAGTTATGAAATTTGTAGAGGATGATCTAGGCATGAAATACATCATGTCATGTGGTATTTTGGCATTGAAAGGATTTTTGAGAATGCTTATTAAATTCATAATCAAGTTGACCAGTCTATTCTTGTATGACATGCCATGATAGTCTGGGCTCTCTAGACTTGCACACAAAACTTTTATCTCTTTTATAAGTCTCAAATGAACTTTTAAGACTTTGTGAAATTTGATTCATGCTTTTGAATGCTTGAAATAATATGAAAACCTAATGATCTTCTTTAATTTACAATCCTAGACCTATTTCCAAGCCTTGATTCTCAAAGATCAACAAAACACACTTTCAGCTTGCTTAAAGTGTTTCAAAAGATTTGTAAGTGACATTTGATCTCATTATCAACTAAGAATTCTACTTAGATGATCAATCCATATCAAGACCTCTATAAACTGATCCATTGGGTAAATTTTGATATGTGGGCCAAAATTAGCCAAAAGGTTCAAAACATCCCATGCCACTCATACTAAGAATCATATAGTTTATCAACCCTTATAGAAACAAACTACTAGAATATGTATTTATCCTTATGTACCCTCTATAACAAATGATATTTCCCACACTAGTCTTGCCAAAGAACCATTGTTTGATCAAGCTCTTGACAGAGGTGTAATTGGGGGAAACGCATAACCATAGGTTACATAATCCAATAATAATTCAACACCTATGTTTTCTACACAAGAAGAATGGGTACCTAAACCAAGTTAGAAAGCTAAATATAAACAATTAGACTTGATATTTCTAGATATTCACTAGATATTGTGTTAGAATAGAAAGCACAATCACAGTTTCCACATGATCATTATAGTCAAGCATTTTTACTTCCAACTGGATTTCATTATATATGGTAATTGCATCAGTCATCAGTGAATCAAAATAAATGAATAACTACCAATAGTTTACCACAAGAAAATATCACATTTTAAGCATATTACATGAATAAAACTAAAATATTTGAAATAATAAACACATAATCCACATTGTACCTTCCATAGTGCATAGTGTATTAAATACATTCATACCAATAGGGTAATCATAGTTTATGAAATTCCATATGAACATCCACTTGAGAAAGTGAAGTTTATTCCCATAAAACTAATTATAAAACTTGTTAAGGTTAATCGTCCCTGAAAGGGTAAGCAACAAGAAATCCCCTTTCTAGGTGACCCATACTTGAGAGACCATTACACTAGAGATACACAATGGATTCCATGGAATCCTCTTCTACATCTCCACAATCTACACAATTTCTAAGAGAAAATAAACATGTTCCAATCATAGCTTCACCTAGGAAACTGTAAATCACTAAAAAATGGGTTTCATGAATCCCTACTCCTTTTATTACCTCTTCATGATAATGAAGTCCTATGAGACATACATAGAGTACCACATATTCTATAGTTCTAGATATGACACCTATACATGATCCTTGGTAGTATCACCAATTTGATGTACCATATTATGAGTTTAGAACTTCCTATGCACATCCCTTAGATGGGATCATATGTTAGATCATTTTCCTTTAAAAAAGGTATAAAAATTCAAATAAATTCAAAAATAGAAAAATATTCAACATTCACATGTTTATTGGCTCCTTGTTATCTATGTTTTTTACTTTATATTAGTAGATAACATATCATTTCATTTCTAGATACACATATGTTTCATGCATCATTGAGTGTGATAGAGGTATACACAAGACCCATGATAATTGCACATACAAATGTTGGACCTTTCCTCTTCCCATGTGGCATACTACATTAGGGGAATCTATATTCCTTGATCACAATTGATATAAATTATGTTATTTTATGATCACCTTTCCATTATCATGCTGATATTATATACTAAAGCTTACACATGTCTCTACTCATGCTTAAATATTTCATAATATATTTGATATGCTATGTTACATTATATTTTTGATAACACATATATGTAGGGACTAGTATGATATGCTTATGCTAGCTACTTATAATTCATTTATTTAAATTGTCACTTATTTAAGTATCTTTTCTTTTTATTATATTACTTATTGAACATTTGAATAAGTTACTTGCTTGTTGATCCCTATTCCATTATATGTTTATCTAATTTTGTATTTATAAATTTGAATATGTCATTCACTCAAATGTGTGAAATTTGAATATACCCATTATTTAAGTTGTATTAATGAAATATAAAAATGAAAATAAGCTAAGAAATCAAATTAAATCTTAATCTAAACTAACTCAACCTATGATAGAGCTACAAATGAAAGAAATAAAATAAAATTATACCTTAGCATAAAAAGAAGCTTCCTTTGCTGTGATGTGAATTTGATTTGCTCTTTTGAATTATGGTTGCTTACTCTTCCAATATAACGGTAAATGGGTAGTGTTGTGGTATGCAATCTCTTATAATCTCAGCATGATAAACCTGTAATGAAGAAGCTTCTGAGGTATGCTAGAAAAATAACTTTGTAATGAAGAATCTTGGCTAAAGTGGAGGAAGAACCTCTAATTTATAGAAGTTGGAAATGGATATGAACCATCCATCTTGAGATGAAGATCAAGGGATGAGAATACAAAGTAATTTTTAATTCATAATGGGAATTTTGAGTAAAAAATTAGACTGGAGAACATGCATGCCTCATAAATGACTATAAAATTCATTTGAGAGGAAGATATGATATAAAATTAGTAATTAGATGTGAGGTGGATTATTAAATTATATCATAGAAGATAATGGGAATAAAGGTGGATTATTAACTTAGATCATGAAAGACAATAGGAATAAAGGTAGATTATTAAATTAGATCATGAAGGACAATGGGAATAAAGGTGGCTTATTAAATTACATCATGAAGGACAATATGATTATTAAATTAGAATAGTGGACAATAGAATTATTAAATTAGATCATGGAAGAGAATGAGAATAAAGGTGGATTATTAAATCATAATGGTGGGAGACGGGTGGAGCCTTAGGGTATGTGAGGATAATTTTGATATTTTATATTTATTAAAATTAATAATTTTAAAAATCCATGGAATTTTTAATTAGAGAAAGATTAGTTAATTAACTTTGGATTAATTTAGGAATAATAAATAGTGAATAGTGAATGATGAATAGTGAATAATGATTAGGGAAAATTAAGGATGATTAGAGAGGATTATAAATGATTAGGTATTTAGTAAAAATAAGGTTAAAATGAACACAATGTGTCTAATTTTAAATGTCTAAATTTTTCCTATTTGAAAAGTTGTTGCGAGACATTGTCAAAGTAATGAATTTTAAAAAAATGAAAAAGTTGATGAAAAGGTGGGGGAAAAAAGATGAAGAAATAATAGATGTTATGATTTTATCATTTCTAATTGATAGGTGAAGGATTTTGGATAGAAGAATAAGATAATGATGGGAAAAAAAATGAGGGACCCATGATGATGCCCCCTTGAGTGTTCATACGGTAAAGTGGAGGAACACTTGAAATGATGTAGGAGGAAAAATGATGAAGTGGTGATATTCAAGGTAATCAATAAATTAAATCACTAGAAATAGATATCATACTTGTAAGATTAAAGTTTGTGTAAAATGATTTTCTCTTAGCTAAAAACTAGAGAATAGATAGGAAAAAGAACATTTCTTACTCAAAAGCTGCATGCTTAGATGATGCTTAAGACTCAAGGGTCACATGAGCAAAGATGATAATGATATATCCTATTATGTTATGGGCTTAAAAATTAAAAAAAACATAGATTTTCCATTTTGAGAAGAAGATTTTATAGAATTAATAGTTGCAAGTAGTTGATAAAGATTAATATCATTTCAATTAATTAGGGCTTAAAATTATGGAGAAAAATAGTTGTAAATTTTGAAAATGATGGGTTGGAGGGGAAAATATTGGAATTGGAGGGGATAGGCTTTATAGAGAGGATAAATCATAAAGTATAAATGGATGAAGATTAAATGGATGGTTAGACAACTGCCTTATGTTTGTTTTTGCCTTGCTTTGGAATTTCAACATTAATAGTTGAGTAAGAGTTGAGCAAACTAAGTTTAAATTTATCATAAAACAATAATCACCAATGATATGAAATAATTATGATGAATATATGTGTTTGATGCATAATAACCAAAAATATTGTAATTTGTGTAAAACAGAGTGCATCATGATATGGAAAAATCTACTATGCCCCTAACCTATCACATGTATGAGGATAGTATTAGCCGAATTGTGGCTTACTTATCCCTCTTTGAAATTATATTACATTTATCTAGGATTTCTTTTGATTATTAGGTCGGCCTATGGAGTAACCATGGCCTAGATAGACTATATATAGGAGGTAGTGGGTAATCATTTATAATCAAACTGTGAATTCTGCTCTTATTGAAGCTTGTGGAGGTTGCCCCCTCAAAGTGGCTTATCTATTATCATATATTTGAATATATTTCAGTCATATTTGGATATAATTCTGATTTTATACTTAATTTTTGAATTAATTTCATTACAAGTGGTATCAGAGCTACGATTTGGGCAATCTTGTGGGTGAAACATTAAATTTTTAAATTTTGTGATATATTAAAAATTGTTGCGAATTTATGTGAAAAATTCTCAGTGGAGGTGAGAAATAATCAAATAAATATTCCATTAAAATTTCAGATTATTTGGATTTGTTTTCAAAAAGTTATCGCTATTTTATTATTTTTCATAAAATTGTTGTATAGTGCGCAATTCAAAGAATTTTTATGAAATATTTACATTTTTGGAAATATTAGAAAAATTTGGATATGGTTTGTTCTTTGTATATTTTAATTTTAGGCTGACATAATTTCAAAATCGCTTGGTCAAGGTTGGGTCAAAAGTGCCAATAAGGGTCGACATTGTAAAACCCTTTTATGGTAGGTCCACAAACTCAAGCCGAGGAAAGGGTGCTAAAAATCTAGGTAAAAATCCTAAAAAGGATGAGATGGAGTCATAAGGGGGATGTACTAGACCCTTTGTACCAGGGTTTTCTAACATAGATCACAAAGTGAGCCAACTTGACTATAGTGTGCAAGGCATTCAGAGTGAGGTGCAAGACATACAATCTAATATGAAATCCATACAAGATAGTTTGGGATATATCATGATGGATTTGAACATTAATCAGTCAAATCATTAAGATAACTTTATTTCATAAACCCACCAGGGTGGTTCTTCTAACCAGTCTACTTCAAATCTAACTCCATGGCCACAGAGGAACCTATTACCAAAGGTGGATATGCGCAAATTTGATGGAAAAGATCCACTCAATTGGCTCAACCAAATGGAATGTTTTTTTGACCTACATCAAATTCCAAGTGGATATAAGGTTACCATGGCATCCTTGTATCTTGAACCTGATCAATTCATTTGGTATCGATGGTTGTGTGCTCAAAAGAAAAAGATGACTCTCAATGTCACCTGGTCAATTTTTACAGAGGAGATACAATTACACTATGGAAATAGTGTGACAGAGAATTAATTTAGCCAACTAGAAAAATTGTGACAAACTAGCTCTATCAAGGATTATATTCATCATTTTCAGAACCTATCCTTACGTGTGGAGACAATTTCTAAAGCAAACTTGAATGACCTATTTTTGGGTGGACTCAAGGACCACATTCAACATGAGGTACACATGTTTAATCCACTTAGTATTTATAATTCTATTATCCTAGCATGTAGAGTTGAGGAAAAATTCATAGCCAATAAGAAGCAACCATTCACTCACTTCAAAGATCGTAGCATATCGTCACCAACATTTCCTCCACCTACTAGATTGACCCCTCAGCAAATTAAAGAGAAACATGTAAAAGGATTATGTTTTGGTTGTGATAGCAAGTGGAGTATAGGACATAGATGTGCTGAGAAGAAGTTATTCTACATTAAGGGACCAAATGAAGATGAAGAAGTAGATGATGCCTCCAATGATGATGAGGAAGATATAGAGGAGGTACCTAAAGATTCCCAACCTACAATCTCTTGTCATGCACTTGCAGGTATTAGCACTCCACAAACTCTTAAGGTAGTGGGGTTCCTCAAGAAATAGAAGGTGACAGTGTTGATTGATTTAAGGAGCACACATAACTTTATAAACCATAAGTTGGCCACTCGATTGAACTATTTCATCTACCCATCACTAGAATTTTAGGTTATGATTGCAGATGGTGGCACAATTAATTGTTCAGGCAAATGCCATAGTATTAAGCTTACTATGGGTGGGTACAATCTCGACTCTCCTATGTTTGCTATTCCCATGGGTAACACAGACATTATTTTTAGAGTCCAATGGCTCACAACCTTAGGTACCATTGAGATGAACTTCCAATAACTATTCATGCACTTTCATTCTGAAGGTAAGAAAATTGAACTACATGGATTACATGCAAAATCTCCATAATTGATTAGTTCACATCAGATGACCAAGATGCTAAAAAAGGGGGCAGAGGGAATTATTGCATGATTATGCTCCATAGATGTTCAACCCACACAGGTATCTACACATCCTGATCTACAAATAATTCTTGAAGACCACTCATCTATTTTTGGGGCCATGCCAAAAGGACTACCACAAAAAAGAGAACATGATCATGCCATTCAACTAATTCCAGGTAGTCAACCACCAAATATCAGACCATATAGATATCCATATGCACAAAAGAGTGAAATTGAAAAGATGGTCCACGAGATGTTGGAGGTAGGGATCATCAAGCATAGCCAAAGTGCATATTCATCACCAGTGGCCATGGTGAAAAAGAAGGATGACACATGGAGGATGTGCCTAGATTATAGGGAAATCAACAAGTATACCATCAAAGATAAGTTTCCTATTCTAGTAATTGATGATTTACTTGATGAGTTGCATGGTGCTAATTATTTCACAAAATTAGATCTTTGCTCGGGGTACCATCAAATTAGAATCAAGGATGAAGATGTTCATAAAACTACTTTTAGAACACATGAGGGCCATTATGAGTTTTTGGTAATGCCCTTTGGTCTTACAAATGCACCATCTACTTTTCAGAGCTTGATGAACACTATTTTTAGGCCTTTTTAAAGGAAGTTTGTGATATTTTTCTTTGATGACATATTGATTTATAGTCAGACATGGGAAGCACATCTGCAACATGTGAAACAGGTGTTGATAGTTTTGGAGAAGCACCAACTTTATGCGAAGCCATCTAAATGTGCTTTTGGAGTACATGAGGTAGAGTACCTTAGTCACATTATTTCCCATGAAGGGGTCAAAGTTGATCCCCAGAATATCAAAGCGATAATGGAATGGTCCATGCCAAAAACTCTCAAAAACCTTCAAGGGTTCCTTGGACTAACAGGTTACTATAGAAAATTTGTGAAAGGTTATGGAAGCATAGAAACTCCACTCATTGCATTGCTAAAGAAGGATGCTTTCCATTGGAATGATGATGCCACCAAAGCATTTGAGAAACTAAAAGTAACTATGTGCACCACTCCAGTTTTGGCTACTCTAGACTTCTCACAAACATTCACTGTTGAATGTGATGCTTCTGGGTTTGGATTGGGGGCAGTACTAATGCAAGATGAAAGACCCATTGCATTTGAAATTCATTAATTTAAAGGTAAGAATCTACAAAAACCTATCTATGAGAAAGAAATGATGGCTATTATTCATGCAGTTAAACAATGGAGGCCTTATCTGATGGGTAGACACTTTAAGGTGAAAATGGATCATGATAGTCTCAAATACTTTTTGGAGCAAAGATTATCATCTAAGGAACAAAAAAAATGGGTAACCAAAATATTGGGTTATGATTTTGAAATCATCTACAGGAAGGGTAAAGATAATGTAGTAGCAGATGCACTATCCAGACAGGATGCATCCATAGAAGCATTACTTTGTGCAATCTCCATATTGCAAGTAGATTGGGTGGATGAAGCTAGGTCAGAATGGGAGCAAGAAAAGTATACACAAGTTTTGATTCAGAATCTCTATCAAGGTAATTTATCCTCTGACAAATTTGAATGGAAAGGTAATGTCCTATGGTATAAGGGTAGGTTATACTTGTGCAAAAATTTAGAGCTTAAGCATAATATTCTTGCAGAGTTGCATGCATCTCCAATTGGGGGACACTCAGGGTTCTTGAAAACTTATCATAGAATTAAGAAATAATTATTTTGGGAAGGACTCAAGGGAGATGTACAAAATTTTGTGAAAGAATGCTTGATATGCCAATAGAATAAAGGTGAAATAGTTAAGACCCCAGTTTTGTTACAACCATTAGCAATTCCTAGTCAAAGGTAGGAGGAGGTTTCCATGGATTTCATCATTGGGTTGCCTTGTTTTGAAGGTAAAAATATTATTTTGGTCATTGTGGATAGGCTTACAAAATATGCCCATTTTTGTGCTCTCTCACACCCATTTTCAGCAAGTACAGTAGCGGCTATTTTTATGGAAGCAGTTCTCAAATTACATGGAACCCCAAAAATAACTATAAGTGATTGTGATCTTATTTTCACTAGTAATTTCTGGACTGAACTATTTTCTTGTTTGGGTACTCAGCTAGCTCAGAGCTCATCTTACCACACCCAATCTGATGGACAAACTGAAGTGGTTAACAAATGTTTAGAGGGGTATCTCTGTTGTTTTGTATCAGATAAACAAGAACATTGGGTTAAATGGCTACCACTTGTAGAATGGTGGTATAACACATCTTTCCATACCTCTTCTAAAATGTCTCCATTTCTAGCACTATATGGTTACCATCCACCATCCATCACTTCTTCATTAAAGGTGCACACCAAGGTTTGACATGTAGAAGAACACATTCAACATCAACAAGATGTTTTGGCTAGTTTGAGAGAGAATTTGGCCTTGGCACAAAATAGGATGAAGCAACAAGTAGATCAACATCATAGTGAGCAAAGTTTTGAGGTGGGTGACTGGGTATTTGTTTGTTTATAGCCTTATAAGCAGATGTCCTTAAAGCAATAGAAAAAGGACAACAAACTTGCTCCTAAGTATTATGGCCCTTATCAGGTTCTACAAAAAATTGGAAGTGTGGCTTACAAGCTCGAGTTACCTCATTCATCCCACATACACCCAGTATTTCATGTTTCTTGTTTGAAGAAGGTCATTAGACATAAAGTTTCTACCCAGATAGAGCTCCCAAAACTAGATGAAGAAGGATGAGTCATTTTGGAACCAAAGAAGATCCTCCAAACATGTACTAAGAGATTGAGAACCAAAGAGATTAGGGAATATTTGATCAAGTGGAAAAACCAAAGCAGTGAAGATGCAACTTGGGAAGGTGAAGATTTTCGGCAACATCATCCAGCGTTGTTCAATGTTGAGGACAACATTGGTTTGAAGGGGAAGGGCATGCTATGCCCCTAACCTATCACATGTATGAGGATAGTATTAGCTGACTTGTGGGTTTCTTATCCCTCTTTGACATTATATTACATTTATCTAGGCTTTCTTTTGATTAGTAGGTCGGCCTATGGAGTAATAATGGCCTAGATAGACTATATATAGGAGGTAGTGGGTAATCATTTATCATCATATTGTGAATTCTACTCTTATTGAAGCTTGTGGAGGTTGCCCCCTCGAAGTGGTTTATCTATTATCATATATTTGGATATATTTCAGTCATATTTGGATATAATTCTACTGTTATACTTAATTCTTGAAGTAATTTCATTACAAAATCATAATCACACTATAGTATAATCCAAAAAATAATATGGACTCAAAAATTGATAAAAAGAAATAAAAACAAATAAGTGGAAAGAAAATGAATGCAAATAAAAAGAAAAGTATACACAAACAAAATGATGAGTGTAAGATAAAAGAAGTAAATCATAAGACACGTGACAAGACAACCAAGAGTAAACAACTTTAACGAAGATAAGTTCAACAAAATCACAATAAAACATTGGAGAAAACAAAAACTAAAGTAATTGATGCTAAAAATGGAAGCAAATGACATGGCTAACATGCTAGGCTAAGTTTGAGACTTTGGGTAGATAACATCTATGTCAAGATTGAATGATGGATGAGGAAGCCCTGAGATAACCAGGTAGTTTCAGATAGCAACTAAAACAAGTGAAATCACATTTTTGATTAATAGAAATGATGGAGATAATGGCTGAACTGACCCTAGGGGCCCCATGCCCTTGATCACTACCTACATGGTCTAAATGCTCTTACCATTAAAAATGGTGTGAACACCCATGATAATAGGGATAGACTTTAGGACATATGTATTTATTCTAGAAAAGGGTTGAATAAAAAGGAAGGAGGGAATGATAAGAAGAAATAGATAGAGGGAGATGAATATGAAAATAAGTAGGGAGGGAAAAAAATATGAAGTGGATGGTGGAGTGAGAAACAAAGCATGCACAAGAAATGTAATGAAAGGTGACGGGGAGACCAACAAAATAGATTAGATGGTGGATTTATAGGATATGATAGAGATGGATGAGGAAGTTTGTCATCCTCATTTTAAAAGAGATTGACAAATAAAAAAATGGTTAAAAGAGATTGCCAAGTTGGAGGAGGGAGGTGGTGAAGAAATAGGTAAAGAAGTGGAAAAAGAGAAATCAGGTGATAAAGGAAGATAAAATAAGGGGGTTGTGTCTAAACTGACCTTATTAACTAAGCACTACTTACATAGTCCAAATAGACCTTAGGACAATGTAGTTATCCCAAAAATGAGAGGAAAAACAAAGTATTATTAGATGATGTTAAATAGAAGGATGCTAAGAATAATTCAAAGCTTCCATGATGTAAGATTCCCTAAATAGGAGGGGGATATTAGAAATCAAAATTAGTGAGAAGAAAACATGAAATATGGGGATCATAATTAGTTATTAGTGGCTGATCTACCATTATAATTTAAGCAACAACTACATAGTCTATGGACATCAGTCCAATGTAGTTCAACACATACGGAAATGATGAAAAAATAAGCTGATGAATGAAGTGTTAAGATTGACCAATGGATGTTATGATCCCCCTTAAGCTCATGATTTCACATTATTATTAGTTGTGATTATGGTTTGATTTTACCCTAAGTAATGATATATGCAAGGAATGGACTAGGAATGATAGGCTACACTCCTTGAGGTGACCCATAAATTAGGGATCATAGGAATGGATGTGGGAATGATATATCCCATTAAAAATCTTAGATATCAGCTCATTTGAATAATTTAATGAGTAATGGAGTGAGAGAGTGAGTGATGGATTGATAGAGAAAAGATGGATATTATGATTTAGTTGGTCCCAATCAACAAGTGTAGGAGATTGAGTGGAAATAGTAAGAAATGATTATGGATGATTAATGTGAAAACATAAACAAAGAAGCTAATTAATGAGATCGATTATGATGAATAATCATAACATGGATTTGATATGGATGGGTGAAAGAGAGAGATAATTATGGGATGAATGGTGAAAAAAATTTGGTTTTCACCACGACATTTTCCCAAAGCATTAGTAAACTGGTTTTCACTCATGGATGAACTTTTTTTTCTTTGCTCTTTTTCTTATTTTTAGTTATTTTATTTTATTTATTTATTTTTTATTCTTTTTGTTATGAGATGTTTGACCCAAATTCCCTTTACAGAGATAGATTTTACTAGAGATCTATTATACAAACTCAACATTAGAGGACTAGACATTGATGATATACCATGTATCTCTATGTTTTTATGATAACACTATGAAAAATGATTATATATGTGAGAAAAAAATGTATCAAATGGATGTAACATGATGGATATGCATGAAACTTTTTGAATGTGCTAACAATTATTTTCTAGGTGATGACCCATTTATTTTATTTATACAACATATGACTTTCAATTTGAAGAAAAGGAATGAAAGGGGGAATACGATAAGTATGAAATGGTGAAGATGAAAACCAAAAATAAAAATTTTATATGAAAAAGGAAGGTGAATTAATCCTTATGAGAAAAGGGGAAAAATTTAATTCTTTTTAAACTCACAAAATACTAACTTTATTAGTTGTGTTTGAGAACTATCCCTGATAAAATTGGTAAATGGAATAAATTTAACCTTTTTAGCATAGACATATAGACAAGATTTTTGAAGAATTTTTTCTTTGGACACCTTTTGATTTAATATTCAATATATTTATTTGTGACCCCCTACATGTCATCTCATGTGACTATGAAGACACATGGACTCATCACCAAAGATTATATGTAGGTGAGTAAGGGCATATCTTCCCAATGCTAATCCCATGTAACTATTGAGATGGAAGGGATCGACATTGAAGATTAGTGAAAGGTGAAAGATGTGGAATTTGAATTTGATATTTCATAAGATTTTGATAAGGGTGTCTTTTATTTGGAAGGATTTTAAACTCAAATCTTGGCCCCATGAAAATAGTAAGATGTAAGGGCTTATCACCAAAGACCAAGATAGGTGAGTAAAGTTACCATTTTTTTTTGTAGCATGCTAATGTTTTATATTTAGATGGAAATGTAAGAGGATACTTTGTCATGGAAAATATTCTATACTAAGTTATATACTAGTATCTTCAAAGGCTTGCAAGAAGATATAGGAAAAATATATGTACTTTGCTTGTAATAACTAAGGTAAAAAATAATGTAATGTTAATTTTGAGAATGTTTTCCATGGGATAATATGGTGATATGAAAAGTGAAATGATATGATAAGATGCATTTTAAAAGTTTATGTTATGCAAACTAAAAACTAAATAATCACCAAACATGACATCTAATATGCAAGACAAAATGTAAATGATGGAAAATACAATGCAATGAGGGCAATGTGAAATGTAATTGTAAATGGGCTGCCCCCAAGTGTCAAGGTACTTGTAGACAAAAAAATATTATATTTTTATTTTTATAATTTTTTTTGGATTTATTGGCATCTAAACCTAATTGAGGGTCACAAGATGCATAATTATTTTTGGTTTCTATCCCATGAGAATTCTAAATAATTTATGTCATTTTGATTGGATTTCCTCTTCAATCTCAGTTTCAGTTCTATCATTTACTTTAAATATTACTTGACCAAGATGAGGTTGTTGGGCCGACCAAAATTTATGAGCAAACCATTCTATGTATCATTTCCTATTGGTAAATTCTTTTTGAATAAATTAATCTAGATATAAATTTATTTGGTAGAGTTCTATGGTAATTTTGGTTTTTCTTAAGAAAACATAGTTATCAAATAGACCCACATTAATATGTCCAATAGTAAAGCTAAACTCTATAAACCTTCTAAGATTTTTTTTGATCATCATGGAATTAGGAACCCTTTCCATATAAGGTTTACAAGAAATACTATTAAACAATATCAAACACCAAGGACTAATTAGCTCACCATATGTACAAAATCCAATATCTCTTACCCACCCACTATTGACTAACAACCAAATACTACAAAAATAAAAATAAAATAGGTCCGTATTGACAATCCTTAATTCCTTGGAAAAATGAGAATATTTAAATTCATTGTGATGTGCATCAAATGTGATCTGAAAATCATGATCTAACTCATTATAGTGCGATGATACTAGATTAGCATAATAAGTATGTAAGATAGGAGTTAGGATTAATTCTTAGATTATAACCATAAGATCATTCCATGTTATTTATCTCTTAGCTGGATTGATGTTTTCATTATCTTTGACATTGTCTTCATAAAGCAATGAAGAGTTGATTTGTTCATCTATTGGTGTCTTGAAGAGGTTTCCACCAATAAGTTATTTTTTTATTTTTATTGCCCTCTAGATCCTCAAATAAGGTTTTTATATGGACCATTTATCCACATTGTATGTCTTCTTAGATATTTATATATGTTGCAACTGATATGCCACCATGGAATAATTCCAATGATGTGTGTTTCTTTAGGTCCCAATTGACATGTGTAAGAAATGGGATGTTAGGATATTGGATGGGAAAAGGAAGGTTAGTGCTTATGAAAGGAGAATATGTTGCATAATCCTCAAAGAATCTACCAAGATAACTTGCATCAATTTCAAATTAAGATTCCTTAATAATTATAAAAGAGTCACTAACATTTTTAAACTTGTTTATTGATGTGGTTTTTGTTGAGACCAATGAATGTTGATGTTGATGTTGATGTTGTAATTTATCTTAATAAAAAAACCTATTATACATCAGATTTGGATAATAAATTTAATCTTGGTTTAGATGTGGCCATAAGGAGGGCCTTCTAAATTACATTATCCATAAGTACCTTTTTCACTGGGCATTTGGAAATGATGGATTTAGGATGAAGATTTTTTTGCAAATGGATAATCTTAAGTAATGGATGCAAGATATGTTGTTGGTTAATGATGGGATATTGATATGTGTTTGTAAGTGAATGAGTTGAATTATGATTGAGAAAATATTCTTGGTATATCTCCATTTTCCTAAATTTAGACTTAGACACATTTGATTCTTTAGTAGACAAGGGTTCTTGGAGGAATTTATAAAGGATGCATTTATACATAGGTGAAGTTTTGAGAAGCTATAGGTTGGTAAATGTTAGTGGGTGTCTTCTCAAGCTGGTCAATAATGTTTTAATTTCATTCAACATTAGATGATGATGCACTAGGAATGGTAATGTTGTTGGGAGGTTGGGTGCTTTGGATTTCATATAGATCTAGAGATGAAGTGACACTATATGGTTGGGATGCTAGAATTGGATTCCATTTACTAGTGTGATAAGTGTTAGTACCCAAAATTTCATTGGAGTAATTTAGATCTTTGTATGGTAAATGCCCTATGCTAGAGCTAAGTGAGCTTTAATGCCTTAGTTTCTTGCATTCTTCATCAGACGGAAAGGTTGGGGAGTGTAATTTAATCAATCATGTCTATTATCTTCATTAGATGAGTCAAGAGGGATGTCTACTAAAGATGGAAAATACCTAAAGAAGGATTGAGAAAGATTAAAAAATTAACCACATGTGGAACAAGGATTCTATGGCATGAGAGTCTATAGTAAACAAGTGAGGGTGTAACCAAGTCTTTTTCCAAATCTTGGATCCTTCACGCTCAAAATATGAAGTATGTCATTGTCTCAAATAAAAATAACATGCTACACTTATGTGTTTTTGTGATTAAGGTGAGGAGTAGTCTGATGAAATGATTAAAAAATATGTATTTGAGTTAAGGGACCCCCCTAAGATTGAGATTCAGGACATGGGAGGATTTTTTACTCCTCCCATTTTTGAATAAAGTTGGTATAAGTGGAAAAAGTGGCTGTGATCTCAGTTTATTTTGATTTGGACACTTGGCAGAACATCAGGCCCTCATATGTTTTGAGCCTCTTTGAAAATTTTCCCCACTTATATTTTTGTGGACATGGTGCTAAAAATCCCTAGGGCCTCGATGTATATTTTTAATAATAAAACATATTCATGCCATATGGAGGTACTTGGGTGCTTGTTAACTTTGGGACCTTTTTGGAAATTGCCTCATATAATTTTATGGACATTTTCTAAAAGTTCCCCGAAGGCCCAAATGCCCTAGTTTTTACAAAAGAAGGATCATTACAGGTTATGTCCTTGGTTTCATCAGGGACTCAAGACTTTTTGTACCACAACACTAGAATGTCATAATAGGTAAAAAAGGTGAGAAAATCCTTGAAGACCTGAACAAGAGTTTTTTAAATCTATGATTCACTCATATTTCACCATGTATTGTGAAAAAGTGGTTACTTAGTGTGTACGGGAAGGCCTTGAAGTTTCCATCTATTTTTCAAATAAGGCTAAATAAATTAATGGGGGTAGGTGCTAATTTTCCACCTTATCTTGGAAAATTAATGGTAACCCTAATTTAAAAATGTAAGGGATTATAATTAAGTGTTATTCTTCATTTGAACTTACCTTTCACATTCAGAGCTAAAGATTTGTGCTTTCGAGTGACTAAGTGTGCTAGAGTGAAGAACAATGTGAATATAGTGAATCAGAGTGTAAGTTTCAAAGGATTTCTACTTCCACCTATGTGCAGCCTTAACTACTATTAATGGCTACTATTTCAACAACATCCAAGGGAAGCATCATATCAATATTAGATTCAATCAAGGACACTGATGTTATGAATTTGGATCTTTGGGCACTGGTAAATTTTTACAAGACCTAAACCCCCCAAAAGTAGTTGCCAATGTTGGCATGAGCTACATTGCACCAACAATAGTGTTTCCCCTAGCTATTCCATACCCAAAGCTCATCATAACATGTGCTTGAGCATATCAACTAGATACCAAAACCATCATCAATGGTAGTCATTTAGTAGTATGTTCTTTTACTCTAGAGGCCCTCAACACCATGCTTGGTATTCCTCCTTAAATAGAAAGCATCACACTTAGCATCAAGGAGTGCCAATAATATGTTGATAATGATAAGAAATCCATTTAGGAGGTATTAAACTCATGTTGGCTGACCAAGAAAAGAACCAAAGTCTAAAGAATGTCAAAGAACTTAAAGTTGGCAAAATTTAATGAGTTTCCTTAGTTTTTTATAGCCATGGCCACTAAAATTTATGGGTTACCCATTGTTGAGAAGTTTGAGACATGTATGTTTTTAATCATACTCTACATGCTAGAAGGGAAGAAGAGGATTGACTAGGCCACTGTCCTCAGTGATAATTTATATGCATAGATGATGTACCTCTAAGTAGCCATCACCTCTAAGGAAAACTTTCAAGGCATATTTTATATGTATTCCTACCTGATGTATAGCTTGGTATACAATAGGGTTTTCAGGGACTTACTAAGAACCTCACAGGGATGAGGATTTATGATATATATCTTGAGGTAACCCTAGAAGGGTCTAGGAACTATTTTTTCAAGGTATATAACTACTTCATCAACCCCATGATGAGTGTGTTCTACCCCCTAAGGAGCCTAAATAGAATGTATGCAATAGCCAAAAAAGTAATTGAGAAGTTTATCACCACCTATATTTAGTTCAAAACATTCACATACATCAGTGTAAGTGGTTATTCTAGATGCCCATTCAAATTTCCTAGATACCTGGATGATAAATTGGCAATAATGGAGTTGTGTAGGTAGATGTTACCATCACATGAAATTATTGCAATGAAAAAGATAAAAAAATAATTTCAAGTTTCCTGTGGTAATTGGTTTTTATTCATGACTTTCTATGGCTAAGGAAAAGGGGTTAGAACTAGAAATGAGTTTGTACACACTTGGTAAGATTCCACCCAGACCTAATTATGATATCAAGTGGTTGATAATATGGTGAAAAATGTGGTGTGGTATCATTCCCACTATGAAGACCTATGGTATGATTATACCACTAAAGAAGATGTCAGGAAGTGGGAATACATGAGGTTAATAGTGTAAAAGGTCATAACATATGACATTTCTCCTCTCCCCAAGGACATGGTCGATGACAAGATGACACTCTCTTACACATACAATAAGAGTAATATTGAATCCCAACTAATCAGTCTACCATATTTCACTGAGGAAGAAAATTATTCCATCCCCAAGTGAGTGATATGGATACTAAGGAGAACCTTTAGGGGGTTGAAGGAGTATGGGGTCAACCTTAGGGCATACCGCACCCCTACTCTCCAAGAGTTGAGGGAGGTGAAATAATTGAATTCATTCATCCTTATGCACAATGGTTAACCTATGGCCCCATCATCATCTATAACAAGAAGAGGGAAAAGAAATATGCGAGACATCGACTTCACCAAGATGATGGATGTTGAGAAAATGACTGTGACCCAATCCAAAGCTAGGATGTCTTTATTAAAGATAATGATCTTGGCCAAAACTTGGGGTAAAATTATCACAAGGTAGGTCACACTAGCTAGCACCATACCTATTTAAATTTTAGGGAGGGAAGCTCTGGGGGTGCTATCCATCTTAATAGTTTTTCCTATAGCCAGTCAAGCACTAGTCCTAACTATCCTACCTCCACAACAGGATGCAGTTGAGCCTCCTTAGAAGATATATTCAAGGAAAAGAGGAGGTAATGAATAAGAGGATCCACCAAAATAAAAGAGAGCCAATAAGACCCTCTAATCTTTATCCAAATCTCTAATCAAGTAAAGGATAATTATCTTCAAAGACCCATTCACCGAGGAGTGCTTCCCAAAGAAAAAAGAAGATCAAGATTTATACACATAGAGGGTCAGGGATATGAGCAAGGGGGAGGAATCAAATGAAGAAAGGCTAATAGTTGAGGTAATGAAAAAATAACATGCCTTCACTCCCCCTAAAGTGAGAAATAGGAAGAGGACCCATAGGGAGAAATGTCATTCCCCATCAAAAATCCTAATAGAAGGAAAATATATAGAAGGGGAACCTACAATAGAAGAAGGTAAAGATGATGAAGAAGGGGCCAAGACTTTAGATGATCCTCTATCTTTTGATGATGTTGTGAAGGTTGGTGCTAAGGTGGCCACCTAAGTATAATCCCCTACTGAAAAGAAGACCCACTCCTCCAAAATAGAGGAGTTTGTCTAGAATGTTATTTCCCAATCACTTGTGTGGGACAAAGTTGATGAAGTCAAGGAGACCCCAAAGCATGATAATGGGGATGAAAGTGAACCCGAGGATAACATTCAATCCCCCACTAGTAGCACAAAGGTGAGAAAATAAGAGAAAGATGAAGGATCAAGCCTATATTAGGTACCCTTATAACTTCAGAGGTCAATAAAGGTGCTGAAGAGAGTGCCCCAAAGATGCTACTTCAATCAATATCCCTTAATGGATTATCCCCACCATCAAGGTGCATGACCTAGAGAAGAATAAAGGTTTTGAGGCCATGATTAGTGAAGATTCACCTAAATGTGACAAGGAAATCACTATATCCTTTATAGACCCAGTAGCTTAGGGTGTTATAGAAGGAGAAGCCATTGTTTTATCCTCTATCCAACACACAGAAAAAGGAAGTTCCATTAAAAAATTGTGCATGGAGTCTCACTAGCTTGGGTTTGATTTCAAAGTTTTGGAGCAAGTTGAGCCGGTCTTAGAGGAGAAAAAATAAGAGAAGGGAAGTGATGAAGACACACAACAATTTGTGTTAAGCCCTCCTCCTAAACTACTGATGGTCCTAGCAACTATTTCTCCACTGGCACCACTCATCACTACTACAAATCCATCCTTAGCATCCACAACTTTGGTGGGTTTTTAGACCAGGCCCCTTCTTTAGATTATAGAACAAGTGAAGGAAAAGAAGGATGTGATGAGCAAAGTAGGGGTTATCGATATAATCCAGATTATTTAAAAGTAAAAGGCTAAGACCCCAAAGAAGGCTAGGACACTTATATGAATGACATTCACTGACATAAGGGAAATAAGTTCTAAAGTAGCCATTCCTCCTTTGGATGCACTAAAGAAGGATACTCCCATGGAAAACTATTTCATATACCATTACAATCTCAGGAAGCCATCAAGGAAGGAATTAAAGCATACTTCACAAGTCTTAGCTGACATGGTGATGCACATAATGGATAAAGATAAAGCCACCATGGAGGAATTAAAGGTAAAAAATTAGGCTATGATCTAGTACTTGAAAAATTTATTGATTGATGCTTAGGTGGTAACTCCAACCACCATCTAGGCTCCTAGCCTTTCCAATATCTGTGATGGTTATAACAACTATTTCTTAACTAACACCACTCATCATTACTACAAATCCATCCTTAACATCCACAACTTTGGTGGGTTTTTAGACCAGGCTCCTTCTTTGGATTATAGACCAAGTGAAGGACAAGAAGGATGTGATGAGAAAATAAGGGGATATCGATATAACCCAGATTATTCAAAAGCAAAAGGATAAGTCCCCAAAGAAGGCTAGGACACTTATCAAAATGAAATTCACTGACATAAGGGAAAGAAGTGCTGAAGTAGCCATTCCTCCTTTAGATGCACTAAAGAAGAATACTCCCATGGAAAACTATTCCATATACCTTTACAATCTCAAGAAGCCATCAAGGAAGGAATTAAAGCATACTTCACAAGTCCTAACTGATATGGTGATGAACAGAATGGATAAAAATAAAGCCACCATGGAGGAATTAAAGGAAAAAAATTAGACTATGATCCAGTACTTGAAAAAGTTATTGAGTGATACTTAGGTGGTGACTCCAACCACCATCTAGGCTCCTAGCCTTTCCAATATCCCCCTTAGAACACTATAAATCATCCATGGTGAAGATTTAAAGATTAGAGGATGGGTGACAGAAGATTGGAAACAAGACTTGATAGCCCGAGGCCAAGAAGTAATCCATACTACTATGGGATGGCTAGATGATGAGATATATAGGCAAGAAGAGTGTATCTCCCTAACATATATTTATGATGCTGATATCAAAATTTGGGAGGCACGTAGGCCCAAAATAAATAAAATATGTAATATGGGTGAGGATGTTTTAATCATAGAAAAGATTATATCTCTAGATAATATTAAGATGCCTAGAGAGTGCCAATTAGCCATAAATCACAGTCTCACCATACTCAAGGATGGAACTTTTAATTTAAAAGGATAAGAATAATCTCTCAAGACTACAAGAATAAAGATTGAGGCCACTCTAAGAGCAATGCTGAGGCTAGATGGTGTAATGGACCTAAAAAAAGAACAACTGGAGAAGGCTCTGGAGGATCTCATGAATATACCTTATGGAGCTTTCAATGGCCAAAAAATAAAGGACGTGGTATCTCTCAAAAAATCCTATGATAAATTAGAGGCATTGATATAAAAGAAATAGGGAGTGCTCTAGAGAACCACCAATTGGTTAGAGGAATATGATGCCAAATTCAAGTAACAGATGGGCCTGGATAGAATTATCCTTGCCAATATGATTGAAAAATTTATTACACATAAAGATAAATTAGTGAAGGACACAATCATTGATGTGGATTCTACATCATGATGAGATACCCTTGGTTTCTTTCCCAAAAAGGGAATTATCCCATACCTCCCTTTCTCTTCTTGTCTTTTTCTCTTTTTTATTTCTTTTCCTTTTTAAGGAACTTTTATATTTTACTTGGTAGTGGCATGTCCCTTTCTAAGTTTGTTTTATTTAAGGAAGGGATGTTTTTGTTTCTTTGTGCAAATGGGCAAAGTTTTGTTTTGTACCTTGTGGGTTATTTTACATGTATATAACTGTAAATATTATTTTTTAGTGGGAAATCATATCCTTCATCATCATGAGAGCACAACTACAGGTCTGAGGAATCAAGTTCATTACAACTAACTATAGGCCCATGAAGGAATCTTCTAGCTGGATTATCTTTATATAATATGCCAAGTATGGTTATAAAATTGTATAAAGTGGTCTATCCCTTTACAAAGGTTGGCTAAAAAATTTGAGTGTAAAAGAGATATCTCAGAGAGTTATCCCTATGTAGTGCCCTGGTGTCAAATTGATTTCATTTGTAAAATCATTGGCAAGATTTGAGAGTATCTATGATGTTCCCTTATTATAGAATCATTTATATAGAGTGTCTTATGATATCTAATTTTAAATAAATGTGTTGTGATCAATATTTTCCTAGTAAATAAATAAAATATGTTCATGGTTTCCATTTTATCTTGTTGTTTAAATGCAATGTTTATTTTCACAAGCTAAATAGATTGGTTGTATGGTGTATGCTTCTTTATGGTAGTCATTTAGAAGGTGCAACTAGAACATAAAATACTTTCTATTTTAAATTTTTGGGAATGCAGCATTGATAACCTTTTTAAGGGTAGTCTTGGGCTCATAGATGTAACATGAAAGGATTCTTGAAAGGCAACATGTAGTGTTGCTTGTAATATTTCAAAGATCATTTGTACGTAATTTCTTCCTAGCTATTTTTAGAATTAAATAAGCATTTGTTGATAAAGGAGATATCATGATTGTGTGAACCCGTCCATATTTATTTATTAGCCCTCCACATATCTTCATCAAAATTTTATCATAAACATTATCCTACTCTATTTTACCCTACATACAACATATAACTAGCATACCATAAGTGTTGCCTACCTAATGAATGCACTATACATTATTCACCTATAGTGTATTTAATTTATATGCTCAAAATCCTAGTGCTGTAGTCCTCACTTACCCCTTTTAATTAAATAAAAATCTCTACATCAAATATTGTAGCCATTTTCCCATCTGTCTTAAGTAGTCTTTATATGACTTAAGAATTCATGCATTTCATGTAACAACCCTTTCAGGGTGGAGTGTATGAGTCTAGTTATGCTTTGGTCATATTACCTCTCCCCTAATTGCAAATACCCATGAAGGTTTGAAATCGCTTCACCAAAACTATCTACCCCCACCCATATTGCCTCTCACCTTAGTTTAGGGAGAGCCAAAAGTAGTAGGGAACTAACCATTCCCTTTGTCGGGCTTCTCTTGATCATTTTACCCATTCAATTATTTCAAGGTGATGAGCCCTCCCTAGCTCCAATGACATATTTTCATGATTCCTCACATTTAACTTGCACTCCCCTTCTTGATCTTACTCTCAGGGCATGTGAGGCCAAGTGATAGCAGTGTGTGAATGGGAACCAACAATAAGGAATGATAGAATCAAGGATATAACTAGTGGATGTGAGACTTGGTTGATTTTGAAAAATAGGATTACTAGTGGTAGGGTGATGTGGAATGGTTTAGGTTTCAAAATTAGGAAGAAAATTAGATCTTTAACTTGAAGCTTGTATCAAGACCTCAGTTTTGTTTACTTTAATGTACTCAATGATTTTGGAATGTAGACTATAGGGTGGAGTGTTGATGTATTGATTTGTGTTAAAAGATGGACTTCTTGTATTTTTTAGATTTAAGGATGGGTTTGACAAATTTTTGTTGAAGGTGAAAGTATCTAGATTAGGTGGACTTGTGAAGTTAGATGGATGTGTGGACAAATATGGATTTGATGTAGTTTGATTTAAGTTTGGGAATGAATTATATGTATAATCAGATGGTTGATTTTTATAGATGCTAGATGGTTGGTTTTGATGGGTGTTAAAATTTAAGGTTGGATGTGGATTGAAGGTTGTGTTTGGATTTGATTGGATTGGGGGTTGACTTGTGAATGGGGTTTAGTTTAAGAATAAATTTGATTGATAGATGTTTGGATTGGATTGATTTATTGGTAAACTTGAATAACTATTCAATTTTGGATTTTATTGGTTGATGTTTGG
Source organism: Torreya grandis (assembly GCA_037957365.1). NCBI lineage: Eukaryota > Viridiplantae > Streptophyta > Pinopsida > Cupressales > Taxaceae > Torreya > Torreya grandis. The sequence continues at coordinate 58,763 of JARHVA010008230.1, read as the reverse complement.
ATATGATTGATTGATGGGTAAACTTGAATAACTATTCAAGTTTGAATTCAATTGGTATATGGGTAAACTTGAATAAGCATTAAAATTTGGATTCAATTGGTAGATAAATAAACTTGAATAAGTATTCAAATTTGGATTTGATTGATTGATGGGTGATGTTAAATGCACATTCAAACTTAGATTGGATTTGTAGGATGATGATTGGTAAACTTGAATAACTATTCATGTTTGGATTCAATTAGTTGATGTTTGGATATGATTGATTGATGGGTGAAGTTGAATGCACATTAAAACTTGAATTTGGATTTATAAGATGATTGATTTGATGTTGATTAAAATATGAATTTTAATCAAAATTGATTGGATTGAACATTAGGTTAAGACTAGGATTGTTTGGATTTGTATTTGTGAACATATTGATCAAAGGATAGATCCACTTATCCATTTATCTAGTGATAGGTGATATTTCTCAAAAGAAAGGTTTTTACTAAAAAAATATTAAAAAAAAGACTTGACACTAGACTATAAAAAAATGACCAAAGTGTCTAAAAACATGATTGACAACTAAATGCTTTTAAGTTTGAGTGCAAGGTTTTCGGTAGATTTTTAATGAATCAAAACAACTTTATTTTCATACAAAGATATTACAACATGTGGTAAAACACAAGGAAACAACAAAAAAAGTTATACTTTAAACAATCAAACAATGTACAAAAAGGTGAAAATATAGGATAAGGGTTGTGAACTATGTTTGGGCCTTTTGATGTCACTTACTCATTTATGATCTCAGTTACAGCTTACTATTTTAGGCACTAACCATGGAAGATCCTAATATTACCATGTCCCATTGGGTTTGGTTTTAAGGGTGTGTGGAAGGTAACTTCTTAGTGCTAATTTATAATCGATGTACCAAAATCTAATGATAAAAGAGACTTTCCTAGGCTTAAGATTTAAATAAGATTATCTAAGGTGAGTCCTCTAAGATACCTTGTAGTATTTTGAGGATAAAAATTATGGAATAAATAGATAAAGTGCCCAACACAATTGTAAGAGTTTTAGTGTGTTGATAATTAATGATATTATATTTTGAGGCAACTTTTAAAACCTTGGGCATTGGAGTATGAAATCCGCTCACATCATGGTGTGCTTAAAATATAAAACCACTTAGGTAATTGAAATAATTGGATCTTGATTTATATACCCCATTGGTACATAGGGTTTGGCCTACTACATGGTGGTGAAGGTTAATAGAGTCCCTAGAAAAACAAATAAAAAGTAAGTGTTCATTTTTGATTTCTAAGTATCATCACCAATGTGATGCCAAAGAAAGAACATACATAAACACCACTTGGATAACATAAAAAATTATGAAATTATTTTTGATTCTTGAGTATTATCACAATGTGTCACCAAGGGAAAAACATACACAATTTCATAATTACAAACAAAATGTTTAAAAATAAATAATTAACTCCAAAATAAATGTGATGTAATTACTAAAAACTTGAAAAATTGAATTGAAAGCGTTAGTATCAAAATAAAATAAATTAGTTTTTGTTTATCTCTTTTATGTATTTTTTTTGACAATCATTCTACAAATAATTTTTTAGATTATTATTTTTTTGCTTATAGTCAAGGAAACCTGAAACAAAGTAAAAATAAACCATAAAAATAAGAGAAAACAACAAAAATCAATTGAAAATTACTTCTAAATACAACTATGACAAATATGAGATAAAAAAATATGAAAGAATGTCCCACTGTGTGGGCCAAAAAGTATTAATAAAATGTAGAATGCAAATAAGTTAAGAAATCAAATTAAATCTTAATCTAAACTAACTCATCCTATGATAGATTTAAAAATGAAAGAAACAAAACAAAGTTATACCTTAGCACAAAAAGAAGCTTACTCCATTGTGATGTGAATTTGATTTTCTCTCTTTGAATTGTGGTTGCTCACTCTTCCAACATAATGGAAAATAGGTAGCATTGTGGTATTCAATCTCTTATAATCTCAGCATGATAAACCCATAATGAAGAAACTTTTGAGATATTCTTACATAATAACTGTGTAATAAAGAAGCTTGGATAAATTAGAGGAAGAACCTCCAGTTTATAGAGTTTGGAAATGGGTGTGAACCATCCATCTTGAAATTAAGATCAAGGGATCAGAATAAAGGGTAATTTTTAATTAATAGTGAGAATTTTGAATAAAAAGATAGAGTGGAGACCCTGCAAGGCTCATAAATGAATATAAAATTCATTTGAGAGGAAGATATGATATAAAATTAGTAAGTGGATGTGAGGTGGATTATTAAATTTGAGAAAATTAGATCATGTAATATAATGGAAATAAAAGTGGATTATTAAATTGGATCATGGAATATAATTAGAATAAAGTTGGATTATTACATTAGATCATGGAAGATAATAGAAATACAAATTTATATTATTAAATTGGATAATGGAGGATAATGAGAATAAAGGTGGATTATTAAATGGACCATGAAGGAAAATATGATTATTAAATTGGAATATTGTAAAATAAAATTATTAAATTAGATCATGGAAGATAATGAAAAAAAGGTTGATTATTAAATCAGAATGGTGGAGGACAGGTGGAGCTTTAGGGCATGTGAGGATAATTTTGATTTTTTAGATCTATGAAAATTATGAATTTAAAAAATCCATGGAATTTTTAATTATATAAAAATTATTTAATTAAATTTGGATTAATTTAAGGATAATAAATAGTGAATAGTGAATAATGATGATCAATAGTGATTAAGGAAAATTAAGGATGATTAGATAAGATTATAGATGATTAGATATTTAGTGAAAAGAAAGTTAAATTAATTTATCTTAACCTAGGTACACAAGGAAAGGTGTGTTATACACACCTAGGTACACATTTCTAAAAGGAAAGGTGTGTTATATACACCTAGGTACACATTTCTTTCCTATAACCTAGTAATTTTATCCTTATGCATTACTAGATTCAAGAGGGGGGATGTAGATTCTAAAATATGATTTATATAACATATTAGTATTATATACTATAAAAATTACTATTAATTCTATATCATTCAGTTATATATCTCTTTGTTACTAAAAGGCTTGCATTCATCATCTCACTATGCCTAACTATTTATCTTATAGTCTGATCCAATCATTTATGATGACCTGAAATTCCTACAATGTAAATAAATCCTAAAAATTGATATATATCCTTCACTATCACTATAATATCCTCAGCAAATTCTTATCTTATTAGACACTTTCACTCACATAGCAATACTTTCATTGATGCAAGTTTCCAAATTCTTATCAAGTGTCCAATCCTCAAAACTCATCTAATTTTAAAATATTTCAAATCCTATGGGTTGGTCCATTTTTTTATTTAATCCTTAAATGATAAATTTATAAAAGGTGTGATATAAATACAAATCTAATCCTTATAATTATTCATCTATTAAATACCAAGAAAACACCTATTCAAGATCAATCAATCAATTACACAATTGAGTTATACTATGCTATTCTTCCCTATTTCCATATCAGTTATAGGATAAATCATATTATAGGTTTGAATCACTCAAATAAAAACCTATGAGAAATATTTTTCAAGTTATAAGCTAGATAATTGAATGCCCTTACATATAATATATCTCATCCTTGTGCTCACATAATCCAACACCTAGGTGATAACTACATAAGTTTGAGGACCTTCTTGAGGTACTGGTTATGTAGTTAATGCTCATTAATAGAGGGGTCCTTGAGGTTAAATAAATATTGTGATCCCACTAACCCATTTTTTTCAAGGTAAAAATACTTAAGGTGAAGAGCTAGGGTTTGATCCACATAGAATCATCAATAGCTATGTACATAAAGAAAATACATCAACATAAAGGCAAATTTTTTTGATAAGGCTCCAGGTGTTCATTTATTAATATAATGAATATAGTTGCATCAATATTAAGATAGAAATGTTGACACAAGTGTCCATAGGTTGACACAAGTGTCTAGGTCCCTAGAAATAATATTTATAGAACCTAATGATTGGATTATGATATTGTCCCTACTTATTTCTACCTCTGTACTTCTCATGTCTACCTATGAATTTACTAGTAAGCTAAGTAGTATCCCTTCTTTATGTTTATGCAATAAAACTACTATTTTGATGTAATTTATATATTTAGTATAAATTAGCATTTTAATTCATAATATTCATTTATCTAAGTTTTTAATTAATTTACCTACTATAGAATATTTTTATTCATCCTTGTGCATAGGATATTCTACCCGCTAACCCTTGACACCACATATATATATATATATATATATATATATATATATATATAAGGGTTAAACACCCTATGCAATTCATTTTCCTTGACATAAATAGTTAAGGTCTAGGTAGGATTGTCATATGTCCATGTGGTTTGGACATAATATTATGGTTAATGGTTGATATTCTTTATGCCCCAAATATACACCAAATATGTTTCACATCAATTTATTGATCCTACCTCAAGTGTCTATTTGTGTGATAATTTTTTATGCAACTTGGGTGTTTTTGAGAGAGAGTTCCCCTATTCCTAAATGATCCATTTTACTGTTCTAAATGCATATATTTAATTGTGTTTTATGTTAAGGGTTAGCATTTACATTAGGTAGTTTACTTTGGTAAATAATAATTATACTATTACCTAAGTTATATTATATTGTTTGGTATGTTATTGTTGTGAATAAAAATAATGATATACAAGTACATATTATATAGTTTTGATGTTATTTATTGAGTGATTAGAGGGATTAAAACATCCCCAATTACATGATATATGTCTCCTATATATTTGTATGAGGTTGTTTGTACTATTGTGAGAGTGAATATTATAATAGTAGTTTGGGTTGAAGAAATATTTCTATGTTTGACTCTCCTGTGTAATTTATTTGCATAGACTCTAATAAAATACAATATCTAGTATCAGAGCATATTCGTTCCTATTCCTTTAATGAATTATTGAATTGAGAAAAGGGGAAGGTATGTACTATTTTTCCTCATTGGATGAGACATTGATTGTAAATGGTCCTTTCCATATTCTATGCATTATACTATGCTTTAAACATCTCTTTATGTGAATTAAATGACTAAATCTACAACCAACTTACATTTACTTGGTGCCATTTCATGTAAGTGTTCCATGCACCATGAAATATATTTTTGTATACCATCCATTTTCTATATCCATGTGTATTAATCATTCTACACCTTCTAATTTTGATTCATGCATTTGAATGACATTATCTTCACATTCAACTAGTCACACATTATATGCATTCAATGTGTCAAGTTTCACTTCCATCAATTTTGCACTCTCCATGTAATCATTTATTAAGTAGAGCCATCCAAATCTATTTACATTATATAGTTATTTATATCTTTGTTTCAAATGTATATAGCTTGACATTCCATCTAAAAATCTATGAATTACTTCTTGAGAAATTAAGCATTGACTTGATTAAAGTGATGTGGGTTCATTTACATATCATATGTATCAACTTAAGCATTATATTCATCAAGCCAACATATTAGAGCTTGTAAGTAGACATGATATCCTCTTCATCATGAGATCATATATTTATGGTACAATGGCATAAATTATTTCATGTTAGTGAGCCTATTATACAAAATCAATGATCTACATAGTCAATCATCCATTGGGTAGACCTGCATAAAAACTGAGGAGTTATTTGAGTGGATGAATAAGTATGCATTATTTTATAGCTATATCAAATCATATTTAGGTTAGTCTTAAAAAAATTAATGTTAAATTTATTACGTTTAAAATTGGGTATATTGTAAATTAATGTTTTGTAATGTTTCTAAGGTCATATCTAGTAGTAATTTTTTCAAAGTGCATTATCAAAAGTATGGTGAAAATATTTTAAGTTTTAGTCTTTATTATATAGTTTTAATAATAAATTTTAGTTCATAGTTTATATGTCAAAACAATGGGAGTGGAGTTACATATAATGGTCTCATCATGAGTTTTGAAAATCAAATCACATTTTTTTAAAGATTAAAGATTATTTTAGAGTATAGTATTTTATGTCAAAAGAGTCAAGTCACAAAATTTAAAGTGTCTATATGTCAAAAAATTTAAATTTGATAAAGTTTGTCATTTTATAAAAAATTATAACATCGAGGTCTTTTTGGGTCCACTATCAAAAATTGTAAAAAATAAAAAATGGTTTGTAAAAGGATGTATTTTTGGGAAACCCCAATGTCATAAAAATTGTTTTAAATTGAGGGGGGAAGTATAACTAATATGGAAATAATTGAGTTTCATGACTTCATTAGCTGAGTAAGTAGATTCACATACTAGAAGATGGAGGAAACAAAGGCTAGAAGTTTTAGAGCCTCTTGTCAGTTGCCAACAATGAAGACCCAAATGATTTGGTGATTTCTTTTGTATGGTCTGCTTTGTTTTGTGCCAAATCAACTAATGCCAAGGATAGTTATTTAGTGGCAATGGAAATTGTTTATGCTATTTTTTGGGTGGTAAGAAACATTAAAAAAGGATGCATAAGATAACAATGAGGACTTATTCCTTGTGATATTTCATTTTTTAGTATTATGTGTGTTTTCATTCCCCTACTAGATTGAAGAAAAGGAGAGTGTATATATAATAAATGTGGCAACAATTGTATAGGAGGGAAGGTAACTGTATAAATCCTCTGACTATAAAGATACTCTATCATATTTATTTATGAAGATGATTGGCTAGTGAAACATTTATCGCATTCACATGGAGTAAATGTGGGATGTATTCTTTGGATAGTAGTGGTCATGTGCAACAAGATCTAGATAGCAAGATTCAGACAGTAGTATGTAGACCTAAAATTATGCATTGGCATATGATTATGTTTGGGATACTTCTTTAAGATGTACATTTTCCCCATGTAAACACTAAGGGTGGAATATTAAGGATTAGCATTTGCATTAGGTAGTTTACTTTGGTAAATAGTAATTATACTATTATTTAAGTTAGATTATATTGTTTGGTATGTTATTATTGTGAATAACAACAATAATATATGAGTAGATACTATATTGCTTAGAGGTTATTTATTGAGTGATTGTAAGGATCTGAGTATCCATAATTATAGGATATATTTCTCCTATATATTTGTATGATTTTGTTTGTATTATTATGAGAGTGAATAATACAATAGTAGTTTGGGTTGAAGAAATATTTTTGTGTTTGGCTCTCTTGTGCAATTTATTTGTTTAGACTTTGATAAAATACAATATTTTAGCCACATAAATTTTTTTTCACAACTATTCACTCTACGAGTATTCACCCAAAAAAAAATTCTCACTTTCTACATTTGATTTTCTGACCTTTAACAATCAAAATAAATTTTGATTATATGCACCAGCTCTTATACTTAAAAAATATTTGCATGCCTTCACCCATAATTCCAATTCAAAAATTTTGAAAAAATTGACTTAGTTTCCCTTGGTGATGTAAGATTGCTTCTTTCCCTAGGGTTTTCCTACATTAGATACCCTAGGTAATTGGAAATGTGAGTTCCTACTGAAAAGTTGAAATCCTTAAAAGTATGGCTGTACTGACCAATCTCCATGAGATCTAACCTTGTTGATTCTTAAACTACATGATTATTCTAGTTTTCCAAGTATTGTTTATATTCCTTCTCACACATCCTATTTACCATCTTATATTAAAAAAAGGTGACTATTTCCTCCTCCTCCTTATTTGATATTTATGCCTCTCAGTCAGGGTCGTATACTCTTGATTATTATTAACCATACTTTTTTTTCCCTTCATGGTAATCATATAGATCAATCACATTAGAAATGGGATATATGCCCATGTATTCTAGTAGCTTGATCTCTTTTTTTTTTTTGAAAACATGCACAATAATTTACATGACCCTATCTTCTTCACCTTTAGCTTGCTATATGTTCCACATGAAAAATTATCCTTGAACTAATATACCACACTAGGTATCCTACCTTGAATACTTTTCCCTTAGGCCTCTCATCTAAATGCTCCTTATATAGTAAAACGTTATGATCTAGAATTATACACACCTCCTCATGTTCTTTGTGCATATATTTGTCAAAGTATTCCCATTATGTTCTTCTTCCATGTGCCAAGCTTATTCCCCTTAGTTCCATAAATCCTCTCTAACTTTTTATAATAACTTGCTAAACTATGAAAAATTAAAACCTTAAATATGATCCTTGGTTATGGACACACATTGATTATATGTGCTTTCTATAGGTACATTTTCAAACCTTCTTGGGATATCACAAAACACCAATATACAAGTTCCCTCTTCATAAAGTTTTAATTCTTCACACTGATCAACAACTTATCTTAAACAACCTTTACAACACATTTCATAGATGCAATAGGTGTTTGTTTTTCATCTTTATTGACACTAGAATATTGTCTAGGTATAAAATGACATATGTTCACAAAAATGGATTCATAACTTTATTCACTAGCCTCATAAATGTGCTCAACACATTTTTCAATCTAAAAAACATCACTATCCACTCATAAAACCCTTCCTTTATCTTGAAGGTTGCTTTAAAATCATTTCCTTCTTTGATTTTGATTTTTTGATACCCTCTCTTGAAATATATATTTTATAAATACCTTACTCCACTCAGGTAGTCCATAAAATCTTCCATGCATGGTAATAGAAGTAGATATTTTTATCATTATCTTTTTGATGACCCTTGAATCTATGCACATGTGCTAATCTCCTAATCTATTTGGAACAAATAATGTAGGTACTATGAATGAGATCAAAATATTTTTTATAAGTCTCATGCTTGACATGTGCACCATTTTTGATCTTTAACTACTATTTTTACCTTATTCTTATAGACATTCATATGATTAGTCTCTGATCTACTCATATCTAAAGCATGTTCTTGGGAATCCTCATCCCTCTCCTAGACCATATTTTACTCATCCTCTAGATAGATAAGATCCACTTCCTCGTACATGTCCTTGTTATCGATGGCACATTTATTCCTTTTATTTAACATGAACCTAACCATGCATAACATTATTCTCTTATATTTTTAGATTAATTTAACCCCTTCCTCATTACATTAATTTTACCTTTGGCTTGCACATTATTTTATTTTTTAATGTAACAACTTCTTCCTTGACTTTAACTTGAATTGATAGGCTTCCACCATTATTTATATCTAAGCCATAATTATCTCTTATTAAAGGGTGAATCTTAACCATTTAAATAAATCATCACCTTCTCCTAATCAACCTCATGATCAAGTGATCTCATAATGATTTTATATACTCTTCTATGTGCCCCTTGACACTAAGATCCATTCATCTCAAATTTTGTAGCCTCTTGAATAATTCCATTTGGTATTCTTTGATAAAGAATCTATGCTTATTCTTTACAACCATTTGATCCCATTTGGTGATTTTATCATTTAGTCTTATTCTTATTTAATTCTCAAATTTTTTCCACCATAACATCAAATGACCTTCCGTCTTTGTCTGTGCCACCTTTTCACACTATGAATCACTAATGTTGTCAAAATTTAAGGATTATTCTATATCAGTGAGTTATTCAATGTGTTCTTCCAAGTTCAAAGACCCCCAAAAATGGCACATCCACCTTGGTTCCTAATGCAATGCATGATAAAAATCTCAAGATTATACCCTTTCTTTCATCCATTTGTATATCATCCTTTCTACACTATTTTTATCCTCTATGACACTCAAATAATTCCTTGGCACAAAAGCATGCATCATATCTTCTTCCAAAACATATAATCACATCTCCACTACATGAAACACATCTAATGCTTATTATTAACTCTTTGCTACATTGGTGGTTATTTCACCCCTTCTAGTAGCTCTTCTAGGTAGCATATTTACTCTCTTACATAGATCCTATTATTGTAAGATATCTACTCATAGTCTTATGTAGGAAACCTAATATTTTACTCATCAAAGATTTAAAACTTCACTTTGATACCAAATAATGCATACGTGATTATGAATTTCAAAGAATAACTTCCTGAAACCACACATTCAAACAATGCACCCATAAATACACATATTTGAAGCAAAAAATCCTAAATTTATCTTATTAAGGAATAATATTACATATAATTTACATAAGGCATAAGATATAGGGTATGCTTGGTCTCAATATTCAACATGCAAGATTCTCATTACAATTATGGAGTCTTTTAGAATTTCATGCATACTTTTAAGATGTTTAACCCAACATTTGGATGTGGATCTTACTTGGGTAGATAGGGTTAATAATATATAAATTATAATGCACAAGGGTGATATTTAGATTTACAATATGTTAGTTAAATGATAAAATCAGATATAACATATGCTAAATTTATTAAAATGAAATATGCTCTAAATAAAAAGTACAACTATGATATATAGGGAAATTACAAAGAAATAATGTACTTAGTTGGTTCTGATACTAACACATTTATATATTTGAAACATGTAGGAATAATATTGGAAGATGATTCTAGAATAGTCACCAAATTCTAGATTGAGTTCTTTTGGAGCCATGTATACTAGCATCATCTTGGGATGGCTGTGTTGATACTACTATTTAAAATAGATGTATGTGTCCTATATAACATACATTATGGACAAAAGTTAAAACCAATTGGATGCTTATGGGTTTATCATCACCTTCACTCTATTACATTCAAATCTAGGTCATGGATTATCATTGATCATTTAATTACAAAGCCCTATTCTTCATCTTCATAGTGACCTTGGAAAAAAGGGTTATTGGGTTGATCTTTTAGTAATTCATACCTATAAATGTGTAGTCCTTGTCACTGATAAATAAATAAGAATAAATAGGTAATATTTTCTTAATTAAATTATCTTTGAATGCTATTTTGTATGAATGTTAGGTGTTTCCACTAGTGAGGAATGAAGGAGGGTTGATATTATATTTATAACAATCCATTTGGAGAATAACTCACATTAAATAACTTAGGCCAACCATTAGGATATGTTTAATTTTCAAAATAGATGAATTTAGGGAAATAGAAATTTTCATCATAGTAGGACATGTGGAAATATAAGTGTGTATTTGGGACACTAGTGTCCAAGGAATATGAAAGTAGGTGTAAGCTCAAAACTTGTAGGGGCATAAGATAAGTACATTTTTAGCATTTTGGGAAATATTGTAGGTTTAGGTCATCAAAATAAGACTAGTCATACCAAGAGATAGCTCATAGGGCACAAGATATAATAGATGCAAGACTCATGAAAGTGGGTTGAGAGGAATAACCAAGGTATGAGTTTTCCAAGTGCATGAGATTAAGGTGCTATATAATTCAAAAATAGTGTCTATATTTCCCACCTTTAATATAGTAATGAAATATCTAGTTTAAAGGAAAGGAATTCATACCTAGGTGTGTATAACACACATTATCTTTGCGTGATCTCAACTTGAGTGATTTTTTGGTAACTGACCTATAACCAAAAACATGTTTTTATTAAAGGTAAAAGTGGGTTTTAAAGGGACCTTACCCATATAATAGTACCACACCTACGGATAACCACAAATAGTAAGAAAACATATATTCAAAAACAATAAAAAGAACCCAAAATAATAGATACAAAAAAATATAATAAAGACACAACAAAACAACACCACTCACACAACCCAAACCAAACATGAAATACTCAACTATTGAATATTTTTTAGTTTTCATAAGCCTTATTCCAATCTTCAGTCATGCTCTTTAGGTTCCTATCAATGATCCTATTGATGTTCTCCTCTTTATTGCCAATGATGATGCCTTTGAGTTTCTTATTAGGTCTAATTACTTTGAAAGTATCACCCTTGTTGTTGAAACACATGGATAGGCCTTCCATGCTGTGCATATCATTGTTAATAATAACTTTGATAAAATTAAAAAATATGTTCAACCTATGTTTGAGGTATTTTTTCTCCCTCTCCAGGGTATTAACTCTATCATTGAGGGATTAAATAAGGGATAAAATATCATCCTCATTTTCTTTAGTGCAAAAGATACCATCCATTTAATTAAACTTGTTGACATCTTACTTTAGTTGGGTATGGTCCTTCATAAACCATTTGAGAAATGCTTTTTGAAGACTGACTTCATCTTCCAAACATTCTAGCTTGCTTTGATTCTTGACATAATCGACCATGTTTTTAGGATCTAGAATGTTATGATTACTGGGGGGAGGTTCCCCACCCTTGTATTCATGCCTATCCTCCCCAACTCTACTTTTAGATCCCCTATTCAAATTCCTCTCTTATTCAAGAGAAAGAACATGTTATAGTATATAATCCATTCATATAATATGAAATTGAAAGTATTGAAATCAAAAGAGCAAGATCTTAAGAGTACACCTATGTAACAATGTAACCAAATTACTTATTATCAAGTTGATTTGAAAATATATATTATTGTGAGGCTCTAAAACTAAGATTATGAAAAATATATATGCACTTTCCATATATATATATTTTCATGTTGCACTTTCTATATATATATATATATATTCACTTTGCAATTCCATATATATATATATGGAAAGTGCATATATCCAAGGAGATAGAGAAAGCGATTGTAAGGAACATTCCCCCCATCTTGGATAAAATGTGAGTTTCCACCTTGAAATTGAGATTAGCTCAATCGTGCAACCCAATCATACATATAACCTAGTGAAGATTGATTATACAATCAAGTCCAACCTAAAAATTTGGAAAGATTGAGTGATTTAATCACCTCAACCATACCAAAACAAAACCAACTAATGCAATAGGTTGGTTCAATATAGTTCATAAATGTTTAACCTGGTGGGTGGTGACAGTCCCTAAAGATTTTTAAAATCTAAAAATAATTTAGATTTTGTATGAAATGGGAAATGCAACAATTCTATAAAGAAATCCTAACTTAAAGAAGATAAATCCCACTTACACTTTCGATTAGGGTACATTAGATAATCAGGGTCATGACCAATATGGATTAGCTAAACCTAATAAAGGGATATATTACCATAATAAATTCACTAGGGAGGGTTTCAAAGCCTCTAATTAAGCAAAACTATGTAATAACTCTAACTAGGTCCTATTTTTTCATATTCACTAAACTAAAAAAAAGTAAAATAAAATTCTAATATAGTGCTCTCCAAAGCTTGTGTCATAAAGTGGGGGTAATAAATACTAAAATTCAACATGCATAAAATATATATACTCACATCAATGTATATAAAATCCTAATGCATGGAAGAGAAGTGAAAATGCATATTTATATACTCTTACAAAGGAGGAACAAAGTTAGGAATACTTACCTTTGAAGATGAATCTATCTAGCCTCAATATCTCCCTTGGCCAAGGTGATTCACAAGATGTTGTGATATGTAAGGATTGTAAGGATAAATCATATCTAGGCTATATAAACTATCAATGCATCCAAAAGACTTCTCTACAAGATAAGATCTGTATCTCCAAAGAGTGTATGAAACCCTAAGCTTGATCCTCAAGTATAGTGGTGGATAAGTAAACACACAATATATTTTACTTCTTCTTCTCTTCTTTTAGAAATGAAAAAATGGATGTGTTTATATAGATGGATCTAATCCTAAACCCTTCTAAAATTTTAGGCTAATAAGGTCGACCCTATTAACCTAATATCATAATTGATAAAAACAAATTAGGTCATGGACTAGGTTGGCCAATGACTGACCTAGACCCTAATAAGTGTAGACATCTAATTCCTAACACCATTTGTGTTGAAATCATAAACCTTACTCGCATTGTACTCAAATGCACATTTTAGGTCAAAATCCATAAAACACACTAAATAGTTCAAACTTGTCATTTATAAGTGCCAATTTAGGTCAAAGTATCTCTAAATGGGGCAATGTAGTTTATGGGCCAGCTAACTTTGATCAATTCATTTTGAGTCAAAATGATGATTTTATCTTTTGTGCTCTAGATCACTCTTTTCTCCTAAATTAATTAGTACATGCCATGTACCTTTATTATTTTATGTTAGAAACATACTAAATAGAAATACAGTTTTGATGCATCTAATGTCACCTTCTAATTCTTTCTGAGTCAAATTACAACTCAGTAATATGACTTTCTGACCATTATGATTAATTGAGGGCCAATTTTCAAATAATTGCACAAATGTTGATTAACCTTGTTTAAGGATAATTAATCCAAATAAAGAGCTTAAATGGATTTTCCATGAGAATTGTTAAATATTTCTTTTTGAAAATTGATTTCTATTAACTGCATCATCAGGTGACACCATTTCTTGGGAAGACATCCCTAGGCCATAAATGCCACAAATATCAGGATTATGGGTCACCCATGCCTAGTTAATTCCTCCCATGCCTCTTCAATGCCCCTTATTCCAAGGTCATGATGAAGATACTTATGTATTTAATTTTAAATATTACGATTATCTATGGTCACACATCTCAATCTTGAGATGGATGGTTATGGTTGATCCTGACCAATTTCAAAAAAATATAAATAGAGAGGCCATGGACATGAATTTAAAGCTTGAATATTGCAAAGTTATAATGTTAAATTATTTCCACAATCCTTTGCATTTGATCATTGATTTTGTTTTCAAGATTCATTGATAGGCTAGTTTAGTGATTTGGAATCATGAGCCTAGGTTTTATGGAGTGTTCTTGAGGTATTGGAGGAGTTTACCACCTTTGTTGACAAAGACAAGGATGCTTGATTAAGGGAGAACATGTTTTAGAGCCACATGGGTATGGTGAATCCATTTGGGAAGGTAATATGATGTTACTTTCCTTCATTTATTTCTTGTTATCCTTTGTAATTCCCATAGGAATATATAGGCTTAGTTAGTTTTTAATGCATTTTTCATGATTTATGGACTAATATTTGACTAACTTGATTTATAATCTTCTCTACATCTTGGAACTCCGGTGGGATTCAACGCATCCCACACATGAAAAAGATCATTTTGCAGCTTTAAAATATTCATTTCGACCCTTAAATATCTTGTAAATTGATTTTCTAACTTCAAGGCTAAAGGACATGCTAACATTTTTGTTGCAGGACCAAGCTTGACATTTGCTAAAAACATGTTTTAGATCACCTTTTGCACGAGTAAAAATTAATTAGGAACTTTGTTTTGATATTTAACAAAAGAATTTAGATGTTTATGGTGAATGTTTCAAAAGTTACAATTAAGACCAAGGGGTCAAATGAACACCACATCATTTTCATTTGGGCTTAAAAATAAACTCATCTTTCCAAGCTTTTTTTATTCAATAGTTTCTTGATCTAATTTTTGTTTGGAAAAAAGAAAGATGTTGCATGTATGCTCTTCCATTTGTCCCCTTTTGGGAACCCTTGGAATAAAAAATGCCATTATTATTGCAAATAGCCTAGTCCAAGGCTTAGAAAGAATGTCATCTAAATAACTCCCTAAAAACTCATCAAAGTTTGGGTGACCTTGAAAATGACCCTAAAGTCTTTCTATTTCATGATTTCTTTACTTTTATGCAAACTTGGATTATGAGGGGGACTTCATCACCTCTTGTGAGTTCTTTAAGGAAGAATTGACCCAGGGTTTCATCTCTTAGAATTGACTTCATTTGGATCCTAATTGGATTTTCATATGGGATGTATCTACATTTGGAAATCTCACTACACTAAGCAAACAACAGGATGTAGTGGTTGTAAAAAAGACTAGACCTTTTTACAACTAGACAATGCCACAATCACCCAATTTTTGTACTTATCTTTTGCATCATTTGATGTGAAAGTTATTGTGCAATTAATTTCCTTAAAAACATTCAAAAGCTTGATAGTTTAGTCAACCCCACATTTCCATAACCTTGCTAGGATTTGGAAGATTATACTTAGTGTATTTTGGTTATTATTTTCTTAGTATGCTTTGAGGGTAATTTTTTTTTGTTTGTTCATAAGCCATGTCAAAATCATGTATTTGAGTTTAAAAGGGTAGCATTATTCTACCCAAAAAATGTCAAATCATTTTTTCCTTTGAGTATTTGAAACATAACAATTGACCACATCATTCAAGCATGCTTATGCTGTTAGGCTACTCAATTTGTTTCAAGAACTTGTTTATCATTGTATCAAAAACCATTTGTTTCAAACAATGTCATGTATACCATATGGACCTTGCTTATGCATCATTATTCTATCTGCTCTTGTTTATCTTGTTTGATCCAATCCTAGTCTTCCACATTGCATTTTCAATTAACCTTGCCAAGTTTGGATCCAAACATTGATTGACTTTTGTTTAGGCCTCAATTCATGGGGTTGGTACATAGATATTTTTCTTTTGGGTTGCATAGCTTTGGTTAAATGATTACCCAATTTTGAAAACTATTGATTGTTTGTTTGTTTGAGTGCTTATCCTCATCATTTTTTGTGACTTTGATTGAGAAAACACAACCTTTATTCAAAAACCTTTGATGTTAGACATTTGACGTTAGGTTATTTTATGCCAAATCTCAGCACAAACTACTTTTGAGATGCAACTTAACCCTTTAAACCAAGGTTGAACCTTTTATATTTTAAACATCAATTTTCAGAGTTTGTATAACTTTAAGTTTTTCTAGTTTCAAAGCTTTCTTCATTAAATACATATATGTCTAGCTACACTTATGGTGTAGTCATGGATAATCCAAATTATTATATAATGGCCACACAAAATGACTTTTATGACTTTAGTCAAGACCCCTATGGTGAAAATATGGTTTTTGAAATAGATTTATATCCACCTCATAAAAAATGGTCATGGGAACATAGTCAAGATCCAACTCATGATCCAACTCACAATTGGAATGATTGTGTTTATTAAGAAGAGTTGGATGTTTTGGCTTGTATAAGTAATAAAACTCCATAATGTACCAAGATCACCATTTTAGGACCTCCTCCTTTGGTTTGCACAAGCAACCAAATTAAAAAGTGTCCATTCGTTACCATTTGAGGACCTCTTCCTTTGGTTTGTACTAGCAACCAAACTAAGAAGCATCCCATTGTTACCATTCTTGTCCCATCACCAATTTTTGATGAACCTGTTGTTGAAGAACCTTCATTTAATGAACCAATTAATTTTGATCCCTTATTCAATAGTCTAATATTTGGAGAGTCCATTATTGAACCACAAACCATTATTCTTTCTAAAACCAAATATTCCCCACTTTAGAAATTTTATGCAAATCTTTGAGCCTAAACAAGAACCATTACATCTTCAAAATCCGTCTTATGAGGATCAATATGTGTTCAAAATTGATCTTTTACAACCAATGGTGAACCAAAACCAACATGTTATTATTTAAACACCCATTTGTGATAAGATAAACTATGATAAGTTACCTATTCATATGTTACCTTTTTTTAAAGAGCCTCATCTCCTTGACAAGCTAGTCTTGGTAGAGTTGTCTCTTGATATTTTCCCACTCATTGAGGAGTCTCACTTTGATAGACACAATTTTTTCAAGATGTCCCTTGAGTGGTTCCCTCTTTTTGAGGGGCTTCACTTAAATGAGTTAGTCTATGTTGAACCCTTCCAAGATGAATCAGTTTTTATTGAGCCCATTATGCCATCACAGGCCATTACTTGTCAAAAATTCAGCATTTAACATAACATTATAAAAAAAACCACATCATATAAAGAATCAATATTAGATCTAGGTTCCATTTTTGAATTGAAATTGGATTTAGTATCAAAAACATAATAAACATCAGTTGTGACATTGAATTTAGAGTCCTTTGCCTTAGAATCAAAGTCAAAAATAGATTATAGTATTGGTTGTTATAACATTGGTTATAATTGCCTTGCAAATCAATTTGAATATATTTGTGATATTTCTATGATTTTTTAAGATGATTACTTCAGCATCAACATAAGTTCTCCTAATATCTTCTACAAGGATTGTGTTTCCTTTCACCATTCCATTATTACCACCCAACATAGCCCATTATATTGACATTCCACCACCCATAATTATTGATCGAGACTGATAGAATCATAGTTTATTGAAATACATCCATGGTGACATATCAATTACATAATATCATGGGGACCAAGACCAAATTCATTCAAAATAAGAACAATCTCCTAGTGAAACCTTTTTAGAGGTGCTAGGGGTTAAGCAAAGATCAAATTCAGTATCTTTTAGTGACACCTTTTTGAAGGTGCTAGAAGATAATCAAAGTCAAATGTTAACATCTCTTTTTGAAACTTTCTCAGAGGTGCTATGAGATGATCAAAACAAAATCATTGGTGAAAACCTCATCGAGGCACTAATAGCTAAGCACAAAATTTCTTCATTGTTTACTGAAGATAATATCAAAGATCAAATCAAAATAGCTTCCAATCTACAACATAATCAAATGGTAGCTACTCTCAAGACCAAGCAACATAATAATTTGATGGTATTATCAAGAGCATATTTAGATATTATCATCTCCACCATAACCAAAATTATGTCGAATCAAGATTTAGAAACATTACGTATGACTGAAAGTCCCAATCTTCATTTGTTTCCCATTCATTATACATCCCATTATCACCCACCTATTTATTACCCACTTATCTCATTTATCCTACCATTATTTACCATCACTAGCAACACTTTAATTTATAAAGGTTATAAAGATATCTTGTCTTGATGTTTGAAGGAAGGCAAATCAATAGTCTATGAAGATCATAAAAACATTATTGAGATCCAAATCAACAAGTTCTTAATAGAGCAGTTGTTGTGAAAGGGTGTTGGATAGTAACTTATATAGCTGATCATTTTTATCATCTCATTTGAAGATTAGGATTTGAATTTCCCCATTAGTAGGAAGAATAGAATAAAAAACCACACCCTTGACAAAAACATGTACCATACCATTTCACATTGCTATGCCATTATCATTGTTACATATGCCTATTTTTCATTGTTGTATATCCTAACCAATCACCGCATCACTTGGGGTTAACCCTATTACCATTTTAACCCAATTATCAAACCATCAATTTCCTAAGCAAGACCATACCATCTTATTATTCCATTCCTATCTAGACCAAAGCCTATTTTTAGCCATCCTACCCAATCATATTTTTATCTTAGTTCATTTGGTTCTTCCCACACCTTTTATGGGGGGATTCCAATCAAGTTTCATTAATAAATCCAATCTATATTTACAATTATAGTATATGAAATTAGTGTGATAGTAGATCTAGTAAGATATCTCTCATCCTATCAAGTTTGTTTATGTGACCCTGATTATAACTGCCTATTGGTAAATCAATGTCTTACTAGTCTTGCTAATAATTATAACCACCTATGGGAAAATAAATATCATTGACATTTTTCATTTTATACAAATTCTAACCACCTATGGAAAAACTAGGGATAACAATTTTTTATCATGCATTTCCGCATCACCTTGTTATTATTAGCCATTTGACTAGCCATTTTCTAGATTTGAGAACTTGTTGGGACTTAGCTAGTTTTTCCCTACCTTTTGTGTGGATGGAATTACTATAACTTGAGGTAATTTTAGGACTATGTGGGTCATGATTAATTCATGTTGATTTCACCTCAGTCCTCCTTTCCATATGCTCTTGCCATTTTATGAGCAACCTAAGCCAAACACTCTCACCAGTTTGTAAGCAGGTATCTTGTCATTCTCTAATGAGTTAAGATAACTTAAAATACCAAAAACATCAGAACATGATCCATAAAATAATAAAAACATTGTCTCATGATTATATACATTTTGACATTCCCATTCCACTATGCTATCCTCTTGTCATTCTGTAAGCACATAAACACCAGTTCATTTCATCTTATCCCATGCACTTACCATTTTGTAAGATCATTCTTTCTCATCTAATCAACTTCTTGTTTGCCAAACCATTCTCATTTATTTATCATATATTCCATTTCTTCTATAAATCATGCTAGTATGATCATCATTTTTCTTCTATCCCATTTATTGGGAGAACTACATTTGGCCTGAAGTTCATGTTGGAACATGCATCCATGGAACTATGTAGGCAACATCCACTTGTCTTATACATCTGGAGTCAGCTCAGCCAACCCCTTCCTTTTATTCTCTTCCCCCATTTATTCTATCATTATTCCTCTTTAATTAGGGAACAATTATCATGTCATTGTTTTTTGTTATGATGTGACAGAAAGTAATGCCTCTACTGCACATGCATGAACATCTGTCTTTAAACCGCACTAACTTGGTTTTTGTTTGTGTGTGTTTATTTGTGTTTTCTTAGTGTTTTGATTGTGTTTCTTTGATTATTTTTTTATTATATATTTTATGTTTTAGAACATCTTGATGATTCACATGGATCTCAATTATTTATATCTTGATCCTATGTTATTACGTTGTTCTTGGACCATTTTGTTTATTTGATTGTTGTTAGTATCTTGTTTTTTCTATTTGATTTTACTTTTCTCTTTTGTGTTCAAGAATACTTTGATGGTACACGTGGATCTTGATTGTTCATATCTTGGTCTTATGTTGTTAAGATATTCTTGCCTTTTGTTTTTAAACATTTTTGTTCCTACTTAAGTCTTGATAGATCATATCTTGATTTCAAGTTAGGTTCATTTATGTTTATCTTTTTCTTTGTTTTTTCTTTTTTGTTTAAATGTAAATCTCTATAACTCTAGTTTTGGTCATTGTTTTACCATTATCATTAGTTATACATTTTCAAATTTAAATTAGCTCAGCATAATTGGAATCTTATGTCATTCTAAGTTATTCATACTTATGATGCCTAGTTTCTTTTTCTATAGCAAGCACTTTGTGCTCAGGTCTCAAAGTCTTAACATCAACATTAGCTCTAATGAATGATTCTCAAGAACACTTTGTGAAACCTAGGCTCATGATATGGAATTATGCTTCTAGGTAGTATGCATTTCAGGCTTCTTTGTCTATGCTTAGATGTGCATCTCTTTATATACATATCAAGTCTAATCAATTCTTGGTCATTTTTCATCATTCCTCATTTCATTCTCTCTCAACATTTAGTGAACTACATTGGCCTAAGGTTAATGTTGGAATATGAGTCCATGGAACTATGTAGGTAGTTCTCAATTTCTATTTAGGTTAGCTCAACTATCTCTATTCTTATTTTCATCTCTCTCATCACTTTGTGCATTCTCATATGCTTGGTTTTATATGGCTTTCTAAGCCATTACACCATCACATGTACGTTTTCACCTACTCACTTTAACCTATCTTTTTAGTTATATCCTTGAGCTATTTTCTTTGCCAATTGCCTATGATGGGGCAAAAAATATGAACCATGTCTAAATCAAATCATATATCAAAGGGAAAACTCATTATTTATTCTTTATCAATGATCAAGATTTGCCCTACTGGGGCAAAACTATTTTATCATGATCACATTTGCTCTACTACAGTAATTCTTATTATATTCTCTTTGGAGACCCTATTCTAGTGGTGCTTCCCTTCTTGAAGTAGAATGTTCTCCATTTTCCTCTAATTCCAATCTCTCCACATTAAAGCCCATAATGGAAACATTTTAGTATGAAACTTGTCTTAAGATTGATCAATGTCATAAGCATGCAACTTGTACTCTCAAATTGGGTACACTTAAAGTGTGTCCCTTACATTTATGGATTATATATTTCCCATTCCCCCTATTTTTGGGGCTTATTATACTCCTAATTATATTTTTATCATTGATGGTAATCACATGTGCAAGCATCAACTCATTTAGATGATCTATTCCATGGGTTAATCTCTCACTTTCTCTCTCTTTTTGAGAGTCCATCCTTTTCTTCCATCCTAGTATGTCCTCTTGAGGGGGAATCATGCGTATATTATAATTTATTATTGACAACTCTTTTCTTTAAAAAGAATTTTCTTCACCTAAATGTCTCACTATGCCTTCTCAAATAGGGGAAAAATATAGAAATCCAATTCCTAACACCATTTGTGTTGAAATTTTCAATCTTACTCAAATTGCACTCAAATGCACATTTTAGGTCAAAATCCATAAAACATGATAAATGGTTCAAAATTTTCATTTACAAGTGCCAATTTAGGTCAAATTATCCCTAAATGGGGAAATGCAATTTATGGGCCAGCTAACTTTGATCAATTCATTTTGATTTAAAATGATGATTTCACCTTTTGTGCTCTAGAGCACTCTTTTCTCCTAAATTCATTGGTACACACCATCTACCTTTGTTATTTTGTGTTGGAAACATCCTAAATGGAAATATAGTTCTGGTGCATCTAATTTCACCTTCTAATTCTTCTCGAGTCAAATTACAACTTAGTAATATGACTTTCTAACCATTTTGATTAATTGAGGGCCAATTTTTAAATAATTACACAAATGTTAATTAACCTTATTTAAGTCTAATTAATCCAAATAAAGAGCTTAAATGGATTTTCCATGAGATTTTTTGATTATTTCTTTTTAAAAATTGATTCTTATTAACTACATCACCAGGTGACATCATTTCTTGGAAAGACATCCCTAGGCCATAAATGCCACAAATATTAGGATTATGGGTCACCCATGCCTAGTTAATGCCTCCTATGCCTCTTCAATGCCCCTTCTTCCAAGGTCATAATGAAGGTAATTATGGATTTAATTCCAAATATCTATATTATCCATGGCTGCACATCTCAATCTTGAGATGGATGGTCATGGTTGATCTTGACCAATTTCAAAAATCTATAAATAGAGAGGCCATGGGCATGAATTTGAAGCTTGAATATTTTAAAGTTATAATTTTAAATTTTTTCCATAATCCTTTTCATTTGATCATTGATTTTATTTGCAAGCTTCATTGATAGGCTAGTTTAGTGATTTGGAATCATGAGCCTAGGTTTTATGGAGTGTTCTTGAGGCATTGGAGGAGTTTTCCACCTTTGTTGACAAAGACAAGGATGCTTGACCAAGGGAGAACATGTTTTTGAGCCACATGGGTATGGTGAATCCATTTGGGAAGGTAATATGATATTTATTTCCTTCATTTATTTCTTGTGATCCTTTGTAATTTGTATAGGAATAGATAGGCTTAGTTAGTTAGTTCTTTGTGCATTTTTCATGATTTATAGACTAATGTTTGACTAAATTACTTTGTAATCCTCTCTAAAATAAGTTTTGTTAATAATGAAATGAGGTTGATCTAGATGAATATGTAATGTAAACTATTAAAAAGGAGTTTAGGTTATGGAAAGGGCTAATGAAGGTGGTAAAAGACTAGAGGAGGGTGAAAAATAAGAGACAAGGCTTAGGGAAATGGTTTTTAGGAGACAAGTGTGTAGATAACAAGTGGTAAAAAGGGATAATAATCCTATGAAGAACCAATGGTCTACCCACCCCTTTCTAGTACACCCCTTAGGGTGTGTACTCAGAGATATTGAGATTGACGGTTCCTTCAAGATAGACAGCATCAGTAATTGATAAAGTATAATATGGGATGATGCCTTGGGAAAAGAACATAGCAACCCTTAACGTTGATGTTGAATAAAGTGCAGTGAATAGAAAATAAGATAAATGAAAGGATAGAATTGAAAAACACATACCTTTACTTAACTTAGTGCTTTAGATAAATAAGGATATGTGAGAAATGTGAAGGTGTCAAGTGTGAGGAACATTATGTGAACCTACAGAGATTAGCAAAATAGAGTGAAAAATAGAATTTTTTACAATATAGACGTATAATAGTTGAAAAGATCCTCTACAATGTCAATATTCCATCATATTTTATGATTTGGAAAAAGAGTTAGTAGAGACAAAGATATGAGAAAAATAAGAAATATGATGGTAAATTTTTAAGGAGTAGAAAATTTTGAAATAGTAAATATAGATAGTGTGAAAAAAATTCATTTCATATTATTCATTATTTTGAGAAAAATAGAGCTCTGATAGACTTAGTGAGAGCCTAGAGAACCAGAATGGTAAGGAGACAACAATTGAGATGGGGAGGATACATAAGAACTACAATGAGTGTAGAATAGATAAGTAACATGCTCAAATAGGATCTACCCAAGTATAAGGGTAAGTCTATTTGATGTATATATTTTTAAAATTATAGATACCTAGAAGGATCTAATTGGACTTATGACAACAATGGTGTGTCACAAAATAGAGGGTAAGGTATCACTGTAGGTGATAGCCTTGTGCTAGTCCATTTTGGATCAGAGGGAACTCTATAATTTTGGGTTTATCATCTAGGTCCAACTCATGCATGATATGTAGGAGATGCTATCTAGAGGGTAGAAGACCATAAATTTAGTGGTGTTTATAAGTGCATGGATATATGATAGGTTCTTGATGTAATGATTAGTTGGGTTACCCCATGTGGTTAATGATTAGTTACCTTAGGTTACTAAATGGAGACAACACTAGGTAGCATGAGCCATGCCCCACATGCCAATGTTGTAGAAAGTCATACAAGGAGAGATCATGTGGAAACTCTACACATAAGTTGCTAATATTTATCATAATTGGGTGACTATGGTACCAGGTCTGACTTGAGTGTGGATCATAGGCCACTATACCTGGTGGGTAGAGCCACAACTAGTGACACACTTTCCAAGATAATGTGGAATCTTATACCCAGTGGCTCTAATAGTAGTGCCTACATTTTAGGCATAGAATGTGAGAGAGTTGAGGGGGAGAGGAGGAGGAAGAACACCAATTGAAAGACTAGAGATTAGGCTATGGAATTTGATACCATGGACTAGTCAAGCATGATACTTGGTAGGCAGAGGAGGAAAGGGAATGGATGTGGATGCAGGGGTGAAGTAGGAACCATAGCAAGAGGATTAATAACCATCTTAGGCACACCACTAATATATATATGCCATCATTAGGATCAATTATAGAGGGAGGTGGTCATGTAGGACTAGGGTAGAACTAGTTGATAGAAGCACCATTGAGAGGCCTATTGTGTGCACGAGTGGTCACTCTAGGATTTAATTTTATAGGGAGGCATCCCATGGATATGGTACTTAGGGGTGGGCTGATGGAGAGACTATGATTAGTGAATTTGTAGATGGGGAGATGGTGGTTAGTGACACTAGGACTGATAAGAAATGTTGTAATTTTTAGTCTTTGATAAAGAATACTTAGCTGTATATGATTATAGGTGGATAGGTAGATTTTGATATGTATATGTGATATGATATCTATCTGGGTCATGGTTTTTTATACCCTACAAAAGAGATCATATGGGGATCCCTAGTCATGGTAACACACCATGAAATTTTAAATGAGGTAATAGTGCCATAAAACCCCACCATAATGGATGATCCTATGGTACTATCTACCCCAACTCAAAAAGGCTAGTTTAGACTATCAAGGGAGGCTACAAGGAAAATATAGACATGTAGTAATGGATTGTAGCCATCAATAGGGGTGGGAAAAGGAGAGGCATAGGCTTGGTAGGCCCTAGCTCAAAAGAGAGCCACATACATGGATAACATGATATATTTAGGACTAATATAGGCTTAAGTGGCTAACCTATTGGTCAATTTTGGACCATATACAAAAAATCACTATTGTCACTTGGATTTACACCATCTTAGGAGAGACTATGCTTAGTGAATTTGTAGATGGGGAGATGGTGGTTAGTGACACTAGGACTGATAAGAAATGTTGTAATTTTTAGTCTTTAATATATAATACTTAGTTGTATATGATTATAGGTGGATAGGTAGATTTTGATATGTATATGTGATATGATATCTATTTGGGTTATGGTTTTTTATACCCTAAAAAAGAGATCATATGGGGATCCCTAGTCATGGTAACACACCATGAAATTTTAAATGGGGTAATAGTGCCATACAACCCCACCATAATGGATGATCCTATGGTACTATCTACCCCAGCTCAAAAAGGCTAGTTTAGACTATCTAGGGAGGCTACAAGGAAAATATAGACATGTAGTGATGGATTGTAGCCATCAATAGGGGTGGGAAAAGGAGAGGCATAGGCTTGGTAGGTCCTAGCTCAGAAGAGAGCCACATACATGGATATCATGATATAGTTAGGACTAATATAGGCTTAAGTGGCTAACCTATTGGTCAATTTTGGCCCATATACAAAAAATCACTATTGTCACTTAGATTTACACCCTCTTAGGAGAGACTATGCTTAGTGCATTTTTAGATGGGGAGATGGTGGTTAGTGAGACTAAGACTGATAAGAAATGTTGTAATTTTTAGTCTTTGATATAGAATACTTAGTTGTATATGATTATAGGTACATAGGTAGATTTTGATATGTATATGTGATATGATATCTATTTGGGTTATGGTTTTTTATACCCTATAAAAGAGATCATATGGGGATCCCTAGTCATGGTAACACACCATGAAATTTTAAATGGGGTAATAGTGCCATACAACCCCACCATAATGGATGATCCTATGGTACTATCTACCCCAGCTCAAAAAGGCTAGTTTAGACTATCGAGGGAGGATACAAGGAAAATATAGACATGTAGTGATGGATTGTAGCCATCAATAGGGGTGGGAAAAGGAGAGGCATAGGCTTGGTAGACCCTAGCTCAGAAGAGAGCCACATACATGGATAACATGATATATTTAGGACTAATATAGGCTTAAGTGGCTAAGCTATTGGTCAATTTTGGCCCATATACAAAAAATCACTATTGTCACTTGGATTTACACCCTCTTAGGAGAGATTATGCTTAGTGAATTTTTAGATGGGGAGATGGTGGTTAGTGAGACTAAGACTGATAAGAAATGTTGTAATTTTTAGTCTTTGATATAGAATACTTAGTTGTATATGATTATAGGTAGATAGGTAGATTTTGATATGTATATGTGATATGATATCTATTTGGGTTATGGTTTTGTATACCCTATAAAAGAGATCATATGGGGATCCCTAGTGATGGTAACACACCATGAAATTTTAAATGGGGTAATAGTGCCATACAACCCCACCATAATGGATGATCCTATGGTACTATCTACCCCAGCTCAAAAAGGCTAGTTTAGACTATCAAGGGAGGATACAAGGAAAATATAGACATGTAGTGATGGATTGTAGCCATCAATAGAGGTGGGAAAAGGAGAGGAATAGGCTTGGTAGGCCCTAGCTCAGAAGAGAGCCACATACATGGATAACATGATATATTTAGGACTAATATAGGCTTAAGTGGCTAAGCTATTGGTAAATTTTGGCCCATATACAAAAAATCACTATTGTCACTTGGATTTACACCCTCTTAGGAGATGCATAATCTCTCCTCATCCAAGTGGCATAATGGAAGCACCTCTAGACTTGTGGGTAGCCTAAGGATGAGGTGAATACACACACACACACACACACACACACACACACACACACACACACACACACACACACACACACACACACACACACACACACACACACACACACACACACACACACATAGGGATAGCTAAAATTACCTTATTAACATGACACAATATGTTATAACTTATATCTAATGCTAGAAGTGTGACTGACTCTTCATTTGACACTAGGCCTAAACTTTGTCCAAAAGCTTATCTATACCTTAAAGCCCAAAATGACATTTTGATGGATTAAAATAAATATAAATAGCCTAAATAAATCTTCAATGACCCCAATTTTTTTTACAATAGGTTAGGATTCCTACCAAGAGTTTCAAGAAAAGTTTGACTCCCATTCGGCTTTAGGCCTAAATCTTGCCCAGTGAGTTTGACTACAACCTTGGTGTTCTAGACCTCATTATTTAGTTACCTCATTATAAATAATTATTTTCATGTTTAATTATATTTTTTAAAACTTTAAAAACCTTATTTCCATGTCTGACTAACCTCTAACTCACTTGGCTATTCCCTTTTCCAAAATTGTAGGGTTTGTGTACAAAGAGAAGTACCCTGTATCTGAAACAAAATAGAGGGTAATTCCCCTATTTTTTCAAACCAATTAACCATTGGAGAATATTATTTTAGTGTAAAATATTCTCTTCACAAAATTTTATCCCTTTATATTAAGCCTATACCCTCCAAATTCAACAAAACCCAAGATAGGCTTGTGCAAAATGGACTATGTGCATGACAGCTATAGATTAATTGTATATAAACTTGAAAAACCCTTTATATGTTAAAAATACATCATTATGGTTTCATTATTATATTTTAAATTTTATTAATGTGTTATAACCTTCATTCCTCCAACTTCTCACATGTTTCCATATGCTTCTACCTGTTTCAGACCGTATGCTTAATTTTTGATTGTGTACTATTTTTTTCACTCAAAATTGACCCTTGCAGGTATAAATGCATGGTTTGATCTCAAATAAAATGTTAAAAACTTAATATATTTACCTTAGGTTATTTTTTTGTTTTTTAACTTGAACCCATGCTTGAACTAAGTCTAAACAAGCTTTTAGATACATTTCTCATTCAACTGTCTACCTATAGTCACCTACAGGGGATTATAGGGGACCCTATAGGTGGATTTTATCCTCAAAACCCAAGATAAATATACATTATAAACCCTTTGATAATATTTATATTCATTTTATTCTTTTTTTAATTTAATTGACTCATCCCTATATAATTTAATACTAAAAGGTATTTTTTTACTACTTACTACCTATATCAGTCAATAGTGGTTGACTTTTTAAGGTAATAGGACCTATAGATTGACACTATATTATAAAATTTGTGTCACATGATATTTGTAATTAATTTGATACCTTTTTAATTTAATTAATCAACCACACTTTATACCTCCATGTTCAAACTCCTTAAGAGCTCTATAAGCACCTATAGGCAGGCTGTAAGTGGCATTTACTAGGTCATTCTATACCTGTAGATAAGCATCTAACCCTAACATTAAAACTTAGACTTCCTCAAATTAATTGATATGATTTTTAATCATGGTAGGAATATTAATCATAGTGGAATGGTCTAATTTTTCAAATTTAAAAAAAAGGTTGCCCAAAAATTCAAAATCATGTAAGTTTCACTACCCAAAATTAGTGCATTTTAAGGCTTCCCAAAAACCATTTTCCATTTGTCATCTACCTCCCAAAATTGGCATAGTACATGTTACATGATTATAATACAATAAATTATTATATATATTCCTTAAAACTCATTTAAAATAGGTTAAAAGATATCAATAACACCCCTAGGAACTCTATTTTGCATTTTTGGGGAAAAGGGGCATGAACTCAACCATCTCATTTTTTAAAGGTTTATCCACTTAAAATTTCAAAATTGACACCTCAAATATGGTTTTATATGCTTCAACACATGTTATTTCATCAAAAATGGCTCCACCTATCTCATGTTCTCTATACATTACTTCTAATTCTCTGCTAATGCCACCTGTAGGTGGATGTTCCCATGTATAGGCAATAATGAGTATTATGAGCAATGTGTATAATTTATAAGTTTAAATGATGTTTGTGACTTATAAAAAATTTAAAAATAGATTTTAATCATTATAAAAAAACTTTATTATCTAAGACACCTCTCTCAATAATGAGATTCTTCATGTGGAGACCTGTACTTACACCTTGAATGACATAGAGGTAATAAATAGAGTTGTAGACAATGAGAAAGAGATATAGACAATAAATTGACTCTTAGATACAATAAAAAGATAAAAAGTAGATCCTTTTAATTTTAAAGGACCCTAATCATCTCAAATGATCCTTTTCAACAATAAATCCTCCATAAAATCACATGTAGGTGCATATTAAGTTGCTTGCAGGCAGGCAGTGGGTAGAAGGTTCATATGTTCAAGGACTCTGCCTACATAGTGGATTGATTTTATTTAAATTTGTATTTAGATGAAACATAAAGTTTTATAAAATATTAAGACAAGTTTCACACTTCATTTTCAATGTTAAACCCTTATGAAGGCACCTAACTGACTGGTATGATAGTCATATAGTAGACTGGCTATATGTGTGGTATATGACTGCAGACTATGAGGATTTACATAGATAATGAAGTTTCAAGGTGAAGGGAAATAGGATAACCTTAGAAACGTAGTAATGGACTTATTTTCACTCCTAAAATCACTAAAAAAGGATGAGGATCTTGAAAATGGTGAAAAATTACCTGCAACATAGAATAATGTATTCACTTTCAACCTAAGATGATTTGCATATCCAAACACCTTGAAACACTAAACTAAGCATGGGGATCATTTGAGGAGGAAGTAAATATAACATGTAATTGACATCAATATCTATATTGTATAGAATCATATAAACAAGAGAAAAACCTATGGGGTGCAAAAATTAGCAAGCAAATTGGAAAGGTCAACTTCTTATGGATAGTTCATAAAGCTCAGGTCACCATTTCTATGCAACCAAACATAAAATGGAAGCTAACTGGGTGTAGAATACACCCTGAGATAATTTTACCTAAAACCTCTCATGTTGAGTATACCAAGTACAAACTTTAAGACTACTTTTGCTTGCCAAGCCTAGTAGAAGGAAACATAAATAGTTTTATTCATTTTTTTGGAGCTTATGATCAAAATAATCATTGAAATAATTGTGTTGAATATCAAGGGAAACTCTTGAAATGTCCCCAATTATAGAAGTATGTACAACTCAAAAAAACTCCTCTTTTTCAAGAAAACTACCCTTTTTTGAGGAACCTACCAATTTTTAGTTAGTAACAGTTACTTAAGACATAAGAGGACACATGGGGTGTGACATCATCCCTTTAAACCTTCACATTTCCTTAGGAGGCTGTATAAGTCATTAAATTCCCCCTTTTTGACCCTAAAATGACTCAAAATGATATATTTACTAATAAGACTAATACAACATTAAATTATATCAATTAACATATAATACACCCATGACATAACATTAAAATTATAATAAACCTATAAAGATAAAGTTTTCTACTATAGGGGTCCCAATTTGACCTATATGGTCAAATTTGGTACATAAATTGGTGACTTATAGGGGTAGTATGCCTACTATACTAACTAGTCCAATAGCCTTATTAGTCCATTAGGCTTCAGGAGTCATTTGAAGTCTAAAACACACAAGAGGACTTTGACCATTGAAAATAAGATAGACCAAGACAAGATAACTAACTACCTCAACCACATAAAATAAAAGACATACACAAAACAAAGCAAACACACTAACAAGACACACATGTGCTCAAAGTAATTAAGAAAGTAGAAATCAAACAACTATGTATAACTTATAAACTAATAATACCTACCTATTGGATCAAAGGGGAAGTTTGAAACCTTCCTTGATTCATGAAATGAAGGATTTAGTGATACATATAACATTTTGTCCTTAAGCATTGATGCCTCCATATTCTTCATGGTGTTTTCCAAATTCATTGGCATGAGGTTCAATGAGAACCAAATATATCCATATAGGTTGACTATGGAAATGAAATATTCTTACATCCAAATAGTCTCAACATTCTCATGAACTTCATCCTTGATGTTCAAGTTTGAAAATATGACATTATTCTCATCCTTGCTATCATTATTCATGTCTATAACTTCTTGTACACTAGCATCACCAAATGGCTTCATGATAACAGGATCTTAACCAATAGAATAACCTTCATCTTTATGTTTTATTGAACACTCAAGATCATGTTTATTGGAATCATCAACAAACTTATCATTAGATGTGAAATCTTTTGGAAAAGAAAAACTTTATGTAACTTGTCAAATTCCTTTCATATGGCATTAAACTTCTGCCATAAATCTTACTCCTCATGAATGTCATCTTCAAAAGTTGTTTCCTCTACCTTGGTATCATGAGACTCTCTTAGGACTACCAATTCTTGAGGAATGACTTGAAAGTGTTCTTCATCCATGATAGCACATTACACTTCATTCTTGAGATGACCATCCACAACTTCATTATCAAACATGGAGTCTTCTTCAAGTACCTCTCTCTTCAAGTCTTGGCCACATTCCTCATGAATACACATCCCCTCAAAAATAGAGGTGTTGTAATATACATCATAGAAATACATCCCTTACAATATGAAATAAAAATCTCATGGATTTCCCTTTTGCTCACCAAGGGGAGTCCCTACGGTGATTTCTTCCTCATAGTCACTCATGAGGTCTTCTTGATCAGCCATAAATTGATCTTGTTATTCTTCACTTTCTTCTCTCAATATAGGCTCTTTCTCAAGAAGGGGTGAGGTGTAAGGTTGATGTATAGGCTCATGCATTTTAGGTGAGGGAGATGTAATATGAGATGTAGTTGAATATGGAGTTCAAAGTAGAGGTGTAGTGAAAGGTGAAGGAATTGGAGATGGAGTGTGAAGGATAGGAAAAGGATTATGAGTGGGTTTGGAAAAGATAAAAGCACTAGTAAGCTCATAGGGAAGAGAATTCTTGGGATGATTAAAAGGAATATCATCTATATGAGTAGGAGATACACTTTTCCAATAATATATTTGTTTATAATCCATGGAAACATAAGATCTCATATGGAAAGACTCATAGGAGTATAATTGAGGCTGATAGGCATCATGGTATGAATGATAGGGTTCATATTGGGACTAATAGAGAGGTGTTTCTTGATAGGATTCTTGATATCCTTCTTCATAGGGTTTTAAAACAACATGGTGTCCATATAGAGATATAAATTAAGGGTTATAGGGATGCCATGGCTCATAGGATTGATAGCCATTTTGATAAGACTGTTGAGGAGTAAAATGTGGTTCATAGCAAGGCTAATAAGAGGGTTCATGATAGGAGTATTGGCCTTATCTATCTATATCAAACTAATATGTCAAAGGAAACATAAAAAATGATAAATTTTTTAAAATAGATATACCTAGGCTGCTCATAACCAAAATTTATCATTTAGAGTTGCCATTAGTGCTTGGATAGATGCCTCAAAAGGTTGATTTTTGAAAGACAACAATAAAAGGCTTTCAACCTCTTGGACTAAGAGTCCCACCAGGAATGCCAAATAATGTTGTCACTTGTATTTTCACCCTTTTAGGAGATGCATAATCTCTCCTCATTCAAGTAGCACAATGGAAACACCTCTTGGGTTGTGGGTAGCCTAAGGATGAGGTTAATCTCTAGATAGGGATAACTCCTTTGATGTACCACTTTGGATCACTACTACACCTAAAATTTTGGGGGGGGGAAGGGAGAGATAAAATTAAAAGTAAACTATATTAAGGGAGGTGATAGACCAAATAATTTGATGAATTCCAACTAGCTACATGTTACACAAGAAACCAAGAGACTAACCAGACATATACTTATCCAATCTACGTCTTCTCACATCAATGTTAGATTATGAGGTTATGGATTAATGTTTAGGATATGAGGACTAGAAAAGAGGCCTTGAATGTCACTAGTGAATATACTAACTCACTTAACCT
Source organism: Torreya grandis (assembly GCA_037957365.1). NCBI lineage: Eukaryota > Viridiplantae > Streptophyta > Pinopsida > Cupressales > Taxaceae > Torreya > Torreya grandis. Next base: position 25,265 of record JARHVA010008230.1, on the reverse strand, counting down.
TAACACTTTTTAGAACACTTCACATGCCTTGTAATAAGAAGCTTTGCAATTGTAAATAATATGAAAGAATGAGATAACATGTGAAGAAAATCATAGTTAACACTAATAAAAATCAATAATATAAGAAAAAAACACTATTAATAGTAATTAAGAGGTAAAAATAACTAGTTTTATTGATCAAATGGTATGCAAATGAGTAGGGATTCATGATACTCAGGTGGATCATAAGTTATAATGGCTAAAATGGCTAGTTCTTATATAGCATGAGAGAGAGAGGAGAAGATATAAGTATAAAGGTAATAATGACACTTTTAAATATGATAAAATTAGTTAATTTTTCATGAGAAGAGGATTTATGATGAACCATGTAAGGTTATAATGAATAAGTATCTCTCCAAGTCATGAAACTCTTGTAAAGTGGCATGAAAGTTCTCAATTTTGGGTCAACAAATTACCTTCATGATTTGGACCTTTTTGAATGTCCCAAAAGTGATTAAGGATATGTATAATGATTGGAATTAAGGGTAATGATTTTATACATGCCTCTCCATGAATTAGTTATAGGTTTGGTCATCTGAAATCATCTAGGAATGATCCATCATCATCTGTAATCCAAAAAACTCTTTCTTCATGCACCTTGCATACTTAACCTACAAAAAGACATTAGTTTTCCATGAAAATACATGGGAGGGAATTTATGAAACATTTAAAGATTCTCCATGGCCTTAGAGGTATCAGGCACACCTTAAAATTAGCTCACTTGAAGTTTTCCACCCTTCTTACTAGCTTGGTCACTATGCCAGTTTTGAGTAGTTGATATGAAGCATATAGTTGAGTCACTTAAGAGTTTTTATAAGGAATTAAATGAACATAATGATTTATTATAATTCATAATATTTATTACAAACTTTATTTCATCTTTAGAATCCTTTTAGAACCTAAAAAAACATTAAATAGTCAAAAGTACCCTATTTTGTACCCTATTTATATAATATCATACAACTCAAATAGGTTGGGATAAGATTGAGAGAGTATTATACAATTTAAAATAAATATTATGTAAAAAATATGCCATTATATCATATTACCATCCTTATTTTCTCCATTAGGTCTTGACTAAGGGTTTGTAAGGGTTTTAGACATGTTTTCACTCTTAAGCATTATTCATAAAAAATGATGTTGGAATATCAAAATAATTCCACAAAATAAAAATTTAATACCTTCATCAACATATTTTAAATCCTTATATTCCCATGCACAACTTCAAGGGAGATGTGAGCATCCAAAACTGTCTTGTCAAGTTTGAATCCTCATTTCAATAGGCCTAATTTTGTCTCTGATCCCAAAAATGGATTATTGATGCTTTATCTATAAGTTATAATATGAAACATACCTATAATTACATTATGAACATGATATAATAGGTTATAGCTAATATCTAAAGCTATAAGTGTGACTTACTCTTCATTTAGACACTAGGCCTAAACCTTATCTAAAAGCGTATTTGCATGTTAAAGCCCAAAATGACATTTTGATGGATTATATTTCATATAAATATCTGAGATACATATTTATTGACCCCAAAAATGTGTTCCAATAGGTTAGGATTCCTACCAAGAGCTGTAAGAGAAGTTGGACTCCCATTTGGCTTTAGGCCTAAATCTTGCCTAGTGAGTCTAACTACAATCTTGGTGCTTTATTCCTCCCTATTTAGTTAAATTATTATAAATAAGGATTTTAATGTTTAATTATATGTTTTAAAACTTTCCAAACCTTATTTCCATGTTTTACTAGCCTCTAACTGACTAGGCTATTCCCTTTTCCAAAATTTTAGGGTTTGTGTACAAGAAGTACCCTCTATCTGAAATAAAATAAAAGGCACTTCCCCTATTTTTAAAAAAAAATTAACTATTGGGGAAGATTATTTTAGTTTAAAATAATCTCAATTTTTTTTTATCCCTTTATCTTAAGTCTAGACCCACCAACTTCAACAAAACCCAAGATAGGCTTGTGTAAAATGGACTGTGTGTATGTCAGTCATAGATTGACTACACATTGACCTTGAGAGACCCTTTATATGTTCAAAATACATCATGATAATTTATTGAGGATGTTTTAAATGTTATTAATGTGTTATAATCTTTATTCCTCCAAATTATCACATGTATCCATATGCTCTTGCCTATTCCAGATCGTATGCATAATATCTAATTGTGTACTATTCTTTTCACTCAAACTTGACCCCTATAGGTATAAATGCATGGTTTAACCTCAAGGAAAATGTTAAAAACTTCCTCTATTTCCCTTAGATTCATATTGTGTTTTTTAATTGTATTCATGTTTTAAATAATCCTAAACCACCCTTTAGACACATTTCTTAGTCAACTATCTACCTATAATCACTTACAGGTGACTGTAAGGGACCCTATAGGTGGATTTTATCCTCAAAATACATGATAAATACTAATTATAAACAATTTTATATTATTTGGAGTCATTTTATGCTTTTTAAAATTCAATTTAATCATCCCTATACATTGTTAATACTAAAAGGTTCTTTTTTGCTGCTTATTGCCTGTATTAGTCAACATTGGTTGACTTTTTTAGGTAACAAGACCTATAGATTGACACTATCTTATAAAAGTTATGTCACATGATCTATGGAATTTATTTGATCCATTTTTAAGTTACTTCATCAACTAAACTTTATACCTCCATGTTCAAAATCCTTAAGAGCTCTATAAGCTCCCACATGCAGGCTATAGGTGGCCTTTTCTAAGTCATTCGATACATGTAGATAAACATCTGACCCTAAAATTAAACATTAGACTTATTCCAAGTCATTGATATTATTTTAAAACCTGGTATTAATATTCAACATAGTATCATGGTATAATTTGTCAAATTGAAAAATAAGGTTGCCCAAAAATTCAAAATCCTATAGGTTTCATTGCCCAAAATCAGTGCATGAAAGTGCATTTTTAGGCTTCCCAAAAATCACTTTCCATTTTTAATTTGCCTCCCAAACATAGAATAGTCCACATTCCATGATGAGAATATAATACCTGATCATATATATGCCTTAAAATCCATTACAACCATGTTACAATATATTAACAATACCCCTAGGAACTCTAGTTTGCATTTTTGGGGAAAAGGGGCTTGAAATAAGTCATCTCATGTTTTGAAGGTTTATCCACTTAAAATTTCCAACTTGAAACCTAAAATAAGGTATTATATGATTCACCACATGCTATATCATCAAAAATGGTCTCCACCTATCTCATGTTCTCTGTGCAAGCACTTCTAAATATCTACCAATGCCAATTATAGGTGGATGTTCTCATGTATAGGTAATAATGAGTATTATGAGAAATGTGTATGATTTATAGGTTTAAATGATGTTTTTTACTTCTCCAAAAGTTCCAAATATATTTTAATCATGATCAAAACCTTTATTATCTTAGACACATCTCTTAATAATGAGATTCTTTGTGTAGACATCTATCCCTGTACCTTGAATGACATGGAGGTAGTAATCAAAGTTATAGACAGTGAAAAAGAGATATAGATATTAAATTGAATCTTAGATCCACTCTAAAGATAAAAAATATATCATTTTAATTTTTAATGATCTTGCTCAGCTCAAATGATCCTTTTCAATAAGAAATCCTCTATGAAAGCACTTATAGGTGCATATTAAGTTGCTTATAGGGAGGCAGTAAGTAGAAGGTTCATATTTTCAAGGAATATACCTAAATATTGGATTGATTTAATTTAAATTGGTGATAAAATGAAATATCAAGTTGTCTCTAAGCTTAATACAAGTTTCACGCTTCATTTTTGACATTGAACCCTTTTGAAGGCACCTAACTGACTAGTATGACAATCATATAGTAGATTGGTTGTACGTGTGGTATATGACTATAAACTATGAGGATTTACTTGGAGAATGAAGTTTAAAGGTGAATGGAAATATTATAGTCTTGGAAATGTGGTAATGAACTTATTTTCACCCCCTATAATCACTGACAAAGGATGAGGATCTTGAAAATGGTGAAAACCTACTTGTAACATAAAATGATATATTCGCTTACAACTTGAGATGATTTGCATATCCAAACACTTTGAAATACTAAAAAAATAATGGGGATCATTTGAGGAGGAATTCAACATCATTTTGAAATAACATTAGGAGTTAGATTATATGGAATCATCCAAATAAGAACAAAACCTATGGGGTACATATATTAGCAATAAAATTCAAGAGGTCAACTTCTTAGGGATAGTTAATAAATATTAAACCAACATTAATTTGAAAAAAAACATAAAGTGGAAGTTGAGTGAGTGTAGAATACACCCCAAAGAACATTTTTCCTAAAACCTCTCATGCTGACCATACCAAGTATAAACCTGAAGTCTATTTTTATTTGGCAAGCCTAGCGGAAGGAGAGATAAGTGGTTTTATTAATTTGTTTTGATTTTTTGATCAAAATTATCACTAAAATAAGTGTGTGGAATATCAAGGGACACTCTTTAAATGTACCCAATTTTAGAAGTCTGTACAACTCAAGAAAACTCCTCTTTTTTCAAGAAAACTACATTTTTATGAGAAACCTACCAATTTTTAGTTAGTAATAGTTACTTAATACATAAGAGGAAACATGGGGTGTGATATCATCCCTTGAAACCTTAAAATTACCCTAGGAGGCCATACACATCATTAAATACCCCTTTTTGACCTTAAAATGACTCAAACTAATATATTTTCTAATAAGACTAATGACCAAGACTAATACAACATCAAATGACATCAATTAAAATATAATACACCCCATGACATAACATTAGACCCATAATAAACTTATAAAGATAAAGTTTTTTCCTATAGGCGTCCCAATTTGACTTGTAAGGTCAAATTTGGTTAACTCTCGCTTGAATGGATTAATTTTTAGAAGTGATGGTATGGAACAAGCTTTCTCAAAGTCTTAAATGGTTTTTTAAATATTTAATAGATCAAAATATGGCATGAGAAAATTAAGGGACCATACCATCATGGCCTGTCATGCAAGAATGAATAGAGCATGATTAGTTGTGCATTTCATAATTGCATTTGATAAGTCAACCAAAACTATAGAATTGCATGAACATGATTTTTTTTGTGCCAAGGTCATCTCTTGAAAGTTTGAAGTCTTGATGTGTTTTCTATCTTAAGATCTAAATTTTCAAAGTTGAACCAATAGAATGGGATGGGCGTAGAGATGTCAAGTCTAAGGTATGACAAGTAATAATTTAAATTTGAAAATCCTTAACAAGCTTCAAGTTTAACATGGATATAACAAGTGTAAATACCATGGAAGCTTGTATCAAATATAATATCATGTAGGTGAGGATAATGTCAGTGGGCCCATCAGATCCAATAATGTGCATAAAATTGTGCCAAAGTAGATCAACATTGAGTTGAGGTCAACAAATTAATGAATATTAAGGATGAAAATGGTGAGGAAAAGTGTCTCAATCATGGTGAAATTTAAATAAGATCAATGGTATGAATTCAATATAGAAAATTAGGGATCCAATGGTGTGTATTTAATCATGATAAAGTAAATCCAATGGTCCATGTTCAATCATGAAGAAGCTGATCAACGATGAGTAAGAGGTTAATGAGTTAGTGGATCTTAGGAATGAATGTTAGGATGCCACATGGAACAAGTGTAAGAATCACTAAAAATAATATTAGGATCCTAAGGATTGATGTAGAGCTAACAAGTGGCATGATCTAAATTTCAAATCAAGATGAATGGTCGATATTAAAGGTCAAATCTAGGAGACTTCAAATGGAGATCAAGTGTGACTCAAGTTAAACCAAGGTAATTATTTTAAAGGGAATATTCCATGATTAGATATAATTCAATCACCATTAAAATAGACAACCATATATTTAGGACTGTTAATAATAAATATCCATCACCATTAAGCTTAGATAGGACATCTGGTCGATAATTTAGAACTTGTCGACCTAGTTCTCTAAATGTTGCAGGATCATTATATTGGTGGGTTTGTTTCTCTTTTTAGAAGGAAGATACTCATGTGTAGTGTATTATTTACCCCCATATGGTTTATATGTATAATAGGTTTATTTAAACCTAATATAGTTCAAAACAAGACTATACAACCTTTAGGTTCTCATTGAAATGATAGCTATAGGAAAACCAATAAATGAGATTGGTTTTCAGTCTATAGTAAATTTATATTGAAGATGGATTAGGTGTAGATATAAAAAAGATATAAAATATTGTCTTATCTTCCAGAATTTTCACATCCTCAACAAGAAAGTACCTACAACTGCTAAAAGTAGACTTAAGCATGGTTCTATCAAATCCATAGATATGAGGAATTTGTCCTCATAATGAAACCAAGTGAGAAATGGTGTAGAAGATCAAAGCAATGGGATTGGAAATTATAGTAGATCATTCAATTATTTTATAGACTTTAATGTTTTCCTACCTAATATATCATGAATCATCATCTACAAAATATATTCTTATCTTTTAGTGCATTTCTCAACCAATGAGAAGAGCTTGAAGACTATTGGAGTAAATGAAGGTTAGCTTGCTGATGAAAGATTAGTCTTGATTAGATAAAAAATGGTTAAAAATTCAGTAAAGGTGGAAACTTAATTAATGATATCAGATAGTGTGCTCCCCCTCTATCCCTTTTCTCCTAAATCTCTTTTTTCTTCTACATTGTAAGCTCTCTCTCACTTTTGATAAGAAATTATCTCTAAATTTTGGAAGAATAGAGACTCATTTGATAAGGTTAAGCCCTATAAAAATTTGTAAAAACTACCTCTTGATGATATAAAATAATTTCTTTACCTATCTCTTACCTTGGATCATTGTTTAATGAGTTGTGCATGATGGCCTTGTGAAGGATATTCTTCTCTATCCATTATCCTTCTTGCTTACCTCTTCTAGGGTACTTCCAAGCTATTGTAGGTCTGAATTAGTGTTATTTATACCATTAATGTAATATCGGTGTGAGTCTTATAACTCTTTGTTTTCATTGATTACTTCTCAAACCTAGTTTATGAAATACTTATGCAACTAGCTAGTTTTATGAGATTGTGTGAGCTAGTATTGTCTTCTGTAGATGTAGTGTGAGATCATGCATATGAGAGCCTCATTTAAATTTGGTGCATCACCTTGTTATATTTTTAGGAGCCTTATTTATTCATTTCTAGCCCTTTTCCTATTAGTATCATTAGTTTAGGTAATCTATAAAAAGGAAGCCGACCTTGTTTGGAGGTCCAACCCCACTATAGGATACCCATAACCTAGGGTTATTCCCAGATTATAATTAGGAGTAGAGGATCTTGAATAAATATTCTACAAGGGTGAAATATCACATCATAAAAATTTAAATAATTCTCAGTGGGGATTCATTTAAAATAATATTGGTCAAAGTTTGATTCTAGTTTGATTAATTTACAATAGCTATAGATTCCAAACAACAACAACTAGTGACTCCTAAAGAAGATTCAACATTCTGGTAGCAAAGAAGTGACTACATCTAATGCCAAAGGTGACTAAAAGGTTAAATTCTAGAGGTATTCCATTTTAATTTATTTAATTGACTTTGAACTCAACAAAAATATTAAGATTTGCTAATACACACCCATATAAAGGCAACTTTATTCCTAAGTTAATTCTAAGGCCTACCCCTACAAGAAGATTTTTTTAAACCCTTTCATTGCCATGGCAACCCATACAGCTTTTCCCTTTATGAATTTTAATGGCCAAATTCCTCTGAAACTCCCTCAATATGATCCTATTCTAGTATTATCTCTTAAAATGTCCCTTATTTTATTGGAGACCAATCTACAACTCCTTCAGAACACCTCATGGATATAGCCAAGTTTTTCAACATTCATATTGTCAACGAGGAAAATATAGAAATTAGGTTATTATCCATCTCTTTCAAAGGTAAAGCCCTAGACTAGTATAGAAGCATTGTTTATAACTTTATTACATAATGGGATCAATTAGGGGATACATTATGTAAGAGATTTGAAGACAAAAGTGACCATTTTTCACTTATAGAATAATTGACCACAATTAAAAGAGCCCCTCATGAAGTCATGCAAGACTTCAATATAACGTTTCAAAAGACTTGGGATAGGATCCCAAAATTTTTTATGCCTAAACTTTTCCTTTATTTAAGATTTAAAGGATCTTAACAATGGCATTGTAGTCAAGATCTAGTCTATGGGAGGGAACACATTGCCAAATACATACGAGGTTTCAATCAAAGTAGAAGATTATCTAGTACAAATTGGAAAGCTTACACCTAGACCACCAATGCCTTTGTTCTCTGAGATTTTACCACCTTATATTTATATTACTCCCCTTACTATCATTCCCCCTATGCTTATAATTACTTACATACCTTCACTTAAGCAATAAAAGGCTTTCACTAGTCAATCTAGTGATTCCAAAGAACAAAATAACTTTCAAGAGCTTAAGACCATGTTCTAATATTTTGGAAATGAATTGGTGAATTTTATGATCCAAAAATCAAAATATTTGGTTGAAATATAATTCAATAAATATGAACAACACAATAACAAGGATGCTATCTCTGAGAAGAGATGTTTTATTCACTAAATTTACAAACCCAAACATATGCCTATCTCTAAGAAGAGATGTATGATTTCTATTTCAGGCTACATATCCATTTATACATGTTTTTAAGGTGGGAGGAAGATGTGTAAGGTCACCAATCTTGAGGGAGATTAAGTGGTTCGACTTCCATGATTTACAATAACATAGAATTCGAGGAATTACTATTTTTAGATTGCACTACTAAAATTGAAATTTAGGGCACTTCCATTGGGTTTTTATGGGTCAAAATCCATTTAGAAAAGATAAATTCCATATCACCAAATTCTCCTCATTCTTATCTTTCCAATGGTTCAAATGGTGAGTCAATTGGAGATATGATGGAAAAGTTATGGCTCCCGAAAGTTCCGTCATCAATTGGGGTGGACCCATCACCTGAATTATTGCCCAGATCATGTTAAGAGGTAGAAATATTTAAATAGGACTTACCAAGCATCATATAAACAATAATATTATCAATAAAATAGACCACCCTATAAGGGAAACTTACAAGGCCAAGGCCAAGGTTTACTCTAAGGATAAGGGCAACCTAACTATGTTAGGAAAAATAACTATAATATAAATGTTACAAACACTTCCAACACTTTGGTCCCCATTCAAAAAAATATTACTCAAGAAGATGAGGGTACCATTCCTTGGAATAAATATTTTGGGAAATACATTTTTATAACCATTGATTTCAATCAAGCTTTCAATGATCAATGGTAACAGGCTACCAATGATGGGTACAATGAAGCTCTTATGGGCTTAGAACATAGAGCTACCCATGATGACAAAACCAGAAGAGCCTCAACAAGGTCAAATCCATAACCAAGGGCCAAGCCTTTTGGGTGATAAAATGTTGAATTATGAGCAATAAGAGTGTTATGCACTCAATTAGTAAGCTAGTTCTATCCAGGCATACATTTCAGTGGTAGCGAATACAAGGTTCAAAAGAAGGAACATGGATGGTAATAAGGAAGTAGTCAAAGAGATTCCTACCATTACTCCTTCAATATCAAATTCAAATGAACTTGATGATATTCTAAGTGTTTCATAAGCTTTAAGGAATCAAAATTAGGAGAAGCCTTTGTTCCCCAAAACTCACAAATTTAAAGTACAGTTATGGCTCCCAAAATACAACCAAAGGTTGGTGGTGTACCCATCAAAATTGTGGAATAAATGAAAATGTCCAATGTGAGTGTGCCAATGTGGGACATGATCTCCATGCATGGATAGATATATATCCTTCAAGAAGGATTATCAAATAACAATCTTTTTGAGAAGCCACCAAGTAAATAAAATGTTGTTTTCACCAATGCAACCAAAGGACCTCGTGAAGGGCAATCAAGTAAGATGGTCAAACCTACCCCGTTATATATTTCAATAATCATTGGTAATTATTTAGTGAAAAAATTATTTTTATATAGTCAGGATAGCACCTCAATAATGCCAAAGTCCATAACTGATCAAATTGGTCTAAAATATGAGCCCCAATTTAAGGGAGTCCTACAACTTAATGGCTCTTTCACCAAGCCATCTGGTATCATCAAGAACCTCAAATTGAGCCTGTATGCTTATCCTAGTGTCTTAAGGGCTCAAGATATATTGATCCTTAATGTTCCTCCTCATTTTACACTATGCTTATATAGAGAATTCATAGCAGATATTGGTGGTTATCTAAAAGTGAATTCATCATAAATGGATTTTAAAACAAGATATGGGACCAATATATCCATCAAAGCTAAGCTTATTACACAATTCCACATTAAACCTTAGAGGCTAAATTACATAAACTAAAATTTCACCATCATTAATGAGGATGAATTCATAGTTAGTCAATAACTAAACACTCCTCTTGAAGAGATACTAGATATATTCTTGGTTGAATTATGGAATGACAGTTAGTTGGTTGACCCCTTGATAGGTGTTGAATAAAGGGACGTGGGTGTCTACTACTTGTATGAAGAGAATAAGTTCATGCCATCCCTCACAAGGATTCAAGAAGACTCCAGTGGCTTATTTAAATTATTATTTAATGGTTTAAGGAGCAAACATGTAATAGGTGCAGGGGCAATGCTAGTATCCCCTTTCAATGAAAAATATTTCTCTTCTTACAGGTTCTAATTTAGTTGCTCTTGCAATACAACAAAATATGAGGGTCTTATCCTTGGTTTCCAATGGGATAGTAAGAGAGGAATCAAATAAATGAAAGTTTATGGGGATAATGAACTAATAGTGCATCAAGTTAGAGGCCAGAACACCAAGAACCCCTTAATGAAGTCCTACAAACATAGAGTGTGAAACCTAATTAAGTATTTTGAGGATTTCAACATCTAAGTAGTGCCAAGGAACCAAAATGAACATGATGATAGGTTAGCAACTATGGGATCTTAGTTTGATATCCCAAAGGAGTTGAAAAGGACCAAGTGTAGCCACATGTTAAATTAGTAATGAAACCATCAGTGATAGAAAATGAAGCTCATTGGTAGGTCTTTGATAGTGATGATCAGATGTTTGTTTTTTATAGCAAGAAGTAGAGTTCTCAATAATCCAAGATAAATTTCAACATTAATATGAGGATAAATTTTTTTAGTTAAAATCCAACAAGCTTCTTAAAGGGATGATCACCCTTGAAGGTCTAATCTATGAAGGAGATCATGTGAGAAAATATAAGATAGCGATGTTAACCAATGAAGAGAACTATGAAAGAGTCCTTATCTTCAAGGATAAGATCCTCAAGATTGGGAAGGTAATCAATGAGGTAAAAATTTATACTTTTATTGAAATTTGTAAAAACTATTCAAAATTTTTTGCTCAGGGATACAGTGACCTAAGATGTTTTGATCCCAAGTTATCCCAACATACTATAAAATTATTGGATAATGTGAAGCCTATTAGGTAGAAGTAAAGGCATAATAACCACAAAATTGAAGAGCTTATGAGGAAATAATTGACTAAACTGATTGAATCCAAGATCTTCTTTCCCATTAAGCACTCTTCATGGGTAGCCAATTTGGTACCCATGAGGAAGAAGAATGGGGAGATTAGATTGTGTGTTAAATTTAGGGATATAAATAGGGTTTCTTTGAAGGATCAATATCCTTTAATAGCCATGGAAAAACTTCTTTAGATATTTATTGGTTCAAAATTCTTCTTCCTTTTGGATGGATATTCAATATATGACCAGGGGGTGGTGAGAGAAGAAGATCAATATAAGAGCGCATTCACCATAAAGTGGGGCATATATGCTTACCATAAAATGACTTTTGGATTGTCAAATGCTAGTGAAACCTTTTAAAGAGTAATGCATATGGATTTCTAAGGATTGCTAAATCAAATGGTACTAGTCTACTTGGATGACATTATAATTTTCTCCAAGAAGGCTAGTTAGGACTTAAATCATCTAAGGTTGATATTAAAAATTTATAGAGAGTATGGGATGTCTTTAAACCCCAAGAAATGTGTGTTTAATATTTATGAAGGAAAATTTTTGGGTTACATTATTTCAAAGGAAGGATTATCTATTGACCTTGATAGAAAAAGTGCCATCCTAGTCTTATCTTTACCCATGCATAAGAAAGGAATCTAGAGCTTCCTTTGGATTTTTTTTTTGAGAAGGTTTATACCTATTTTTAAAAGCTTGGTCAAACCAATCACTACCATGTTGAAGAACAGACAAGTGTTTTCTTGGTCAAATAAAAGTAAACAAACATTTGAGGCCATCAATCAAGTCATTGCCCAAGAACCCTTGCTCATGAATCCTAATTTCTCAAAATATTTCATATTTTACACCTTTGCCAATGTTGAAAACATATAAACTATGTTGATGTAGAAGAATGGTGAAGGACTTGAGCATCCAAGTGCCTTTTTTAGTCAAGGATTAGAGGGATATGAGGTGATGTAAAATTTTTATAGAAAAGAAAGTTCTTGTAGCTTTGAAAAGCCTCAAAAAGTTTAGGCAAATGCTTTCCAATATCAAGATTCATCTTATGGTGTCTCATCTTAAGGTAAGGGAATTTCTCCTCAATAAGGATTTGAATGAGAAAAGAGTAGGCTGGATTACCAAGGCCATATAGTATGATGTGGAGATCAAAGTCACCAAGTTGATTATAGGCAAAGGTTTGTGTGAGCATATGGTGGATGACCTTTAAGAATAAAAATAAGTTGTTTTAGTGACACAAGACAACTCACAAATAGATGTACCTCCACTTCATAATAGTTGGCTCCAAGATATGACACATTTTTTGATGATAGAAGAATGCCCCCAAGGTTTGAATAGATCAAAAATAAGGTATTTTAGACTTTAGTCCATACCTTATGCATTGATTAATGGGGTTTTATTTAGAAAGGACCTCAATGGGGTACTTCTTAGGTACATTCATGATAATCAAGTGATAAAGCTCTTGGAATAGTTTCATGATGGACCTGTAAGAGGCCATTTTGCTCCAAGAACAACATCAACACAAATAATAAGGGTTGGTTGTTACTATCCCAAAATTTTCAAGGATGCTGATGCATGGGTCAAGAAATGTCAGAAGTGTGATCTATTTGAAGGAAAACAAATATTAGAATATCTTCACTCAAACCAATTTAGGTGGACAACCCTTCATGCAATAGGGTTTAGACTTTATAGGGATGATCAATCCACTTTTTAGTGTAGGATATAAATGGGTGCTTACTACTATAGACTACTTAACCATGTGGGTGGAAGTAATTACCTCAAAATAAGCCAATGAAATAAAAATATTAAACTTATATGATAACATAATAACTAGGTTTAGTGTCTTGGCTATTATAATTTTAGATAATGCCTTAGCATTTGTTGGTATGAAGATAAGTGAATGGGTACTTAATAAGGGCATATACCTAAGCACATCTTCCAATTGCTACCCCCAAGGCAATGGACTGATAAAGTCCAAAAATAAGAACTTGATAAATATTATCAAGAGGACCATGGAAGATAATCAAAGGGTGTGGCATACCAAGCTAAGGACAACCTTATGGGATGATAGAGTGACTCCCAAAGCTACCATTAATAATTTTCCATATGTCCTTGTATATGGAAGGGAAGCCAAATTTCCCATTTCTTTTAAAATTATTATATTGGAGTTATCCCATTGGCTTGAGTTGATGGAAAGTGATCCTATGAACTTGAGGATGATAGAGCTCATAGAGATTGAAGAAACTAGGGACCTTGTAATGAAGACATTAGAGTCACACCAATCTTAGGTCAAAAAAGCCTTTAACAAGGGAGCTAGAAAAAAGGACTTTAAGGAAGAGGACCTAGTCCTCAAATGGTACTCAAATAAACCCAAGCTAGGCAACCATACCAAGTTTGACATCTTATGGAGTGGTCCTTATTTGATGTATGGATGTAAATAAAATAATGATTTTTAGCTTGACTAATTGGATGGAGAGGTATTACCCATCCAAATCAATGGAATTCATTTAAAGCTTTGTTATTAGAAGAGTTTGTATCTTTTGTATTATATTTTAACATATTAGATTAGTTTTGTATGCTTTCCTCAAAGTGCCTTGTGCACATTTCCTTTCAGTTGTGTGTTTCCCTTTCAAATAAGTGCCTTGGGCATAGTTGTTGTTTTGTTTATTTTTTGGTCCTTATTTCAAGAGGAAGTTTTACAAAGGGTCAAACTTGTATCATTTTCATGATAAACTTAGATAAAATACTATGACTCTAGATGCCAAATAGATCAGTTTAAGGCCACCAATCTTTGCATAATAGGCATGCAATACAAGGATGTCACAAAAAATGTTGGCCAATTTTAGCCCTCATTTAGAAACTTGTCTAGATGGATTAGTTTATAGAAGTACTAGTATGGATAAAGTTTTATAAAAGTATTAAAGGGTTATTTAAATATTTAATATATCAAAAGATGTCATGATCAAGTCTAAGGGACCAGATTATCATGACACATCATGCCAGAATGAATAGAGTAGGATTGGTTGTGTATTTCATAAGTGTATTTAAAAATTCAACCAAAGCTAGAGAATTACATGAACATGAAGTTTTTCTTCCAAGTTCATCTCTTATAAGTTTTAGGTTTTCATGAGTTTTATATCTCAAGATCCAAGTTTTCAAATTTGAACCAACATAATAAGATGGGCATGGAGATGTAAAGTTTAAGCCATGGCATGTAACTATTTGAATTATAAAATCCTTAGCAAGCTTTAGGTTTAATGTGGATCTGACAAGTGTCAAGATCATAGAAGCTCAAATCAAATCTAATGAAATGTAGGTGTGGACAGTGCCAGTGGGTCCATCAGATCTAATGACATGTTAAATCATGCCAAAGTAGACCAATGTTGAGTGGAGGTCAACAAGTCAGTGAATCTTGAGGATGAACATGGTGAGAATAATTGTCTCAATAGCAATGCACTCTAAAGTATATCAATGGTCCATGTTTGATATAGTAGATGAAGGATCCAATGATGTGCATTTAATCATGAGAAATTAGATCTAATAGTGTGCATTCAATCATGAGGAAACTGATCAATGACGAGTGAGAGGTCAACAAGTTAGTGGATCTTGGGAATGAATGTAAGGATGCAATGTGGTGTAAGTATAGGAGTAATTGAAAATAATATTAAGATCCTAGGGATCAATGTGTATATGATAAGTGGCATGATCTAAATCCCAAATCAAGATTAATGGCTGATATTAAAGGTTAAATCTAGGAGACTTCAAATGGAGATCGAGTGCAACTCAAGTTAAACTAAGGAACATATTTTAAAAGGCATATGCCACAATTAGAGTTTAATTGAGACCCTTTAATTTAGATAGCCATACAATCAAGATTGTTGAAAATAAAGCTCCTTCTCCATTAAGCTCAGATAGGACATTTGGTTGATAATTTAGATATTATTGACCCTATTCTCTAAAAGTTGGAGGATCATTCCATTGGTGGGTTTGTTACTCTTTTTAGAACGAAGATCATCATGTACAATTTATTCTCAGTCCCCATAGGGTTTAGAGGTAGAATAGGTTTATTTAAACCTAATATAGTTCAAAACAAGACTACATCCTATATGTTATCATTGACATGATAGCTATAGGAAAACCAATAAATACGATTGGTTTTCAATCTATAGTAAATTTATATTAAATATGGAGTAGGTGAAGATATAAATAATATATGGAAGAGTGTCTTATCTTTAAGAAGGGCTACATCCTTAACCAACAAGTACTTGCAACTATTAAGAGCAGACTTAAGCATGGCTCTATCAAGTCCATAGATATGATGACTTTGTCCTCATAATGAAAGAAAGTGGGAGATGGTGGAAAAGATCAAAGAAAGATAATTTGGGGATTAGAGAGTATAGTAGAGAATTAAATTCTTTTATAGAGCCTTTAAGGTTTTCCTTCCAAATAGATCATGACTCATCATCTATAAAATAAATTCTTATCTTCTAGTACATTTCTCAGCCAAGGAGAAGAGCTTGAAAAATATTGGAGCAAATGAAGGTTAGCTTTTTGATAAAGGGTTAGTCTTGATTGGATAAAAAACAATTCAAAATTCAAGAAAGGTGGCAGCTCAATTTATGATCTTGGATGGCATGCTCCCAACCTCTCTCCCCTTTCTCCTTTATCTCTTGTTTTCTTCTACATTTTAAGATCTCTCTCACTTTTTATAGGAAATTCTCTCTCAATTATGGAAGAGTAGAGACTCTCATTTGATAAGGCTAGACCCTATAATTTTTTTTAAGAACTAAATCTTCATGCTATAAAGGACTTTATTTACCTATCTCTTTAATTGGATCAATGTTTTCTTTTCTAGCATCATTTAGTACCTATGCATGGTTAAAAATAAATAGGCAAAAAGAATTTGGAAAAGTATAATTAATCAAAAATAAATGAACTACACACTATATCACGATGGGAAATGTGTAATAACGAAAGATGAATAAGTATAATAAACTAAAAAGTGGTAAACAAGAGGGTAAAAATGTTTTTAAACCAAGAAAAATATTGGCAATAAATTAAAACAAGTAAAATCACATTAAATCATGTTGGGAAGTATGAAAATAATGCAATAAAATAGAAAACACATGAAATAAAAAATTAAGTCAATAAATCATACTAGATCTTGTGGGGAAGTATAAAAGAGAAATAAAATTGGAAAAATAGTCTTAAATTAATCACACTAATTCAAGTTGGGAAGGATGAAAAACTTTAAGAAAAATGGTTGGATTCTTACATGTAATAAAAAAATAGGAAGATAAAAGTGAAATATTAAAGAATTAAGCATAAAACATACTAAATCAAGATGGGAAGCATGTCAATGATGTGTAACTAATAATTAATTACATCTTATCTCATATTTGAAACATGTAATTTTATTGTGACTTGGGTATTGAAATTTTTTTGTGAAGAAGGCCATGTCCTATCCATGGTATTACACTGTAACTCACAAAGGAAAAACCAATGAGGTGGAAATAAAAGGTAAGATGTGGTAAAATGGGATGGTTAAAATGGTAATGTGAAAATTTGTAATTTGTGAGGAAGGCCTGGTCCTTTCTAAGGTCTTACACTGCAACTCGTGAATGGAATCCCTAGGGGGAGTGATCAGTGAACAAAATAATATTTCTCAAGAGGAAATATTAGGATTTTAGGGAATGAAAGAGGAAATGTAATAAGCATAACATATGCATCTTATGAGAAGACCTTAGGAGACATGAGGCACACTAAGGACATATAAATATATTAAGTGACTAATGAACATCAATATACAAAGGATAATTCATTTTAGGCAAAAAATTGGGTAGGAAAATAAGTGCACATTGGTTATTTTGAATAATAAAATTAAAATGTACCTACCTTATCAAATTCTATTCCCCATTCCTTAGGACCTCTTAAAGAGTCATCGATCTAGTATGCAGATTGGGTACTTGAATGAGAAAGTAGGTAGCACTAAAAGACTTTTGTGATTCTCATTTTCTAATATATTGACCTATCATACCCCAATAGACCTTGAATATATCATGAGGCAAAATATGGAGTTTTATATTTGATTATAAAAAAGATATGTGCTTAGAATCACGTCTTTTAGTGTGATTTGATTTTTGAAAATTTTGAATGTTGCCTTTTAGATCGCCTTTTGTTAAATGATTTGGATTTTGAATGTTTATGGATTTTAATATTATTACTCCATATGGAATTGGAATGAATAATCATGAGAGATAAAGTGATATACATGAATGATCTTTAGGCTTTGGCTAAAGGAAGATAAGTATCCAAAGACATGACTAACTAAAACACTTAATCTAACCGATGAACCAACATGTTATCTCAAGTCTTAACCATGTGTATGATTAATTTTTGAAAGGAAACAATGGGAATAAGGGGAGATACAAAGTGGAACATTAAAATGATATTATAATGAGATGAATTATTTGATAAATGATCACATGGTAAATAAATAATGACTAAATGGAGCAAAGTTTGTGTAACCAAGTCACAATAATAATTATCTGTGTTTATAGAGATAAGATAGAAATAATTATTAAAGAGAAAAAGATAGACATGGAAAAGGAACACAGATAATATTTTTTTAATCATGAAAAAAATAATCCATAAGATAATATAAGGAGAAAAATGACATCATAAGCAACTGGTAGTGCGAAACAAAAGTCATCATGTAAAATAAATTAAAATTTGAGATAATGTCAAATGATATAAGATAGATAAATGTAAATTTGGAACACACATGAAATAAAAATGAAGAAACAAATGAAATAACACCATTATTATGTTCATAAATATTGATATATTTATCCACACACATTATCCATAACATCAAAAAAGTCTCTATGAAGTTAAACATGGGCTACTACCAAATTCATGTTGATCTTCAGAGAAAGTTGAAGAACACTTTGCATCAAATATCCTCAATGGAAAATGTAGGAACGCCTAAAGGATCATGATGATCAGGAATATCATGTAAGGGATGTTTAGGAGAAGGAATGGGATGGAATCTATGGGAGATAAAAGGGTCACTAGTGGAGAATGGGCCACAAGAGAAGGAGGATTCATAGGTGACAGAATAATCAATGGATAAGGGACCACAGATGGTGAACCATGGGGGAATAAAGGGGAGAATTATTATGAGGGAGATATATGGGAGGAAGGGTAGTAGGTGATAGAATGGTCATGAGGTGATATTTGAGATGTTACTGAAGGATATATAAATGATTAGTGTGATGAGTACCACATTGGTGCTTGAGATATTATACCTCTCTATATTTGGAAATATATTAGGTAATACTTTTAGGGGAGGTATAGCCTTGTATATGTTTTGAGGAATGGTGGGACACAAGGTTTCAATGTATTAACTTAGATTATAATAATGCATGGATGAATGATTATCTGTGCAATGGAAGTAACAAATACGTTTGTTATTAGACTTTATGGGTATACTAATTGAGGGAGTGGAAATGAAAGCTGAGGAAGGATGGTGTAATGAATAGTAATTAGTTCAGTTACAAATAAATTTATGAATATAAAAATATGGTTGATCAACCCATTTTATGGTCAAAGGAGCAAGCTATGGTAAAGGGAATAAACCATCACCAAGAGAAGGTAGGGGTAGTAGAGAGATTAAGTGAGGCTTGATGGAAGGAGTAATAGGATATGAAATTGGAAGAGTCTTAGATAAAGAGGGAGTGGGATGAGGATATGAATTGGGCTTAGTTGAGGGAGGGGTAGGATGCATGAGAGGCTGAAAGAGAGTTAAAAACATCTCAAGGATAAACCACCTAGTTGGGTCTTGATATTTAACAAAGTGATAGAGACCAGTCATATCATGATCCATAAGCGTAATCCTATGAGGATCTTCAGAAATTGGAGGTGTGTGCACCATCTCTACCCTATGAACAAGGTGGAAAATACTAAAATTAGGAATTATGTAGGATGGAATTCTAGAAGAGATATGTGAAAACTAAAGCAAATAATAATGATAATGAATAATTTCAGCATCTTGATCCTAAACAAGACCTCCTAAGAATGGATCATCTAAGGTATAACCATCATCATAGTTTAGTGTATGAAGATTGATGCCATAGGTAAGGATGAATTTATCATTTAATGTAGTGTGATGAATGGATTGATGAGTATTAGTTAAGATAATAGGTATATCATCATGATGTGGTTGATGGAAATGAGGTTTTAGAGAAGGTGAAAGCTAGGAAATGAGATGAGGTGAGAGGTTTTAATCTTGAGATTGATCTTGCCAGGCTCATCATCATTTAAATCTAGGAGGTTAGGTGGTATATTCTTGTTGAGTTTGGGATGACCATTATAACCTTAGGTGGATTTTATAGGAAAGTTAAACCATTGGTATTCATGAAAGGGAATGCTTGATAGGGGTTTAAGGGTTGAAATATTAAATACACCACAGTCTTGGAATTATTTGAAATTACAAGGGGTTATTGTCACCTTGAATCCTATAAATTACTCCATTACAAGGAAATTTGACACATTGGCAAGTGAAAGAGTCCACTTCTCTCATGTGTTAAGTCCATGGCCTACCAAGAATTTTTTTATAAGATATAAGATATTTGAATATCATCACCTTCACTCGAATAGTTACAGGTGGGATGGTGATAGGGAGACACACATAACCTAAGGGAGGTATTGAACTTTAGTCATAGCCTTAACATGCAATGCATTTAGACTTAAGATTACATTTAAAATATCCAAAGTTATTAATAAAATTGAGAGAGGAAACATAAGTTCTTGAACCCTCATCAATCAAGGCTTGCTTGACTTGGATATAAATAATTAGACACTGATAAAAAGAAAGGATCACCTACATAAAGTGGAATCTCAGTAAGGATCATAAAATTAATGAAAAAATATGAGGGAAAGAGACATGTACATGGTTTCATCTATGTGTATGGACATCTCTTTGAAATGTTTTTAAATGATATATTTTGATCTAGATAAGGTGGATTTACATCTTCCTACGGGAGGATGAGGGATGTTTATTTCAAAAAAAAGATGCATAAGCTAATTAAGATGATGTGGA
The DNA here is from genome assembly GCA_037957365.1 of Torreya grandis. Classification (NCBI taxonomy): domain Eukaryota; kingdom Viridiplantae; phylum Streptophyta; class Pinopsida; order Cupressales; family Taxaceae; genus Torreya; species Torreya grandis. Next base: position 4,558 of record JARHVA010008230.1, on the reverse strand, counting down.
GAAGTCCGCATGAGTTTGAAAAATTGGATTTAATATGGGAGATTATTAAGCTCCACGATATAATCCCACTCATCATAACCCATAAGGGATTTGTTGGAAAAAGGTGCATAGTGTTGAAAGAGGTCCACAGAAGGAAGAGTCAAGGTGCACATGAATTTATGTTGATAATATATAGAAAGTTTAATTGTAAGAAAAGTTTGTTGATTGTCTTGAAAAGATGGGGTAGTCTATGCAAGTTTGGTTTGAGATAAACTGGAAGAAGTGTTAATATAAGTTTAAGTATCATTGGTGATGGGTAAAGAGCTTAGAGGAATGATCTAAATGGTATAATACGTGTTATCCAAGGGAGGTGCTAGAATTGGTTCATGAAAAGATATAAGGTATTCTTGTCCCAACTCTATTAAGTGAGTTGGGAAAGAATCTTGGACCACACAAAAAGTGTGAGACAATTGAGGAGTGTGGATGGGATGAGGATAAATTAAGGCAACCACCCTTTGCATATTAGTCATATTGGCCATGTTGTAGAAAAGTTCACTAGGTTAGATTTTATGCTTGGTCATGCACTTAGCTATTAAGACAAGTCAGTTCTAGACTTGGTGGAGATAGGCACAAAGATAGAAGGTTTGGTGCACAAAATTTAATCATGCTATGGTATTGGCATCAATTTTAAATAAGATACAAGCCTTGTGCACTCACCTAAAAATGCAATAATGAAAGGATCAGGCCTACATTGGGCTAGTTACATGATGGCACAACTTAGGGTTCAAAGGGACTTAGTCATTGGTTAGAGGGATTCAGGCAGACATCTGACATTAGGTCCTTTAAAGGAAGGTCACTAGGTTTTAAGCCTTCATAAGAGAATAAGTCCTAAGGGGTAAGTCAATCTCTGGCTAGACCAAGCTCTTACAAGCATGAGATGTTGAGTAGTAGGTTAAGGGTCATTTGATTACTTATGCAAATCATAGGGATGGCTTAGGTTCAAGGACTCATCCTCATGGTATCACCCTAGGTGTAGGTCTTGGATCCTTGGTATGTTTTGGTTCCAACCCTTGGTCACTTTATAGGTGATTCGAGGTCACTACATGGCACACAAATGTTATTAGTGAGCAAGGATGAGCCTTCATTTCATAGTATATTTAAGTAAGCATCTCTAACATTACTTAAATGAAACTAACTCACAAATATAACATTATGAAAATTATAACACAAAGAATCAATACTTCATTTCTTAATTAACTTATAGTTTAGTAATAGAGTTTAATACAAAGAAGTAGAGCATAAGCTCTTCCTATCTCTATTCATGCCCTATGTCTCACATGTGAGCTTGGGATATACATTCAAATATCTAAACTACCATATGCATTCTAGGAAATATTAATGGTTTACTCTCTATTTTTTTGAGATTTAATATACTTTATCACCTCTTTTTCTTATTCAAAATAGGTCTTCTTTTATAGCCAATGGAATATCTTTTGAAAGTTTGGATGGGCATGTGCTAAGTGCTGAGCTATTGCAAGTATATCAACTTCATTATGTTGTCTAGGGTAGATGAACACATGCCATATATATTGATCTATCATTGAGGGGTTCTATCTCACTTTCTCCTCTCTCTGACATCTGTGCTTCTCAAGCTACCATATACAAGTCTTGGTAGGGATGTCTTTATGTAAGTCAATGCTATGCAACTACCCACTAACTAACATGGGATCTATGGGGAATTCTTCAGCTGGTGCCAAAATATACAAAAAGGGGAGCAACCAATCTAAGGGTCACCTCACACTAAGAATGGTCTAAGTACTTGCTATAAAAAGGGTTCCTAAAATTACTCCATATAAAATTTATAGTCTATCGTGGACTAGTATTTTATCACCTTATGTGTGTAAAACTCGAGTGCACCTTGATTTTAGTCTTCCTTAAAATTTTCAAAACCCTGGATGGCACCCCTAATATCTTTAATGGTGCCATCTAATTATATGGATGCAGTCTCAAGTGTAAGAACATCCATGATTTCTAACTCTTTTGTAAAGGCTTCAAGCCTTTCTTTCACATGCTTCACCT